>JARQAD010000007.1:32767765-33272765 GCA_029955455.1 Quercus agrifolia | reverse complement strand
CCTTTCAAAAAAAAAAAAAAAAACTATTCTATTATAAGGTAATATTCCTTTGTATACAGTTCCTTGGCCTCCATGGCCTAGGATTCTATTTTCATGATAATTGTTTGTTGCCTCTTTGAGTTCTTGTTCTGTAAATATCTTAATCGTTTCGATAGTTAAATTGTGCGTGGAAAGTTGTTGCTGTAGCAGAAGACCACCGTTTCATTGAAAAAAATTCTTTTTGAGCTTGATGAGGTTTATTTTTTTATTTTTTTGATACAATGAGGTTTATTTTCTTAAGTCCCCAGTATAGCCAATAAATGGCCAAAATTAGCACTAAGAGGATAACAGTGACACCTACACATTCAACAAATTGGAGTGTGACTATCAATGAACTAAGGTTTTGACAACGTCATTTTAAAGAAGACGAGTCGAAAAAATAAAAAAATAAAAAAGATCAAGGAAGCCTTCAAAATTGGCATTTATTTGCAACTTAGATATCACTATTATCATATAATGCAATGCATGAGAAAGTTTACAAAATGTGAATTTTGTTCCTTTTTAAAAATAAAACTATGAATTTCGCAAATATGATAATTATTAATAAGTATTTATTATGATTGTATTTGTAAATGAGACTATCTATTCTACCATTTGAAAAAAATATGACATGACAAGATTTTGATGGAGGGTTTAAATATATAATAGAAAACATTTTTAAAAGATATATATTAGAAAAATGACATGTAAAATTGTGAGGCCTTAAAATCTTAGGTGGAAATGTTATAAGATCAAACAAAAGTAAACGTCTTCATATATATATATATATATATATATATATATATATATATTAGATTATAGAAAAGGAAATTTTATGCAATGCTATTATCATACCCTTTATTTATGGATTAATTAAAAATCATATATAATTAAACTAAATAAAAAAATTCCAATAATATAATTGAAATTAAAAAAAAAAAAAAAAGGTTAGTTGACACGACACATAATTTATATATGTTTAACAAATACTACTTTGATAACGTGCTTGATAAACAAGTTATACTAATTAAGTTGACAGAGACATGACTTATTTCAACTCATTTAATAAAAAGTTGTATTAGGATGACCCAGACATGAACCATTTCATCTAGTTTGCAAAAAATGACTAAAAATTAACATATTTAATTTTTCTATGTTTTAATAAGAACATAAATTATAATAATTAATTATAACAAATAAATTCTTTACAAATTAGACTTCATGGTAATATCAATTAAACTACTAATAACATAATCTACAACTTCTTATTAAAAAAATGAAATTCTGACCAAATTTAGTAATACATGATCTAAGAAAAATAAAATGAAATTGGATTTTTTTGTTAAAAGGGTTTAGAGACTTCAGGTTTTCATAAAGTAATTTACCAATACATCCATTGAAATTCTTTTAATTACTAAATTCTATATTAGAAGGTTCCAGTTAGCTCAACTAGTAAAATCTCTAATTGTTGAATAAGAGATTTAAGGTTTGATCCCCACTTACACAAAAAACCGAGAAATATATTGGTTTAATAATAAAGAGCTATCATTAGAAACGGACATCATAGGTTAAAACTATCTAAAATATATATATATATTAAAAATTCAAATTTATGTTGAATAAAAATGATATTTATTTTTATTGGTTAAATAGGTTCGTATCAAAATAAGTCAACCCATCTTGATCAGTCTTGACACGAATAATAAACCAAATTATTTCAAATTGATTACGGGTTAAGCAGGTTAACACAAAGTTGACCGGTTTATTAATTGATTTGTCTTGACAAGAATCCATTTATACTAAATACTAACCTGCAAAAAAAAGCATCACACTTATATCTTATTCATGAGTTGTGTCAAATGTTGTCATTCTGCAACCCGTTCCATTGTATTTTCCATCACCTTCATATCCTGGCTCACAGGAACAATTATAAGTACCAGCAAAGTTGGTACATTTTTGGACGCAAAGGGTGGAAGCATTCATCAATATCTGGGGGGGGTGGGGGAGGTGGGTGTGGGGGGTTGTGAAGTGACAAGTAGATTTAGAAAAAAAAATATTAAAAAAAAAAAAACCATCAAGAGCAAACCATCGTAAGCAAAATAAAATTCAGAAAACAATGACCAATAATATAATATATTTTATATAAAAATGAATGGTAACCTTGGCAGCCATTTTGATGGTAAGGGTTGCCTTCGAATCCATTGGAACATCTGCACCGGTACCCTGGACCATTGTCAGAACCATGACAGACTGTTATTCTTGCATGCATAACTTCCTTTATCTTTCATAGCTTCACTGCAATTTTGATTCCCTATTTGCGTATTTTTCTCTTTCGAACCCTGTATCATAGCGTATGTGTCACAACCAATGGCATTGAATTTGTTTCGGGTGTAAGAGATGGGTAACTTTGCCGAATGGATTTCAGGTTCATAATAAGATGTACTCCCGCCACTTTGGTTGTAGCAATCTTTTGCATGTAACTTGGGCATAGACGCGCAATTCCCCTGAGGGCCATATGTCTGTCACATTTAGTGCTCGTTTGTTTCCACATTTTGAGCCCAAAAAGTGCTTTTTGAAAAAAGTCAGGCCTAAAATTGTGTTTGGTTAAGCCCAAAACGCAACTTTTTGATAAAAGTTACGTTTTGGGCATAGGCCAAAAACGCGGACTGAACGTGGAAATTTTATGGACCTCTGATGGTTACCGTTGCTAATGATGAAATTACAGAAATGCCCATGAACAAACACAGAACAAACACTACAAATCATAACAATAAACAATCTTTCTCTCAAACATCTCTAAACTCAAGCATAATCAGATTACCAGAATACAAACTCAAAAACACAGTTTTAAAATTAATCAAATCATAACAATAAAAGCAAAAAAAAAAAAAAAAAAGACAAAGGACAGAAGCCAGCTGACCCATCTGGACTAGGTTGGGGACGAAGATGAGCAACAACACGAAGATGAGAGCTCCCTGGAATGTTCTTGAATGAGGGAGGAAAGGAAAATTTTCTTATCACAGAGAGAGTTTTGGAATCAAGTAAAAAAAAAAAAAAGAGAGAGAGAGGGAGCTGGAGAAAGAAAGAGCTCTTGGAATGTTCTGATGAATGAGGGAGAATGAGGAAGAAAAGGAGAGTAAAGGAGGGGTAGAGATAGTGGACAACGTGTGGAGGAGAAAAAAAAGAAAAAAAAAGAAAAAGAAAAAAAACGTATGGTTGAAAGTGAAATGGAAAAAGGAAAAATAATATAAAAAATAAAAAATTCTAATTGAGAAATGTTACTGTAATATTTTCACAATATTTTCACAATAAATTTTAATTAACAGATTGTTATTAGTTAATATTGGTTAGTAAAAAAATAATTTCAGTTGTGAGTTCAAATTAGAACTAGTAACAACTTTCCACATAAATTTTGTTGTGAAAATATTACGAAAAATGTTGTGAACGTAACACTTCTCATAATAAATTTTACGCAGTAATTTGTTATTGGTTCTCATTTGAACCTACTAATGACATTATTATTTTTCTTATCTACCACTAACAACCTGTCATATAGACTTTATTGTGAAATTTTTGTAAAAATGTTCTGTCCATAACTTGCATTAAGAGAGATAATTAAAACAAAAAATTCACTATATATATATATCTTGTCCTTTTTGGTAATTTATAACTCAAACCTCCACTTTTATAAGTACTAGCCAAACACTCAACTTTTTTAAAAAGCACTTTTTAACAGTTTTTATCAAACACTCAGCTTTTTAAAAATGCACTTTTTCATTATGCACTTTTTGAAAACTCCACTTTTTCATTATGCACTTTTACAAAAAGCTGAACCAAACTCACCCTTATATTGCCTATAGGCAAAAAAGCCAAGGGAGGGTCGTAGGTGCAATTGCAGGTGATGAGGAAACTCCTATTCATGTAGCATCCTTCCCTTGTGCCGAATGGATATGGAATACTAAGGTTGCCACAGTGTTCTTCACAACCTTCCAAGGCCTGCGCGTCAACAACCGCTACTTCTATTATTGCCCACAGCAAGATCAATGATGACAAGAGTAGCTTAGGCAAAAATGAACTTTTACCCCTTTCACTCAAAAGATGTAGCAAAATGCTCTTATTCTGAAACTATATAGCAAAATACCCTTGTTTTAAAACTCGATTTTCTAAAAATCGAGTTTTACATTGATACTCGATTTTTAGAAAATTGAGTTATAGGCAATCAAAAAAAATAAAAATTGAGTTCCATTCAAGGAACTCGAGTTCATAGATCTCAAGTTCCATATGAATTTTTCCAAATAACTTAACTTTTTAAAAATCGAGTTTCAAAATAGGAACATTTTACTAGATAATTACTAGATAATTGGGTTAAATGCCCATTTTGGCTGAGTAGCTTATGCCAATAATTGCCAATGGCAAGAGTCTCTTGTGCATGACACATTTTTGTACTGGATTAACTTTGTTTATAGGCTAATGGTCCTTTTCACAGGATATGCTCAGACCCTGTTACTTTTAAAGGCATAGGGAAGAAAGACCCAAGTCAATGCCAGGTCTATATGCAATATTAGTTGCTTGCATAAAAATAGTAGGTACATGACCTTTTGTGTCACAACTTTGTCACAACTCTGATATGATAAATTGTAAATAATGAATAAAAATAGTAGGTCCATGTAAAAGTAATATACAATAGAACTCCAACCTTCTTTTCATTTCTTTTACAGCTTTACCCTCTCTCTTCCGTCAGCCATTCCAAACATAGAGTAAGTTTAGATACATGACAAATTTTATTATTTTTTTTCACAATTATTAGAGTGAGAAGCTGTAATTAATGTATAATAAAATAATATCAATAAAGTTTTTATATAAAAGTGATATTGAACTAATCACAACTATCACCTTAGAATTTGTGAATAAAATTATGAAATCTACGTGTATCTACTATTCAAAATTGTCGTAGCTTTATACTTGCAGATTCTTGAATTTATAACTTCTTCTTCTTTTCTTTTTTAGAAAATTTTTTTATTCAATACCAAAAAAAAAATTATACAAAGTAAGGAGTACTAGCATCCTTTCTTAAGGTCCCGTTTGGATTGAGAGGGGAGAGAGAGAGAGTGGAGAAGAATAGAATAAAATTGGTTAAAAATAGGCTAATTTTGGGTCAATTCTACTCTACTCTCCCTCCTTCCCCCTCAATCTAAATGGACCATAAGCATTTTATTAACAAAACAAGGTGGGAAGCTACCCCAACTCGGAATAAAATTAAGAAGACGTCAAGAATATTGAAAGAATATAGTATTAGCAATATAGATACATTGTACCATCACTCTTCAAATATATCAATATAACAAAGATATCTAAAATGTTCTTATGACTCTTCAAATATATCAATATAACAAAGATATCTAAAATGTTCTTATATACAAAGGCGTAATAAAAGAATAAACTAATTTATTCTAAGTTTGTTGTTAAATATTTTAAATAAAATTTCAAATCCACCCCTGTGGCAAGTTCAATTCTGTATTCCCCTAAAAGATTAGAAATTATTTAAGGCATGTTTGGTCAACGATCATAGACACTGTAATATAATAGCTATTTCTATAGTTTAGCTATTATATTACATGTAATTTAGTTAATTTTTTATTATAAGGAATAATCATTCCTTATGAATAATTATTCTTTAAAATAAAAAATATTATTTATTTCTAAAAGAATTGTAATAGTTATTCCTTAGTAGGTGTAATAATTTTTCAATTTAATATATTTCCAACTATACAAAAAAAAAAAAAAAAAAAAAAAATTATGCACATAAGCACAAAAATGGTTGCGATGACTAAATAGAGGGCCAAAATAGAGATATACCCCTTTCAACCAAACTTTCCAGAAAAATGCCTCATACTTGAAACTATTTAAAGATATGGCCATGTTTTAAACTCGATTTTCTAAAAATCAAGTTTCAATGAAAAACTCGATTTTTCGAAAATCGAGTTGTATGCAATCAAACTAAAAAAAAAAAAAAACTTGAGTAAGTCGAGTTCCATGCAAATTTTTGCATATTACTCGATTTTCTAAAAATCGAGTTTCAAAATAGGGGCATATCCCCAAATTGTTTCAAACATGGGGCATTTTACTGGAAAGTTTGGCTGAAAGAAGGTAAAACCCAATTTTGGCCCTAAATAGAGATGGCAACTAAATTAATCATTACTATAAGCTCATGTACAAGGAATGGCTCAATAGAGCAGAATCCACCATAGAAACACAGTTGGAGGCAGACTTCGTTACTCATCTTTACATGAGAGTTTGTGAGAAGCTTCAGCATGTGCTTCCTCCAACTTCATTAAGAGATCCCTCATGAAAGGCGTGTTTGTGCCATGAGTAATTCTCAGTATATCCATTGCCTTAGTCACTGATTTTATTGCATCCTCAGTATCTCCCAGAAACCTGTTACGTTAATGAAAAGTTCAAAAATAATAATTGAGTAACACGGTTTATAAGGAAAAATCCAATCACGATGGAAACTGTTGTGAAGATGTTTTTTCATAGCCAGAGGGGTGCAGATAAATCCCCTCCATAAGCATGTGGTCCAGACTAATTTAAAAGCAACTTCAACATATCCAAACTGGTTTGCTTTAGTGTTACGATGCCTTGGTAGTCATATTAAAATCTAAAAGGATCCTCAAAATTATTATACCTCATAATCTGTAACAAATTGGGAAATTTCTGCTGCACTCTACTTAGGGTCTGTCTAAATACCGCTTATTACTAAAAATTGAAAAACGAAAATACTGTAATAAAATAATTTTTAAATGTGTGAATAATACCGTGGGACCAAGTTTTAAAGTAAAATTTGTTAAAATCCGTATTTGCGAATCTTGTGAACAGTGCATGGAACCCACACAAAAAATGCCAGACGCATAAAACTTTCATTTCAATGCAATCCAAACATAGGTTTAGTGCACTCATAGGACCCACACTCCCCAAAAACAAGGGAAATCTTGACTTCAAAGTGCCTTGAAGTCACGATTTCAAATTTTGAAATTGTGACTTGAAGTCATGATTTCTCTTGTTTTTGGGGAGTGTGTACTGTGTGTGCGTGTGTGTGTCCTAGACACTTCCTGTAACAAATTATAGATGTAAAGAAGGAAATGGGATGGGGAAAGAACATTCATAGGTAGATGAAATGTCCAAGATAAATTGCTTCACAACTCAAGGCAGAATTGCACCGTTAACTAATAAATTCACATAGTGCTTAAAGTAACAATTGGTCCTATTTTAAGGGACCTACCTTTTGCGCACATACGAATACCATACATGCATCACATCTGTAAAACCCTTATAAACCTCTACACTGAGTGAAACTCCTGGCCTCATATGGTCACATCCAAGTTTCACAATATAACCTGCTTAAAATACTAAGCTTTAACGACCAAAAATCTTAACCTTTAATACTAATCATTTATAGAACCATGATGGCAATCAAGGGTATTATTACATCCCTCTCTCCTATAAAAATATACATTGTCCTGAGAGCAAGGACAAAACCTGACATGATTAATCAATAGAAATCTCCAGTTTAAATTTTGGACAGATTATATAAAAGTCTGAAGTGTGTGAAAAACAATTTTTTTTTTTTTTTTTTTTTTTGATAAGTGAAAAAAAAAAATTGTTAAACATATGGTTCCCATGTCAACTAAAAATTCATAAAAAGTGTTCAATTTATGGGAGACACGTGACTAACTGTACAATCATGGCACTGCAACACATTCACTCTGTAACCAAAGTCAGAAAAGTAGTGAGGCAAGTGAAGACTAAACCAAATACTACTACGCCTCCTTTATAGGAACCAATGACTCCAACCAAATTCTATCATAGTTTCAAGAATATTCTTTGACTAGGGGTTTTCTATGGAGTCTACAAGTTCTAAAATGTAGCACCTCCGCCCGTAAACAGGCATAATTATAAGTTTCCATAATATAAACTTAAAATCCCCCAGCAACAGCTACTAAATACCATGAGGTCATGTGGTTTTCTTATTCATGCCTTATTCTATACGGCAATAGTTTCCACCATTTTGAGTAATAAGTTTCAAATACCTAGGAACAAACTTCGAACAGAACACCACAACTTCTTTCTTTGTTATGAAACATTTGTTGTGAGGAATCAGCTAGAGTATTTTGAACAATAACCAATGAAAGAATCTGTTCAAAATGGAAGTAACAACTAACAAATCTAAGCAAAGGATTCTAACCATTCAAGCTTTCCACAGGTATAATATTGTAGTCCAAGCAAGGGATGGAACCCTGGATATACTCCTGCAGTGAAACAGAGCCAAATACGGGATGTCAGCAGCAACAATAAGTGGAATTCATAACTTGTCACAACCCGAAAGGAAATGAAAAAAGAAAGGAAAAACAAGAAAGAAGAATTATGTGGGCTTCATGAACATGAATTGCATAGTACAAGCAGGCATGAGGCATTTTATATTTTGATTTAAATAAACATGCATACCAATTTGGAAATAATTTAATTAAGATGAATTTTGTGCCATTTCCTACTCTTTTCTTCTTCTTCTTTTTTTCTTTTTTTTTTTTTATAATAAAAGTTTTGAAATGTAGAAGCACTGTACTACAGTTGACAGAAAAGTTTTGAATTCCTTCCAAATTGGTTACTGGAATAGAATATTTCGATGTACCGTTTCGGGATTACCATTATATATGTAAATTATATACTAAGTTAGTACTTCATATTTAACACCATCTTATTAACCAACATAAACTCATAAAAAAGCTAAACATTAAAAAAATAATAATAAAAAAAAAAAATACAAGAGATCATAAAATATAATAGATAATTAAACAAACCAGAGGCTCATAAAAATCTATTAAATAATTAAATAAATTAAAATTATATAAAATCTCATACATACATATATATATATATATATGAAAAAACATCTCATACATAATTAAACTAACCAAAAAAATTCATAAAATCTCCTAAAAGTGGGCTTTCTTCTTAAAAAATTATAAGAAAGCCACAAAATTAATTTTGATCCAGAATGCATGCTCCACCTGAAATTTTGGAATTTCAATGGAATGGCCAGTACAGACCAGTATAGGGTGAAATTTTGACAGAGATGGAATAGAGGGTTAGTGCACTGGTTTACAGACTGAAATGGAATATTCCGGCCAAAATGGAACAAAATTTAAAACATCGGTTGACAGAATCTTATCAATAACTAAAAAAGAAATTTAAAGAACTTCAAGGTTCTAGACTTCTAGTATAGAATGTTACAAGACTTCATTATTGTAAACTAATCATGTTTTCGAATATATAGTAGAATTTCAAAACTTGTGTAGAAACTGTCATAGATGTGTAAGCTTGAATTCAGAAGTCCTATCATTCAGTAACAGATTAAAGCCATCAGGAAAGGTGATTAAACTCCAGGTTTTTGAAAAGTAAGTAGAAAGTATTATTGAAAAATATAATTACTTCATGTTCACAATGATGAACACAAAGTATCTAACAAAATTACAAAGATACAACAAAAAAGCTAAGAGAACTATGAAACTCAATAACAGAAGTACAATGTGTAAAGCCCCAAACCCAAGACCACTCAAACAAGGATCAATGAAGATTTCAAATGAAACCAATGAAAAAATATTAAGAAATCAGTCTTCATGAGAGGATATTCACTGTGGAATCCTTTATCATATTCATAGCATTATTCATGTTTTTGGAGATCCACTCAAATCATTTCAATCTTCAACCTTTATCCAAAATATATATTTATACAACCATTGGGAGAATATGAGATCAGAGAAATTTTTTGTCTAGGTTTGTTGTTTGTTCGTGTTTTTTTCCACTTCTTCTTCTGTTTGTTTATTTAGAAATTTTTCATCAATGTCACTAAAGTTCTGGTGTGCATCATAGCCTTCTTTCTCATTCCACATTGCTATCTCATAATGTCAGTAGTTGAGCTGATTTCAATATACATAATTAAGCTTTGTGCTTCCTTCAACATCTAAAAACTTCTGTTTGCAAGTAATCCCAAACTTATTTCTTTTAAAAATTTCAATGCCAGTTACAAAGCACTATTATCACATGTCCATGTATCGCGAAAATCAAACACATTCTTACTGTTTTTTGAAAGAAAGAGAAATATATGACAGGTCATGCATAGTATTTCAATTGAACCCTGACGCTCCAAAGTACTCTACAACAACTAGAATAGCAGAGGACTTAATATATCTCCTGCTGCAAATTCAAGTCAAAATATGACATACTTTGATATACTGGAATGGTCAATTTGCAATATGCGAGAGCTTCTCTCCAATTTTGCAGCTCCATCAAAATCTTGAAAAACAAATAAAAGAAAAAAGTAAGATTTTGTTTTACTATTGAGTTTGGTGTTCCCATGAGAATGGATTCATTTCATTTGGTTTAATAGGCATTTAGAGGAACAATCCATGATTTAGAATTAGAGGTATTGCAAAGTAAAAAAGTGTTAGGAAAAATTTGGGAGTCATCATACAAAGTAAGAAGAAAATATTCAAAAAGAAAACATTGCAAGCTTTAGTAACATATTACAGGAGTCATGGGCTCATATCTGCTCCTCAAAAAATCAGTAAGGAATTACTTCCATTGCTATTTTAAGCAAAGTACTATACAGATCAACTCCAATAGGATGTAGAATAATCTCAAACCTTTAATCACACCCCCCCCCCCCCCAAATTACAGTGTTGAGGCCTGCTAGTTCTAGTTTTAATTCCTCATTAATGCACTCTTTGTATAATTGCTAGTTTGCCCAAATCTAAAAGTAAGGTTTAAGCAAGTAAAGAATTCATGTATACACCTAAAGGACCCAAACAAGATCCGGTTTTTCATCCAAAATTTAAAGAAAGCTCCAGTAGCATTTGACCAAGTAGAAGATATGCCAATAGGATTGAGCTCCATATAACTTAAAAACAAGAGAAGAATTTCAAAAAAAAAGGATAAAATGCACTAGCACCCCTAGTGATTTCTTGCAATTTTATTTACATCCCTGGGTTTCTAATTTTTCTAATTACACTGCTGTGGTATCCAACTATTCTAATCAATTACTGTCTCCCACTTCCTGTCAAAATCAATAACAAAAATTAGTCAAATGAGATGCATGTGACCTCACACACTCTCCTTATAATCACACCCCCCATGGTACCCAATTATTCTCATGTGATTAATTTCTTCAATGATTTATAGCCGGAAGGGCTGGAAGTACTTGATTAGAAAAATTTGGTGCCACAAGAGTGATATATCCTTATAGGAAAAAAGGAAATTAGTACGTGTCAAAAAAACTATAATAAACCCATTGGGGCGTAGGTGTATTTCACCATTAAAAATGAATGAAACATAAAAGAAAATAAAAGCTAAATAATCTACCTTTAAAACCTTTTCTCGAGTTTGCATCAAACTTATTGAGAAAGGATGGCACAGTTTCCTTTGGAGCTTCTCAATTGTCTGATGCATGGAAACAGCTTCCAGTTGATCTAAGCTCAGTCAAAGACAAGTTCATGCTCAATAGGGTAACAAATTTATATAAGTTGAACTATTTAAATCGTGCCAGTGGAAAGGATATTGTAGATTAATTTAACATAGAATCATGCTGTCAAATTGCCACTAATGAATTCTCAGCACAAACAATCTAGAAGGATACTGCCAGATGACAAAGACATAAGAGCCTTTTCTGACATTGATTTTACTTCACTTGCAATCTTTCTTATCTCTTCCTTGTCCCTAACACGTCCACATTGTTGGCATATAAACCCTTTTTCATCTGCATTCCAAATAGCAAAAGACAAAAATAGTAACTTTGGCCTACTAACTGACCATTACTTTGTAATAAATGACTGATTACAGCTAATCACAAACCAGAGCTGCGGAGTAGAAAACCATTGCATCCTTCATCCTTGCACCTATAACCTTCCAGAACTGCACTTTCTTGGATATCATCAGACTGACCCTTCAATGGAGAACTAGCTTAATTAACCAGCAGCATATCTAGGTTTCCAATATTATATAAGATGCTACTAGTTTAACAAGGCAAAACAAATCCTAAAAAGCATATGTAGCAAGTACCAGTTTTATGCAGCGGGGACATGCGCAAGTAAAAAGGTACTGTTCTTTGAGAGCCTTTTGCCGAGTCATAGTGCTTCCAGTAGTGTCGATGTAACTAATCAAGACCTTACAAAATGCAACCATATAAACAGTATTTACACTTGACTTGAAGAAAAAGGCTGTTAGAATTATAGTTAAGTGATTAAATTCATCATTTCCTAATAGCTTAAACTTTTGGGACAATCGGTAATTTAATATGGTATCAAAGCAAAAGATCTTAAGATCGATCCCTGGCTTTACTCTTCCTCCCATTTAAAATGTTAAAAATCTCATGTGTTGGGCCCCCACTTATTAAGGGGAAGTTTAGGCCCACACATGAGAGGGAGTGTTAGAATTATGGTTAAATAATTAAATTCATCATTTCCTAACATCTTAAGCTTTTGGGATAATTAGTAATTTAACAAAGGCTATGAGATAACTTCAGACCCTCTAAATCAATTTTAATTAAAAGCAAAGAGTTTTAGACAACATTCTAATGGATTATGAGATAGTAACTTACTTAGAAGAGATAAGTAGAAAAGACATATAACAGTGGTGGGAGTGGTTTTTGCAAATGGAGAATTGAAAGAACCATTCTATCATCACTGGATTACACAACTGAGTTACTCTGGTAATAAACATTCATTTTATTTGATAGGATGAATTGCTCAGGGACACTATTGCTCTCAAGGAGGCCCTATTGAGGGGGGACCTTTTCACCTTCCTCAATTACAAGCATGAAGCCTTTGATATGGTCAAGGCATATCAGAAAGGAAAATGAGGGTAGTCCAAGCTTCAGAGGCAATGTAAAACAAAGGGCAATCAAAAATAACAAACAATGATCTTATAAAGATTACCATGAAATTAAACCGTGTTTGAAACACTTTTTACAAGTGAAAACATGGGTGATATCTAGAAACCTTGGCCCCTCATTTAGGGAGTAAGAAGAAGCGCATAAGTTGATGTAATAGGTTCAGCCTTAGAAAAATGATTTACCAGGTATGATCCAGATCACAGAGACAGCTTTTTTTCTTTGGCTGAGACAAGTTAATATTATGTTTGGGAGTTGAAGGGAGAGGGAATGGTTATCTCCTTTCCTATTTGGATGTTTAATAAAAAATAGGTTGAGAGACAGAGTGAGGGAAGTATGCAAACTGAGTATGCAATAAATAAATGATAAGAGTTCAGTAATACATTGTAGATTTTTTAATAAATTGAGAAATATAGAAAATTCATAAAGTTTGTATCCACTCAGGTTAAATTCTGCTGAAGGAACTGAAAAAAGGGGCTTGAAGGGCTACAGTATCCACTCAAATCCTCTCCCCCTCCCACAAAAAATACATCCAAACAGGGAGAAGAGCAACCCCCAACCCTTTTCCCCTCCCCTTTCCTTCCCAATGCCTCCATCTAAGCAATTATATGTCCATAATTGCATTGCATATGTAGAAAAAGTGGGAAGCCATGTACTACAACTGCTTCACAGTATCTTCCTAACATTAATCTTGAATTGAGAAGCAATTTCCAAGCCTTGAATGGATTCTTGAATCCTGAATTCTCACTACAGTGCCAAAACCACTTTGCCCCAGCAGTATCTCTTTTTGTCCTTTCACATTCATATTATAAGAGAAAAGAAATGGTCCTTTAAAAAATCAAAATACAAAAATACACACATACGTGTAAGGGCAGACTAAATTCATTAGGGTGTAGATCCAATTAAGCAACATTACGCATAGAACAGACCAGGAACATGAAGGAAATGAAATTTGGAAAGAAAGCAAATTCTCAGCTCAAACTCTGGTCAATTATGAGTACGTATTTTTAGAGATTAAGTTGTTACATGTAGGTAAGAAGTATGACTCAGGTTTATTACGACTACAGTCTGCAATATATCATAACATGTCAAATATTTAATACATTTTTTTAAAGCTAAAAGACATAAAATCCAACAATTTTTAAAAGAGCATATATTACCTCAGCTCCTTGGGGTATATGCTGCACAGCACGTATCACAGCCAACCTTCCCTCAAACACCAAAACAGAATTGGGCAAGCAGCTACAGTGCCAGAAGCATTTAGCAGAGTAACCTCAACATGATGAAATTCAGAAGAAATCAATTCACTAAAGTAGTTACCTGTGGTTAATAATGGAAATGACAGGGTACAGTCCAGTCCCCAGGGGAATTAGTTCACTATCGCAAATGGTATGTGCATTGCATGCAAACTGCATTGGATCGAAAGTATCATAATTCATCAGAAAATCAATCTTCCCTGTGGAGACAAATCTTATTCAGAAATCAATGTGTTAAACAAAAACTTGGTCTCATGAAAAAGATTTTGAAATATCAATAGCTAATGCAATTTGCAGTTGAATATTGATATAAAAGAAAGAAAGAAAAATCTGTTTATTTAATTAGAACATTCCCTCTTATTTAGCACAAATGGTTGTAGTACCAATCATGTCCACAGTATAATTTGAATAACGCCAAAGAAAAACTTAATAGGAGCCTTAAAGGCCTCAAAGTAATCATTCTTAACTGCAAAAGAAAATTACTAAGATATTCAATTTAAAACTATTTATCTTGCAGACCTTGGAAAAGTTTTCTGCAATCTCTTTTATGTTGATGTCAGGCTGCTGAAGTATGAAGTTGACAAGGTTAGCCATCTGAGCATACAGTACCAGTTGCTTCTCATCAATGTCAGGCATGTCTTCATAGAAGGTTAAACAAAACAATTACCTGGAAAATATAACAATTGAAAGAAACTCTAAATGGAGCACATTGAAAGCAAAGAAATTATTGGGGTAGGATACGAGACACCAGTGCCTCCACCAAGTTGTAGTTGTCTGTAGCAGTAGTAGGGATGACCTAGCATTAAAAAGAAATACAATTAATTCCATGAGTTATAAAAAATTTATACAGCTTTTGAAAGAAAAACAACTTAACTATGGACTAATTTTATGTTGTACATCAATTTATAATATTTGGGGTGAATTACTCTAATCTTAACCTGTTTTCAATTCGGTCATTAAAGTTTCTCTTTTCAATTGTTTAACTTCCATTTGCTTCTAATTTATTCCTTCTATCCACCTCCGCCCAATCCGCAACATTAGTCCACCAAAAAGTCGTTTTGGAAAGTGAAATGCTAAAAATAATTGCAAGATTTGACAGAACTAAACGGAAGAACTAAATTGAAAACATATTAAAGTTGAAGGATAGAAATGAAAAAAATTTAAATTAAATTAAAGGACTGAATTGAAAACAGGTCAAAGTTAGATGGTGTAATTTGTAATTTGGCTTCTTTTTTTTATATAAGTAGATTTTTTAATTTAGCCTTATATTTTTCATCATTCTAATGTTTCTTCTCTCTTGATGTCTCACCTTTTATTTTCTGTTGTTGCATTTTCATACGCTACCCTGTAAGTAGCTAAAACAATATTGTTGGCACTACACCAAGACCCACCAACACTGTGGGAAAAATGCTACCTATCCAACTACATAAAACATTGAGTTTAACTGTTTAAGACAGCCCTAACAGTCAGATAATACCAATCAGATAGGTTCTGCCAATGTGAGAGTAACCAATGGACAAGGAGAGACAACCGTAGTCACGCTCCAAGATTAGCACTCTAGCTCAACATTGTGATGCATGTAATTTGACAAATACATTGAAAATAAAGTGAATGGGAAGCTAAAAGTAGTATCCCAACTCCCAATCGGAGTACCCAAACTGAAGCATATAATTATAGATTGACAAAAACATTATAAATGATATATACCTTCTCACTTTGCAGTTTTCTTCGAAGGTAGAGTTTCACCATTAGACGAATGGAAGGTGTAACACATTTTCTTCTGTCTTTGTCAAGCCTTGACAGAGCTTCACATTCAAGACGATGCAACTTCCAGTCCAACTTCTGAAATTATAAAGCACAGAATCAATGAATGAAGGGGAAGTATACATAGTCCAATTTGCTATACATACTGAATGATGAATTATACATTCCTTTCCGAGGAGTTCTAAGTCATCATAAGGGGGACAAAGGGTTCCAATTTTTATCTATTTTGTCGTCATTTAAAATTTTATAAAAGAGTATTCTTGCTTCTAGCAAACACTAAAAAGGAAAGGTGATCACAACACTTCATACCTTGGCATGAAGGATCATCCCTTTTATGAAAAAAAGAATATCCAAATATGTTTCCGTATCAAGTCGAATATTTCTCCATAGGATATTTTCATGGATTAAGTACTTTGTGCCAAAGGTTGATTATTTTTTTGATAATTCAATAGTTACAATGAGGGAAGGGGGGTTTGAACCTTGACCGTCTCTGTTGGAAACACCAAGAAGTAGCAGTTGAGAGCTAAAAGGCTCTTGGCTGTGCCATAGGTTGATTATGATCTTACGTAATCTATACTCGAAATTTTATATACTCAAGTCAAGCCCAACATTCCAAGTAGAAAGATGGAATAAACAAGTGAATCAGAAAACATTTTACTGGATAAGATGGTGCATAACAGTAACATATGTATCAAATTTACCTGGCAGGTGCTACCACAGTACCACACAACATGACAACCTGAACACTTCTTAAGGTTACTTGTTGTGAAGCACCCATCACATCTTGACTCAACTGGGGACTTGTTTGGTACACAGACATAAGGCTCTTGGCTTATAATTACTTCTCCTGAAAAATTATAGCTGCATTAAAATAAGTTTAAAAGAAATTATCACTAACATTATTTGAATAACTTTGTATTCTTCAAAATTGAATTTAGCTTAGCTATATTTGATTTTTCAAAGCTTCTTAATATGCATTAATTTTCAACAACTGGTAATTGGGAAAAATTGAGAGAGAGAGAGAGAGAGAGAGACCTGGATGGAAATCTCTGGTGGTTAAGAGGCACCTGCCTTTCTCTGGAAGATTAGAAAGAGTTAGACCATTTCCTTTCAGAGCACTCTGCAACTCCTCCATGGTTTTTCTTTCATATACTGATATACATATACACACACCAGAGAGCCGTAGAAATAGAACTAGAAAGAAATTAAACCCTGAAGCGAACCCGTGATTGTGATTGTGATTGCAATTGCAATAAAAAGAAACGGCGTGGAAAAAAACGACGCAAACGGGTTGGCCCGAACTGACCCGGAAATTCAGGGTTCGGGCAACTGGTCGGTCAAAATTATTTTTAATATTTAAAAATAAAAATAAATAAATAAATAAAGAGTAGAGGCACACACAACCCATACCTAAGTTGAAAGAAACAGCAACAGATATTCCACTCTGAGACACCAAGAAGAACCACCAAACCTCAGACAAAGTTTGAAATCCTTACTGGGTTTTCTCGCAATTCTCTATTTCAAGTTATCTCAATTTTTCATTTGGAATTACTTCATTTTTTTTATCAAGAATATGTTTCTAAAACTTAGGATAGGATAGTCTGTACCTTGTGTTGTGTGGAAATTTTAAGAGATCCCAACTTTTTAATTTTAATAAGCCAAAAAATCTCTTCCTTTTTGCGTTGGCATCGTATTATATTGAAAACACGAAATGGAAAATCACATTTTACCCGCCTATTATTTGGCTTGAATACGAATTATCAATAATTGGTTTAAAAGATTACTCTTTCTACTTGAAATTTTAATTATATTTGCTTTTGATTCATGAATTCTAATGTATTGAGATAGTAAAAAGGTTTGTGTTGTGTTTTTTGAGCTTTCTTTCTAAGCTACATAATTTATACTTGCCAATTTTTAGGTAATATTTAACCTTTTTCCAAGTATATGTTGAAAAATATCAAACGTGTGTAAAGGGGTTTTCCCTATCATGTTCTTAATCTACTACAATGCTTTTGATTGCTAATATAGTATTATCTACAGTGCTTTGAACCGGTAACTTTCAATTATTGTATCTCGGTGCCCAATCCCATATCATTGGGCTGATTAGCACTTTGATTCTTATTTGTGTCTGTAAAGAAATAACATTGTACTACATTAGTGAAGACTTAAGTTTCTATAATGTTCACCTTGATTCTAATGGCTTCTGTTGTTCTCCACCCTTTATTTCAGGGGAGAAAAATGTGCTTAACTTTATTTTAATGGTTTCTATTTAGGAGTTTCATACCCGTGACAAGAAAAAATATTTTGTTTCGTATGTGTGTTTATACTATCTTATTGTTGGTATGCCACTTTTTTATTTTGTGTTTAGGTTTTAATGACAAAATGATTTACTCAATAATATTGTTCTATGGATATATTGCTCTTATCTATGAGTAAAGGTTGTTGTTTACCTCTCTTTAATATTCTTAGAAGCTCAAATTTGGAAATTCAGATGTTAAGAGGTTATTAACACTATTTTTAGAGGATTGGAGGATAGACAAGATTTAATCTCTTTTGCTTTGCCATATGTGGACCCTTGGCAAGAAAGGAATAGTTGACCTTCAATACAATGAGGTTGCTGTTAAGTTAGCTGTATGATTGGATGATATCTTTTCTTCCTCCTTTCTATTGATACTTGTTCTTTTTGTTTTAATGTCATTGTGTTTGTGTACACAACTTGTGTACATGGTGTACTCAGAGTTTTTTTTTTTTAATTAACATTTATTACTTATCAAAATAAAAATAGTTTGTTTGATTTTTAGGTTGAATTGAATGTGTAGGTTGTTCTCTTTCCTAGAAAATTTGATCATTTTGTCTACTAAGCCCATTAATAGAAAATGCCCCTCGATTACCTGCTAACTGATTTTAGCAGGTGGGGTCAGTTGCCTATAGGTTTTACTAGCTAGAGGCGAGTCCAAATGGGTCTTCTTTACAATGGTTTTCTACTTTATCAAAAACAAATATTGTGCCTATTGTGTAGGTTTGAAGTAACATGAACCGCTGTGATATCCACAGTTGGGTCAAATAAGATATAAAAAGTAAAAGATGATAAATTGAGGATTATACTGGAAGGGACACAGTGTTCTGTTTTCGGACTCTTGTTGAATTCATGAACATTTATGTTAGCAACTCAGTTACTTTCATGAATATTATGTATGCATGCATGTGATACTATTGGTATTTGTTTGGCTTGGTAAAAAGGTTTTTAATACATTATGTGATTGAGTGTAACTATTGAAATTAATAAATTATATGTTTGGCTTGGTAAATTTACATTTTTCATGATTCATTAGCGTACTCCTAGAATATGTAACTAAAAGGGAGTGTATTTAATTAAGTAAAGTGTCAATAATATAATATTGAAATTGATTTCTGATCATGAATTTATAGTTTACATTTTTTATAATGCTCTGTAAATGAGAAGTTGATTAAAGGTTATTGTTAATCAAAGTAGTGGGAAAATGGTTTCTGAATTAATAAATGCAAACTCAATTATGTACGAGAAGAAAGAGCATCGAGCACGAAGCGTGCCAACTACTGTGGAAGAGTATGCTGTTGAACCCATTAACCAACAAGAAGTTTTTGATATCCTTTCTCTTCAATTATTTTGCTATGGTCTATGTACTTTTAAAAGTACTTATTATAGAGGAATATCAAAAGTTGTGTTTAGGGAATTGGGATTGGATGGACACAATTTTTTTTTTTTTTTTTTCGCTTTTTGAGTTGTTTTGAGCTTACTTTGGGAATTAGTTCCTCTACTTTTGACATGGAAATGAAATGAAAGAAATAATACTTAGTTTTTGACTCTCTCACACACATGCACGCCCACACTCATGCATGTTGGTGCAAACAAATAATACTTGATTTTAGTTCCATGTGTCTTTTTTTTTTTTTTTTTTTTTTTTTTTTCGTTTTTCATACAATCATCTTTAGGTTTACAGCCATATAGATGTGTGTATGTAAGCTGATACTTAACAAGTAAATAAAATATGGTTTCAGCATCAGCTAAACATGTTATTATTGGATGCTTGAAATTTAAGTTCTGAATTAATATATGCTGAACTTAAAAATAAATATGTTTATATTCCATTTTCTTTTGAACATCGTAGTTCCTAAGATGCTTTCTAAAGTTGATCACTCATTTCTGGTTATGATATGGAAGAGAATGTACAAGTTCATTTTGCATCTAATTATGTGTGGGTAGTTATTCCTTCTTCTTCTTCTTTTCTCCTTAACATTCTTAAATCATGTAAGAGATATAAAAGACCCAGAGCATCCATATTCTTTGGAGGAGCTCAAAGTAATAACAAAAGATGCAATTGAAGTAGATGACCAGCAAAGTTATGTTAGGTAGTGACAATATTCTCTAACTTATTCTTGATCCTATAATGCATTTTTTGTTGATTGTGTTCTTTTCTCCTCATTCTAATAAAAAGGGTGCTTTGCTTCAGGATCACATTTACTCCCACAGTTAAACATTGTAGTATGGCAACAATTATTGGTCTTTGCTTGTGAGTAAAACTTGTGAGGAGCTTACCCTCTCGTTACAAGGTATCGACCTTATTTCCTTATTGTGAACTTTGCTGACAAACTATTCATTCATCACACAAGTGAATGTACTTTGGAATATTAGGACTACATACCAGTACATTAGAGATTTTATACTTGTACACTTTCTTTGGGCCAAATGTTTTTTATTTTGGGGGGGGGGGGGGGGGGGAAGCTAATTAATGCATAAGATTGATAGACTTTGCCTATGTTTGGGCCAAAGGTTGTGTTTAATATTGTGCATTTAGAGAGAACGCAATAACCGCATGTTTGAAGGTATGGAGAGTGGCAAATCAGCTTCTTGCCTCTTTTGCTGGCTCTTTATTTGACTAGTCTTGGGCTTGGGGACTCACAACTAGTGATTCCTCCATGATGTTTATAGAATCTCTTCTTTCCTATACATAGTTTTGTTATTTTCCTTTTTTCTTTCTTTTTGTACTCTTTAGCTGCTTTGTTTTTTTCTGCATGAAGTAGTCTTTTTTCAATAAATTTTTCTTACCTATCAAAAAAATTTTTTTTTTTTTGTTGGTAAATCTTTGATGAATGGGTTGATGGCTCTTTCTAAGTGGAAATATATGGATAACAAATGCATGCATAAAGGGTAACGATCACCTAAGAAACAGGGTAAGATCTGTAGTGTTAGCTTTAAACAATGGACAGTCTAGAAGATTGTTAGCTTTGCACATTTAACTACAAAATGCCTGATATTTTTCCAATAAGCTCTAGCTCAAATGGCACTTCTTTCTTCCATAAAAATGGCTGGAGAGTTAAGTCATGGGATCAAAGCCACAAGTGTGTGTAACTGAGATTTTGTTTTACTATTTTTGGATACATGTATGTAATTAATGTTAGATGTTATAGATTTAAATGATATGAGGACCAATGTCTTAAAACATACATGGAGTGAGATAAGTTCAAGGACTATAATGTGTAACACATGAGAAGATATCTCATGAGCCCACTTCACTCATAGACCGTGGGTCTTACAGGTGTTGTTGTTTGACTTGTATACCCTCAAGTGAGCATTTACCCACAATTATCATTTAGTGACACACTGATGCCACTTAATGGTATATTGGAATTTGGAACATAATTTATGTAAACCGTGTCTTTGTTACTTTTTTTTTTTTTTTTAAATATGAAATTTGAACTGGGCTTGGAATCTCCTATGCTACATGTAAGATTTACCTCATTACAACTCTTTCTTAATTTTTGTTTAGGTTGATATTAGGGTTGCCCCTGGATCTCATGCATCCAAGTCTACAAGTAATCACTCTCTCTCTCTCTCTTTGGCTAGCATGTGCATGATTATCTACATGTGGTTCTTAGATTATGGATCTATTACTTATCAAGTTAATGCATATTATGTAGAGCCACGTTTGCCAAGCTAACATGCTATTCAGCTTATCTAAGTCCCAGTCATGTCTACTCTTTTGAAGTGCTTTTTTAAATCCTTACCTATAAAGAAATACTAGTCTATTGCGCAGGCCCTTAATGTCAATATCATTTAATTAAAAGACGCAATATACCAATATTGCTATTGAAGTTCACTTGTATGCGTGCTCATTATATAGCATTTCATAGACTTGGAAACAAGGACTTACTCGATGGTTTAGAGATTTCAGGCCGATCATCTTCATTCTATTATGCTTTAGATATGCTTTTCTGATAAGCGTTTTAGATATGCTTATTTCTGAGTCTTAGAATGCTTTTGTGGGTGGTAGGCAGATTTTGGATTCAGTTCTCATTACTAATGATTGTGTAGACAGCTGTGTGTGTGAGGATCAAAATCCCAAGAGTGATATGCAAATTGGGCATTGAAAAAGCTTATGACCATATAAATTGGGAGGCTCTTATCTACTTATTAGGGAGGATGGGTTTGGTAATAATATATGCTCCCCGCTCTATGGTAACAAAACAATTTTGTATTGCTTCTCTTCTGGAAAGAACAACAGTATCATCAATTGACCATGAGTAACTTCTGGAAAAAAAAAGTTTAAAAAATTAAACAATCTTTTAGAAGTGCCTTATTAGTATACTTGTACACTTAAAAGCAAAATCTCTTTAAATTCTAATTCTTACACAAAAGAAATTAAATATAAACTACAAAACAACCAAAAACTTATTGTTTGCTGAGATGAACTTATATCTTGCTTGCAAAGTTGGTTACCTCATATTTGCAGGATCAATTACATCTTTCTATTTTTTAGCTCTTTAAAGAGCAATACTTGTTAAGTTAAAACTATACTCTATAGTCAAATTGTCTAATATTTTAAGTCATGTTAATGGGCGCTCTTAGGGCAATTTGTCAACAAACCATTTTATGAAAGTTTTGACTTCTTTTGATTATGGAGGTCTTAAGTCATATCTTGAAGAAAACTGAGGATGGGGGTTTCATTCAGGGTTTTCTTGTGGGTCCTGTTAATTCTACTGGTATCCGTGTTTCTCACATTCTATTTGTTGATGATACCATTCTTTTCTGTGATGCCTCTAGAGAGCAGATTCTTTCTATTAGGCTGGTTTTGACCTGTTTTCAAGCTTTTACTGGTTTGAAAGTGAATGTGGGGAAAAGTGAAATTGTCCCTATTGGGGAGGTGCGTAACATTCAATCTTTGGCTAATATCCTTCAATATAGGGTGGAAAGTTTGCCTATGATCTACTTGGGTATGCCTTTGGGTACTTTGTACAAAACACCCTCTATTTGGAATTTGATCCTTGAGAGGATGGATAAGAAGCTTTCAGGCTAGAAGCAGCTTTATTTGTCAAAGGGTGGTAGACTCACCTTGCTGAAGAGTACCCTTTCAAGCCTTCCAACTTATTACCTTTCCCTTTTTACTATCCCTAAAGCTGTGGCGACTAGATTGGAACGCATTCAAAGGAACTTCCTGTGGCGTTCAATAGTTAGTGCTTCAAAGTTCCATTGGTGGCTTGGGAAAATGTTTGCTTGCTACGTGAGTTGGGTGGTTTGGGAGTTCGGAAGTTGGTGCCTTTTAATCAAGCCTTATTAGGGAAATGGCTTTGGAGGTATGGCCATGAAACCTCACGTTTGTGGCGTAGGGTCATTGCCATGAAATATGGGGAAGGAAAAGGGGGTTGGTGCACTAGAGCTTGTAGTAGGGCTCATGGTTGTGGGTTATGGCAGAGTATTAGTGAAGGGTAGGAAACTTTCACTAAGCATTTCTCTTTTGTGGTGGGGGACGGTTCTCGTATTCTCTTTTAGCATGATAAGTGGATTAGGGATATTCCTCTCAAAATTCTGTATCCTCAGTTATTTTTGTGTTCAGCTAATAAGGAGGCTTGCATTTCAGAGGTGTTAAGCCCTTTAGTGGGTGATAATGACAGAGTGTGGAGTTTAAGGTTTCATAGGGAATTCAATGATTGGGAGTTGGCAGCTTCCTACTCCTTTCTTCATTTCATCCAAACCTGAATTCCAAGGGGTGGAGGGTGTGACCGACTTTGTTGGGATCTTAATGACAGTGGGAAGTTTGATACTCGGTCTTTTTATCATAAGATTCAAAATGCAGCTCTTTCCACTTTCCCTTCGAAGGGAATTTGGAAAGTTAAGGTTCCTAAAAAGGTGGCTTTTTTTATGTGGACAGCAGCCCATGGTTAGATTCTAACTTTGGATAACCTTATGCTTCGTGGTCGCCCTTTGGTGAATCGTTATTGTTTGTGCTGTAACAATGCGGAATCTGTGGATCACCTGTTACTTTTCTATCCAATAGCTCATTCTTTATGGATGTATATGATTTGGTTGTTTGGGATCGAATGGGTCATGCCAGGTTCAGTTGTGGACTTATTATTTTGCTAGTAATTGGCTTGGGAAGCATAGTTCGGATATTTGGGATTTAGTTCTAGATTGTTTAATGTGGACTATTTGGATTGAACGGAATAGGCGGTCTTTTGAGGATGAGGGAAAAACTGTGGTTCAGTTATTAGAGTTTTGCCAGCGGACCCTCTTTGATTGGTCTCGATGTTGGGGTTATTCGGATAGTTCTACCCTTTTGGATTTTCTTTCATCTATTAGAATAGATTAGGGGATGCTTCTGTCTTTTTGTTTCTTCTTTTCCTTTGTTCACTACTGTGAACTCTTTGTGTTTCTCTTACTATTCTTTTATCAACAATATTTCTTCTTAATTATAAAAAAAAAGTTTTGACACTACTTTTATTAGAAATAGAAAAAGCTATCAAGACATTAATTGCTTTTTCGCTTTTCCCATAAAAACATTCTTAAAATGGTTCACTAACAAATTCCCTTAAGGCATTTGTTAACATTTTTCTATTTTAAAAGGTCTCCACTGTGTAGACCTTCATTTTGTGACAGAAAGGCTGGATTGGTTAAATCATCACTGTTGGATAGTCAAGAACCATCATAGAATGAAGATGATCATTTCATATAAGCAACAAATAGATACATTTATTTTCCACAAGGAAAACTGTTTTTGATGAAAACTAAACCCATTGTATTAAAACACACATGACAATTAATACTTTAAACACTTATTGAAGTATAAGTGGACTGACTATAAAAACAATTACTTCTATAACCACCAAGGGCTGACCCACGTTAGGGCCAAGGGGGTCCATACAATATAGATATGTTTGAACCTTTAGTGATCCAAAGTTCCATTGTCCTTGGAAGACTTTCTTTGCTAATTTGTAGATTTGTTATGAAGAAGAGGAGTTTGAGAGCAGGGTTATAAATTGTGGTGTTTTAAAATGCTTAAACCTGAAAATTTTGGGGGAAAATCAAGGCAAAAAAAAAAAAAACCGTAAGAATAGAATCTAGGACTATTGTTATTGATGTTGCTAAAATATGTTAGCATTTTCTTGTATGCTCACTCAATATGTCGTAGAAATTATGATACTACAAAATGACATTCATTTAGGGTTTTTTTTCCCTTTTGGTATATGCAGTTAACAAACAACCAAATGATAAAGAACGGGTGGCAGCAACACTTGAAAATCCAAATCTTGTGGATATGGTTGATGAATGCCTGGCTCCATCCTATGATTGAACTGTTGTACATCCATGCAGTGTACTTAGTTTAATAGTCTGTCTAAGCCTTTGGTCCATCGCTGCTATAAGATTTTCTTACTTATCAAAAAAAAAAAAAGATTTTATTTTCCTGTCTCATTCATGCAGTTTTGTCATTTCAGCTTTGTAATCTAAATTAGATGCAATTTGGATTGTATTTTTTTTGTTTAGTCTGTTAATGTAGGTGATTATGTTAAAGAATTTTTTCTTACCAAGTAATCATAGATTATTCTGGTCTCTTAGATGCAAATGTGAAAAAATTGTATATTTATAGTTTCTCTTATTTAACATAGAAGATGATTTTACAGGTGTGCCACATTGTTAGTGAAATTCTATCAATTCTATGTGTTGTTTTGTTGGTAAATACTGACATTATTTGTAGTTCTCAAATCATAAGTTGCATGATGAGGTTTTAGCTAACAGCAAATTGAGGCTTATGGTGCCTAATTTTATGTTAGGATTTCATGCCACTGTCCTTGATTGTGGCAATGAGGTTGAGGTAGGTTTTATGATCAAATCTTAGAAAGAATTAGAGCTTTTTATTATATATATATATATATGGACAAATAATATCCAATTGATACAAAATTTAACAAGTGTATTAAGAGTGTAAAAAACATGCAATTCAATGGTTATATTTTCAAAATATGAAATAATGTTTATTTTATTAAGTAAAGTTGTAGCCTTAGGCTATAACCAATTTTGTAACTAAACTTTGTTCTATATATATATATATATATAGATGCAGACCCTTCAAGGATTAAATGGTTTGCTAAACTCATAGTTGAGTTTTTACATCACACTAGGTGGGTTCCTTTTTTAGTTGGACATGATCCAAATTCTTAATGTAAGGGTGACTCCACTATCCCAACTCCCTTTTCAATCAATTCCCCAAGTATATAATTTGTGAATCACTCTCTCTCTCCCTCTCTCTCTCTCTCTCTCATAGAGAACGCACAAAAGATAAATATTTTAGCATGAAAATCAAATTACTCATGAATTTTTTTGATTATGCATTCCCTCCTGTAGGATAGTGGGAGGGAACAATGGTTTGGATTTTGTTGAACTTGAATTCAATTGCATTTTGGTTCACATGGATCCCAAGGTTTAAGGAGAGTCCTCAACAATTGTTGGGTTCTCAATCAACTCCTACAATTAGTAACACTATAGCTACATCGTTTCATTTTTATTTTATTTTTTTAATCTTTACACTATCAATTTTAATGTTTCATATTTCTGTTTTTACATGTAGGAATTTTAGGTTCCTATAACCTATTTGAAAATCATCACTTACTCTTTTTTTTTTTTTTTTGAGAAACCTCCCAATTTGGGGAGAAAAACTTCATTACTAAGGCAAATCTTTTACAACAAAGCTGAAAATGTTTGGAGGAACTTCCTCCATCCAAACTCTTAAAGGAAATGAAAACCTAGCATCCCTAGCTAAAGCATGGGCAACATAGTTGCCCTACCGCCTTACATGGATGATAGAAAAGGACTGAAAGTACCCCCTTATAGACATGAAGTCTTTTGCTAAATGGCCTGCCAACACATTTGAAACCGACCCTGACTGCAAGCACTTCACCACTAGCTTTGCGTCACCTTCAAAACACACCTGACTAAATCTGAGTTCCCTGGCAAAAGTTGCCACTTTCCTAGCCGCCACATCTCAAGGATCTCCACTGTTGCTGGCATCCTCACCTTCTCCGACAGAGCCGCCAAAACCTGCCCTTCGTTATTGCGAATAACCACTCCGATACCAACTTCCTGTTCCTCCTCGAACACTGCCCCATCAAAGTTTGCTTTTACTGAATTCCCTGACAGAGGCTGCCACCGTATCGAACCAGTTCTTCTCCTCATTACCGGCCCCTGTTTTCCTTGCTGAAACTTGGCTAACAGAGACAAGGCTGTTTGGGTGATTTTTGAGCATGGCTGAGGATTTTCATTTGTTCCTAACTTGTTTCTCCACAGCCAGATAAGCCACGCCGACATCGCAAACACCTCCAGATTTTTACCTTCTGCCATAATGATGCTCACAAGGTCACACATGGACTCTATATCATGGCACTTCCTCCTCACATTAGCAAAGGAAGGCGCCCACCCCTCACGGACCTGCACACAGTCGCACAATGTGTGAACCTCATCTTCAGCCATACAACCACACTAATCACACACAGACTTGTCCACTATTCTTCTTCTTTGTAGATTTACCTTCGTTGGGAAAGCTCTTGAGCAAGCACGCCATAGAAACACCTTCACCTTGTTGGGAACTTTCAAACGCTAAATATCCTTCTAGAAGCTTGTTACCACATTAGAGTTGGAGCTAGAAGGCAAGGAATTCAACTCATTCTCACACAACAACTGGTAGCCTGTTTTTACCGAGTAGGAACCCGACCTGCATCTCGGACATGAAATGTAGTCTTCCTGATCTGTGACACACAGAGGGATACTCTTGATTCTTTGGGCTTCAAACGGCAAGAAAATACCATCCACTAGCTGATCATTCCAGTCTCCTCCCCCCGACTCCAACAAATTTGCAACTACCCAATTTGAGGCCTCCTCAATTTTTGGAGAAACTACATAAGCCAAGGCCCCCCCGAGCAGCCACCTATCATTGTGGATGTTAATCTTAGTACCATTCCTAACTCACCATAGCAAACTGGATTAAACAAGCTTACTAGCCTTTACAATGCCTTGCCACGCATATGACCCCGAAGCTACCTTTGCATCAAAAACTAACCCACTTGGGAAATACTTTGCACTAAAGACCCGGTAAAAGAAGGATGAGTGATCTACTAATAATCTCCACACTTGCTTAGCAAGCATTGCCTCATTAAATTTTTCCAAATCTCTAAAGGCCATACCCCCTAACGCCTTTGGTTTGCACAAAGTTTCCCAATTCTTCCAATGAATCTTACGTTGGTCTCCCTTTTGGCCCCACCAAAATTTCCTTATCATCGTCTCAATGTCATTTAATAAACCAGATGGGAATGTGAAACAACCCATCGCAAGGGTGGGTATAGCTTGAACTACCGCTTTTAGGAGCACCTCCCTACCCGCTTGTGAGAGGAGTTTTTCCTTCCATCCTTGAAGCTTGTTCCAAACTCTCTCCTTTTTATTTCTCCCAACCATCGCCGGAAGACCAAGGTGCTTCTCATATTCCCGCACTTCACTTACCCCCAAAGCATTTATTACCTCAAGCTTCCTCACATCCAAAGTAGCCTTGCTAAAAAACACAGAGGTTTTTTCTCTATTTAGCTTTTGGCTAGAGGCTTGCCTTATACGACACCAAAATACTTTGGATAACATCTAAATCACTCTTTGTAGCTCAGCAAAATAGGAGGGTTTCTTCAGCGAAGAATAAATAAGAAATTTGGGACTATTTTTGCAAAGAGAGAATCTCCTAATAGCTTTGGACCTGGCTACCTGTTGCAATTGGCAATTTAAAGCTTTAGAACAAATTAAGAATAGGTATGGAGAGAGAGGGTCCCCTTGCTTAATACCCCTTGTTGGCCAGATATCGCCCTTTGGAACTCCATTCACTAGAATTGAGTAGGAAGCCGAGTTTATACAACTCATTATCAAAGCCACCCAACTCGCATTAAAGCCCATCTTCAACATAGTGACCTCCAAGAAATTCCACTCCACCCTATCATAAGCCTTGCTCATGTCAAGCTTCAAGGCCATGAAACCCCTTTCTTTCTTTTTTTTTGGTTCTTCATATGGTGCAAGGTCTTAAATGCTACAAGGATGTTATCAAATATTGCCTTGTCTGATTGAAGGGCGCTTTGAGATTCCGAGATAATCAAAGGTAGCACCCCTTTAAGCCTGTTTGCGATCACCTTTGATACAAGCTTATAAATTATATTACATAAAGAAATAGGGCGATATTCAGGGACTTTTGTAGGACTTTTTACCTTTGGGATAAGGGTGATGAATGTCTGGTTTATGGATGGAGGGATGACACCCGAGGTGAGACAACTCAGCACCGCTTCAATCACATCTTCGCCCACTAACGACCAGTAGTGCTAAATGAAAAGGGGAGGGAGTCCATCTAGACTCGGGGCCTTCAAAGGGTCCATTTGATTCAAAGCCGTGACCACCTCTTCCTTGGTGAACTCACCATTAAGCACTTTGTTCATCTAATCCGTCACGGAGCAAGGCACACCTGCCACAACTTCCTCCATCCTGCTTGGATTTAAGGTGTTAAAAAGGAATTGGTAATAATTAACCAATATATGTGAAATCCCATCCTCATCCGTGCATAACTCCCCACTCTGATCTTTAAGAGCGTCAATTTGATTTCTTCTAAACTGATGAGATGCTTTACTATGAAAATACTTAGTATTGTTATCACCCTCTTGCAACCATAGATCTCAAGATCGTTGTTTCCACATTTGTTCTTTCTTCACCAAAAGTTTTGAAATCTCTTTCTTCAACCTTTGAACCCTAGAAATACTTCCACCTCTTATAGCCTCTTCCTCGGCCATTCTCAGGAGCTCTTTTTTCTCCTAAGGCTTCGAATCACATTGCCAAAATCCACTTTGCTCCACCACTTCAAGTTTTTGCAACATCTCTCCACTTTTTCCTTCCACTCTATTCATTGGGCTGCCTTGATAAACATGTGCCCATGCATCCTTAATTACTTCTCTGAAGTCCTCATACCTTATCCGCATTTGTTCAAACCTCCAAGGTTTATTTACTCGCTTAGGTATACCTAATAAGTGAATCATAATCGGCTTGTGATCCGATGTGCCACTCTCAAAATGAACCACTTTTGTAGCCAGGAACATTGAGAACCATTCCGTCGTACTAGCTGCTCTATCGAGTCTCTCTCACACTGTATGCCCCTCCCCATGCCCATTACACTAAGTGAATTTGTTGCCACTATATCCCAAATCTTGAAACCCACATTCATCCAACACATTCCTAAACTCCTCCATTTGCCTACTTGGTCTATGTCTGCCCCCCAATTTCTCATGAGCACAAATAATTTCATTGAAGTCTCCTACACATAACCAAGGTAGGGTAAATTTGGATTTTAGTCTTCTCAAAGTGGCCCAAGAGATATAATGGTTGTTTGTTTCGAATTCCCTATAGAAGCCAGTGAATCTCCACTCCCCTTCCTTCCCTTTATTATTGACCGCATCAATATGATTCGGCGAGTAAGTATCCACCGAGAAATCCACTTTTTTTTTCCAAAAAACCAACACCCCCCCCCCCCCCACCCCTCCCTTCTCTAGAAAATTCAATCATACCATCAAACTTCAACTTGTCACGTAAATAAATTAGCCTAGCTTTTTTCAACCATGTTTCGGCTACAAACACGATTGAGGGAGAATGAGCTCGAATTAAATCACCAAGCTCCTGCTCTGTTTGAGGGTTCCCAAGTCCTCGACAGTGCCAGCATAAAAGATTCATTGCTGTTGGCAGGGCTGCTCCATAACCTCTACCATTAAAATATTGTATTCCTGACCAAAGCATGAAACCAATCTCTTCTTACTTGGTAACTCACTGTGATCCCCCTCTGATGCTAGCCTTTTAGTATTTTTTTTAACTACCCTAGGAATAACGTTCTCCACTAGCCGTGCATGGTCTTTTTTCCTTATCCTTTTTACTTTTTCCACCCTAGCACTACTTTTCCTAGAGCCAATAACATTTGAGATAAAGCTGATTGGGTGATAGGTACACTAACCAAGTTCCCCTCCTGCTCACGTGATTGAGTAGTCCCCATCTCATCCACTACTTTTTCTTTTATACTTTCCATTGCCTCGTGTATAGACTCAGGCCTCCTAGCTGTACTTTCTTCCTTATTTCCATCATATTTTCCTTCTATAGAAGCCCCTAAAGTCACGCCACTCTCCTTGTCAAATTGTGCCAGAGCCTTGTCAATCTCAACAAGCCTTTCCTAAAAAATCTCCCTTGAATCACAACTTTCCAATACCACCACATCCGAGATCATGTCTTCCCCTTCTGAAACCATTAATACCTCATTAAATGCACCCTAAAAATTTGCTACTTCCTCGGTTTGCACCAACACCACCATGGGAGATTGATCACTAGCCTGAAACATCAGCGGCACCACCTCACTCTCATCCTCCACCACCTGTTTCTTTTGAGCTTTCTTTGCAACATAGAAGCTTGGGACTTTGAGAATTGGACTTCTTCCCTTCACAAACGGTGTTACACGTATCCATGCTTCGTATGCTTGGTTCTCCTTTGTAAGCCTTCCTTCACTCTCTATCCATAAATCACAGTCTCTGTCTACATGATTCAAACACCCACACTAGTAGCAGATGTTGGGAAGTCTTTCATATTTGAAAGACACCCAACTTTGCTCACCTTGGGACAGAGAGATTCGTCTTCCCCTGCATAGAGGTTTGCTTATGTCAATAATTACCTTCATACGTAGGAAACTCCCCCCATCCATCTCTCCCTCATTTGTGCTTTTACAAACCGCCCCTACCACTTCACAGAGTTTCATTGCTTACTAAATGGTTTAGCAAATGGTTTACTAAATGGTTTTGTTGGTCCCAATGTATAGATGGTAGTAGGGTTAGAGGGGAAATTTTGAGGTTCAGATTCCAATTTTTGCTTTAGACTAAATAAGCATGTGCTATTTGAAGTTCACCATTCAAGGAAACCAATGCCAAAGCTATGATCAGTCTTATACATCATCATGTGGAGGGTCACCATAAATTTCATCTTAAGGTTCTAGAGAATGGCAGTCACAACAAAAAGGATCACCGTAGCAACATAATGGTTGCCATAGTTTGCTTCCTCCAAAAGCTACAAATACCATAAGAAGAGCAATCATCAAAAGCTTCACCACAAATTGATTGAACCCTCCATTGACAATTAACACTCAAACTTCTTCACCATAAATTATTATTTTGGACCCTAATACTTGTCCTATATTTCAAAATGATTTCTAGTATTTTAAAGGTGTCAATTTAGTTATTATTATATTGAGTTAAAATAGACGGTATATGAAAAATATAGATATAGCCACATTAAACAAGTGTCTTTTTTTTTTTTTTTTTTTTTTTTTTTTCTTTTTTTATGGAATCTCTTTTTCTTGTTATTTATATTAGAAAGAAACACTCGGTTTTGTTAGGATTAAGAGTGAGACTAGCCTTTTTTTTTTTTTTTTTTAACAGTTTGGTTGCTGATTTGATTCCAACCACTTCTAATAATCTTCAAATTATTAATTTGTCCATTCCAAACAATCGGGTAGGCGTGGCCACGTGGTAGCTAACCTAACCAAATTACCAAACACCCTCTAATAAACTTCAATGTAAACTTCGCCTAAACATCATCACAATTCACAGAAACCTTTGTCCTTGATCACCATTGATCCAAGAAATATAGCAGGGTCCCACTCATCATCATGACTTGTCATTTCACAACAAGTACTAAAATTAAATTAAAAACACCACCGCACGCGCATTTTTTTGGTGCGACGGTTACGTTATAAGTATAAATATTTATGAAGTATGATGGATAAGAGTCAGATTATAAATGTTTGTACAGTATAAAATATAAGAGCTAGATTTCAAGTATTTAAGAAGAAGTTCCACACAAATATATACTTAAATTAGACTATACAATGTTTCTAAAAAAAAAATTTAGGCTATACAATAAATTTCTATATTGTAAAAAGGAAAAAAAAAAAAGGGGGGGGGGGCGAAACATACGACGACTACGAGGTTCAGCTTGTCTCGGTTTTTTCACTTACATGTCCTTGAAGGACTCATTGCGATTTCTCACCCTACGAAAGTCCATCCACTCTCTGATTCTCTCTCCGCGCAAGCTCACTTTCCCATACAAACTCTCTTTCTCTCCTCTTTCAGGTTTGAATGATTTATCAAAACTCCCTGTTTGGTCACTGAGGAAAAAACCGTACTACTTTTACTTAGAATTGTTTGTTTTTGTTGATGTGCAGCTATGGATTCCAATTCATCTTCTACCCTGGTTTTATGTGGAAAATCGACGGCTGAGAATGAAATCGCACTCTCTCTAAAGAGCAATAAGACTCTGAAGCTCCCAGGTGATAGCGAAGTTTCTGTTCTTTTGAAATCGGAGCTGGAAAAGCCACTCGAAGAAAACTCTTTTCGCATCGATTCCTACATGGGTTCTCTTTCAACCAGTCAGTTTGGTAGGTTTCTCATTTGGTCTCCGAGGTTGCCTTCCACGCACGACGTCGTTTCTCAGTAAGTTTCGGATAAACTATCTTTTTTTCGTATATAAATTTTATTTTCCTCTATGCTGGAAATTTATTTTGATATATATAATTTTGTGTGTTTTTTGGTTTCATCAGCAATTTTGGTGAGCTTCCATTTGGTACGGTTTGTGTTGCCGATGTTCAGTTTAAAGGACGAGGTGTGAAACACTACTTGATTAACTTTTTGTGCTTGTTGCTTGTTGCTTGCTTGCAATTTGGAAATTATTATTGAGCAAACACCACATTTATTTCTTAAAGTTTGCCCAATATTCTAATTTCACTCCTGAAATTTGAAAAATGGTGAATTGGTCATTAAAGAATGTAAGATGATCCCAATTGCTCTGTATGCTAACATGAATCATAAGCTGTGATCTGATCAGCTAATTTATAACAAAACAATAATAATAATAATAAGGTAAAATACAAAAACTACCTCTAAGACTTGGGCTAATGTTTGATACTACCATAACTTTTCAAAATTAACCAATTTACTCTCTAATCACAAATATCTCTTAACACCGTTTGAAAATTCCCTTCCTCCTCCTGCTTCCTTTTCCATCCTTGGTTGCTGTTCCCTCACACATTAATTGCCATAATGCAGTCACTCTGAGACCTGTGCAATCAAGACAAGTTGTTGGAAGTAAGTAGAGGACTTATAGAGGAGCAGGAACTTTCAAAATGGTGTTAAGTGTTGTTTGTGCTTAGGGAGAAAATTGGATATTTTTGAAAAATCTTTGTTATATCTTTTATTAGCCCAAACCTCAAGGGTGGTATTTTGTATTTTACCCTAATAATTATCTAGGTAGCTTATGCCTGATTCCTTACAATTTACACGTTGTTTGGAAAAAACTAGCGGAGAGAAAAGAAAGAAAAGGGGAGAGGGGAGAGGGAAGAGGGAAGGGTAGCTCAAATTGGTTACCTTAAATAATGCTCATGAGAATTAGTTTAGGGGTAAAAGAGAAAAAGAGTGGTTGTCAAGAGATACTTCCAGAGAGAGAGAGGGAAAAAAAAAAAAAAAAAAAAACTTTCATTTTTAGTGACATTGACCACTTTTCCAAACAAAAAAAGTCATTGCATATCATATATATTCTACTTTAAGTATGGTATTATATAATAGGTCCAAATGTTTTTTGATAGATCTATTATAGGACCAAAATTATGGTGTCTTCTTTCACTTGGGGGCCTTAGGCAATTGGGTAAATAGCATAATGGTTGAGCTGGCCTCGAGGTGGCTTAAAAAGTATATGTGAGCAGTCCAAGTGTCCAAGTGGAATAAAACTGCCACATGGATAGCATCAATTTTTGCCAACATTAATGTGGCAATAGTGAGCCTACATGGTTGCTACAAGCCACTTTTATTCCATTGGACTCTCGCATTTAATTTTTAAGCCACCTATACTTCTTTTTTATTTCTTCTTTATTTTTTGTAAATGCGCCCAATCAAATGATACACACCATTCAAATTAGCATACAGACCAAATTGGGTCGTTTTAAATTATTTAAGGATTAAACTGCAACCTCTGAAGCTCTAGGGACAATTCTGGAAAATTGTGGAAACTTTTAAGGACTAAATGTAATATTGCCGTTATGTTTTATAATTACTTATGATAAGGAATTTTGCAGGTCGTTCAAAGAATGTGTGGGAATCTCCAATGGGTTGCCTTATGTTTTCTTTTACAACGCAAATGGAGGATGGGCGAGTCGTGCCTCTGGTGCAATACGTCGTGTCTCTTGCTATTACTGAGGCAATAAAGGATGTTTGTGACAAAAATGTGAGTTGCCGGTTTGTGTATATTGTGTTGTTACCTTTGAAAGGTAACACTGACCAATTTTTCCAATTGAATTGAGCTGAGTATTTCTTCTTCTGATTATTGTCACCTGTAGTATGGATCTGGTAAATATTATGAATTAATAAAAAAATAAAAAAAAAATTAAAAAAAAAAGCATTGGAGAAAAATTAATAAAATTGGAAGCCTTAAATTTAAGGACTTTTAGATTGACTTGATTTGGCGTTTGAAGTGTCGCAGAGTTGAAGATTAATTTCACTCTTATTTTCTTACATGATATACAGATTGTAGTATAAATAAGAGTGATCATTGATGATGTCAACTTTTTGACGTATGCAATAGTTCAGACCGTCTATATTTTTTTATCTTTGGCTCAGTTGGACTATGCACAGCAGCCATGATTGCAATCTAGCAAACTGAGCAATGAGCGACGTGGAAGGGTACATAGGGTATGCTAATTTTTGGTTGCATTGTTCTATTCAGGGCTTACCATGTATTGATGTTAAGATAAAGTGGCCAAATGATCTTTACTTAAATGGCCTTAAAGTTGGAGGCATTTTGTGCACCTCAACATATAGATCGAAGAAGTTCAATGTCAGTGCTGGTAATGGAATTGTCCTTGGGCTAAATATGAATGTATTGCAGCCAACCATGCTTCTGTATATGTGACTGAATGAGCTGTTTTCATTCAAAGCTAAAATAATGGCATATTAAATGTTTGTGCATGATCTATATATTAAATCATTCCATGTTCTTGCAGGTATAGGTTTGAATGTTGATAATGAGAAACCAACAACATGCTTGAATGCAGTTCTCAAAGAACTTTCTGTTGTGGCTTACCAATTAAGTAGAGAAGAAATACTTGCAGCCTTCTTTGAAAAATTTGAGAAATTTAATGATCTTTTCATAAATCAAGGTAAATCTATGATCTAATCATTTTTATACCATTTTCATTCTAAATAGTATGACCTTGCAATGATCAATTTGACGTTTCCTTTGTCATGCTGAATTTGATCTTTTCTGTTAAATGTCAGCTTAACTATGCACTTTGCTGCTTTCTTCGACTTTCATATCTCTCAGGCTATAAGAATTCCCATTTACTTGTAGCAAGTCAACTTAATTTATAGAGAAAGGATAAAACGTGAATTATAGGTACAGATCATCAACCAGTTAAATGAAAAGGGGAGTTTGGAATGCACTTTTTTGCCTCAATATCTACTGAAACCTATAAAAACACATCAAATCCATTTCATGAATATTTTAGAAATAGAGAACACTGGACTAAAAATACTGTTTCCAAACAAATCTTTTATATTGGTGAATATACATTGCTGTCACCCACTTTTCATATATGATCAGTTGGATTTAGCTTCAGTAAGCTACTGGTATGTCACTGCGCAAAAGCCTAAAACCTTTTTCATGATTTGTTGATGATGACACCAATCTACCAATTTTTGGGCAAGTACATGTGCATCAGGGTTTTGTTAGTTTGACAATAAGAAAAGTCTTTGTTATGCTTTTAGCAGTGCTTAATAAGCTAGCCTTTAACACTACCCTAATAGAGAGGGTTGACAGTGAGGTAATCATTCAATCCTGCATGAGTGTGAGTTATATGTGAAGCGCGGACACACCATAACAGGCACTGTGTCACTGTCGGACATGGGAAAGTCACCGACAAGGCTGCCTGCATGTCCCATCCATGTCAGTGAAGAAATAGAAAAATTATGTGGCTCGGATAGGACATGGCCTGGACACGATTGCAACACGGGTGTGCAAAAAATAAAAAATAAAAAGATAGATCTGCTTACACATGGCACAATCTCCATTGCTTATCTAGTGTTTTCGCCCTTCTACTCTTCAGTCTTCAAGCCCTAGAGTTGAGTTCTCTCTCTCTCTCTCTCTCTCTCTCTCTCTCTCTCCTGACTCACAGCTGCCAGGAAGTGCCAGATCAGTGGCCGGCAATGCTAGTTCATCCATCACCACCCATTGATATTGGAGATCACGCCACCCACTGTGATTTTTTTTTACTCTCTCTCTCTCTCTCTCTCTCTAAAAAAATGATGGCTCCCGGTCGGTAGTGGAACTATTTGAGTTGTTTGGTTTGGTTTGGTTAAGTATTAGTTTTATTATTATTATTATTATTTTAATAATGACTAGTTATCTTTACTTATAAAAAAAAAAAAAATTTTATTAGGCTAATTACACTTTACCCCCTATGATTTGGGTCACTTTAACATTGCAATGTTTTGAAAAGTGTCACTTTACTCACCCAAAGTTGCCTCCGTTAACCTTCGTTACTGATCACCATTAAAAAAGGGGTAAATATGTCCTTTTGATCCTCTTTTATGACTCTCTCCTCAATCCAGGCCAAAAGACCCCTAATCCCCAATCTCCACAAAACTGACTATTACAGAGAGGCCAACACAGCACAAACCATGTCTAGCCAATCCCCTAGAGCACACAGTAGTGGGAGGAAAAGGCCTCTAAACATTGAAGGGAGATCACTCCTTATAAGCACATCTCCATGTGCTTCCCCAGACAATGTGGGACTCCAAGATTGCTTCTCCCTTTGGTCCTTCACCCTTTGCATCTATGCTATTCCATCATCTCTCTCTTTAGCTCTTTTGAAAATATATGAATCTTAATTCTGGATCCTAGCAATCAGATCGGATATTTGGAGGAACAATTAGAAGAAACAAATCTGCAAAGAGGTTAAACAGTCGGATCAAATCTATCTGTCCACTACATTCGTCTTAGCCATGTGTTTTGCTCTCAAGAGGTACACGTTGATGACCACTCCAAGAGGTTAAACAAACTTGCTCTGCAGAAGTTCTGGTTTGACCGACCTTAGCACAAGCTTCTAATTTGAGAATGCTAATGCAAGGTTTGGATACAAATCCAAGAGGTTAAACAAACTTGCTCTGCAGAAGTTCTGGTTTGACCGACCTTAGCACAAGCTTCTAATTTGAGAATGCTAATGCAAGGTTTGGATACAAATCCACCACTATCTGATGTTGATAATTAGTTGTGTGAGCTATCCACCATCATCTGATGTTGATAATTAGTTGTGTCTTTGGATGGGTAATCCTTTAACTAGTTTATGATTTCTCATCAGCTCTATTATTTTTTTCCCATATCTCTTGGAGTTTCGCCTAACTTTTAATGGATTTGCTACGATTACAGGTTTAAGGTTTGTTGCTCGGCTTATGACTAGTGGTATCACTTCATAAAAAAATCAAGATCTAAAAGTAATATTGTTTTTTTTTTAGTGCTCTTAGCCATAGTATAAAAACTTCCACAATTTTTATAAAACGCTTACTTTTTTATCTTGATTTCTATGTTTGTTTTATGTTTTTCTTGTTTTTGACGGTGAAAATGATGAGTTGGGTAATGGCTGCTTAATGGAGGCAGCCTCAGGTGGGTAAAATGACTTTTTTCAAAACACAAGTAAGCAACATTAAAATGGCACAAACCATAGGTGGGCAAAGTATAATTATCTCTTATTATTAAATTTGGGGGGCATGACCAGGGTTAGTATTGGCATGACCGGGGATAGTATTTGTATGTAAGCTCAGCTCATTTGGTTTGTTTGTTTATTATTTTTATCCATTATTGCTTTTTTTTTAAAAAAAATTTGATTTTAGATATATTTTCTAATATTTTATATGTGTTACATATTTTTAAAACCTAAAATAAGCATAAATTATGCCTAAAAATATATAAAATATACCTAAAAATTATTTTTAATTATTTTATTAATTGCCATATCACCTACATGTTGTGTCCTAGTTTTCAAAAAATGCTAGTGTCCCATGTAGTGCCGTGTCCTGTGTTGTGTCTGTATCATTGCTTCCTAAAAAAGGGTATGTTTGATGAAATGTTGTTTCATTCAGTGACTGCCATAGTTTATGTAATAAACTAGATATAATATGTAGAATCATGCCAAATTATTCTTCTGTGCATTTTGCAGGATTTCAGACTCTTGAGGAGCTATATTATAAGACATGGCTGCACAGGTGACGTGTCAATCTTAATTCTGTCTTTCAGAGGTTGACAATGGCAGCCTTTTTTCTAGAAATTTTCAGTTATATTCTTGCAAATAATGCATATTCTTCTGCTTGTATGCATTAGTGGCTATTCGTGAAAGAATTATTGGTTCAGCATTATGGATTGTGTGACCATGCATCTGTAAGGCAGAGAAAATGTCTACTCCCATGTCCAAATTATTCCATTCTCCTCACTTTATTCTTGTAATAAAAAACCATAGAAGTCATTTTTTATTTTTTTAATTAGTCAAAAAAAAAAAAAAAAAATTGTCCTTACTCACAATTCAGAGGTTAAATAAAAGAATAGTAATTACATCAGCTGTCCAACTTGACTCAGTACTAACCCTCCTGGCGTTTGTTGTTGTGTCTTCCTGTGACACTAAAGTCAAAGAGATCAAGGGCTAATAGAGACATTCGACTTGACTCAAGTTAAAATCCCTTTACCAACTATTGGGATGGCAAAGTGAATTTCATTTACAAATTTTACATCCTATGATGTCTTATTAATTGTTGAAATCATAGGCGATCAATATTTTCCCACAGCCAAAATCCCCTCCCCTCCCTCATTTTTTCTTCTTCTTGGAATTGGCCTCACTATTGCTTCAATGTAAACCTTGCTACTCATTAACTAATCCTTATGAATGCAACAATTGGTCTTGAATGCACATGACTAAAGCATTTTGGCTTTCTCTCTCATCATATCCTCTATTGGTGCTACCTCCATCTTCTTAAGAGTGTCATGATTTCTTTTCCCTTTATTTTTGTGTGTTTATAATTATCACCATTCATCCATCTGAACTTCATTATTCCCTCATTCCATCACTTTAGAATATTGGGCTTGTTGAAGGACTATAAATAACTTATATTATTTATATAGATACGATAGTATTTCAAACTTATAGTGTCCACTTCATAATGATTGCTCTTTATTATTAGGCCGATATACTAATTGGTTTTTGATGTAGACGTGGATTGAACTACAAATGTATTATTTGACTATAAATAACATATTATCTCAGAATTCTTTTGTTGGAGGGAGGCAAATTCTTGATTCCATTCACATTGCTAATGAATGCTTGGATATTAGAATGAAGAGTAGAATTCCAGGTGTGATTGTCAAATTGGATATTGAGAAAGCTTATGATAATATTCAACTTATTGGTTAAAAATTGATGCTTAGAATTCTGTGTTTTTTTTTTTCTCTCTCTCTCTTTTCTCTCTGAGATAGTTGCTCTTGGTATTTTAGCATTCCCATGGGGGGGGTCCGTAGTTTCTTCCTTGAATCCAAACATTTTCAGTTTGTTCTAGAGGAAGGGGGTCGTTTCTTCAGGTTACAGATTTTTGAGAGGGCCAAATTCTGTATGAGATCAGTCTTTTTGGGCAAGAACGCAACTTTTTGGTTGATGTCTAACATAGAACACATAGTTGTTGGGGTGAGTCCCAAACAGTTTTTTATTCTTAGAGAAGGAGATACAGCCTTTACTCTTCAATGGAGCTCCAATTCCTCTGGCCAGTTCCTGTTGTTGACTGAGCTCAAAACAGGTGGGGCTAGGAGGTCCATTGTTATACCGGAAGGAAAGGAGAGATATGGCTGGAGGGTCTTTGGTCTTGAACTTAGGAAAGTACTGAATCCCTCTCATTATGCAGTGGGAGCTGATGGTCCCAAATTTATTCCTCAGGGGCGGAGGTGCAACTTGGAGGTTCATCAGTCTAGAACCTTTGCTGAAGTTGTCCAAGGTCTTCATGGAAGTACAGAGGATTTAAAGAAACCCAAGCCCTTAGGATTTTCAGGCAAGGGAAAGACAACACATAAAGGAGAGGAGAAAATGGGGGAGAAGTTGAGAATCACTGATAGAAAAATAGGGGCTCCTCCGGTGAGGATTTCTGAAAAAATGGAGGGGATGGGAGGGGCTGGGAGGGACAGCTATAGGCATGAGGTGGCAGAGGGTTGTGGGCATTCTTTGGCAGTCAGTTTGAATTCAAAAACCCATGACAAGAGGAAGAAGAGTGACGTTGGGAGTGCTGGCTGGGCAGGGAGAAGTCTTGTCGTGGAAGTGGATGTGACAGGTAGGAGACGGGTTTCCTGGGAGAGAAAGAGCAGAAAAAGGAAGTGGATCAGGGAAGCTCCTCGGGCAGCTGGTAAGGAGAGAGCATCTGATCTTCCTAAATCCCTTTTATGGGTTCCTAAAGGTCCCAAAAGGGCTGCTAAGCCACTCGTGGGCCTTGGTTCAAGCCCAGTCCTGACTGTCCAAAATTTGGGTCTTTCTAAACACATCTTCTCTGGCCCAAGTACTTTTGAAGTTGGAGAAGGGTCTTTGGGGGGTGTAGGTGGCCCAGCCCAGGCTTCATTTTTGGGTGTGGATAGAACTGGAGTCACGGACTGGTGCTCAGGGCTCACCGTTGAAGCCGAGGAGCCTTCTGCCGCTGGTGGTTGCTCCGGCGAGCTATCGGCGCCGTCGGATCTGCCTGGGGATCCTGCCGGTAGCTCCAACGAACCTCTCCAGGGCGTGGGTGACGCCGTTAGCCTTCCCGGCGAGGTCGCGGCCTCTCTGGGTAAGGCCGGCGACCCCTCCGTCGCCGGAATATGTGCGATTGGGTCGCCGGTCTACCTGGGAATGTCCGGCGACCTCTTCTCCGCCGGTCCTAGCTCCGGTGAGCTTATGGAGGTGCCGGGTAAGGCAGATTTGAAGTTTTTGGGGCTGTCTGTTGAGCTTTTTTTATCTACTTTGCTTCTGAGCTTTATGAAGGCTGGATTTGTGTTCCGGGGAGAACAAGAAAGGGGTTCTGGTGGTCTGGTCAGTATCACGGCCCTTGATTCTGAACATTCCAGCCTTGCGGAGTCACCTTTGAAGGATGTGTGTGCTGTTTCTGGGACAAGTGTTTTAGGGGAGGAAGATTGGTCCATGCTAGACAAAGTTTTGGGTGGAGAGGATAGCTCACCTGTCCCTTTGATGGCCATTAATCCCTCTGGGTTACAACTGTCTGCCGAGTCGAATGGTGATATCGAGGCAGTGGGGTGTGTGAATACGTCGGATACTTCAAGATGGGTGCAGAAAAAACTTCCTGGATTCAGTAAATTGGTGGGGCTGCCTTTGAATCGACATGAGAGGTTATGTATCGATTTATTACAAAAGATTGAGAAGGAGACGGAGGCCGCTAAAGCGTTGAACCGGAAAGCTACTCTCTCTAGAAAAGCTTCTAGCTTTAAGGACAGAGGAAAGAGAGAGTTGAGGAACCTGCTATCTTTGGTTAATTATGATAGTCGGTAGTGTGGTGTCGGTTGAGCTATCTTACAGCTGGGGTATCATTTTTTCATGAATTTAAAAATTCTTTCTTGGAATGTTAGGGGTTTGAATGATCGTCGGAAACGTTCAATAGTTAAAAATTTATTGCATGGTTGGAAGTGCGATGTTATTTGCCTTCAAGAGACTAAGCTCACTGGCATGGATAGACAGATGGTGGGGAGTGTGTGGAGCTGCCCCTATGTGGATTGGGTGGCCTTGGATGCTGTCCAATCAGCCGGTGGGATTTTGCTGATGTGGGATAGGAGGGTCCTAGAGAGGTCGGAAGTTTTGGTGGGTTCTTTCTCTGTGTCTGCCCGGTGGCAAGGGGTGGGAGATGGCTTCAATTGGGCGTGCTCCGGGGTTTATGGCCCTATTGATAACAATGAGAGGGGGTTTATGTGGGATGAATTGGTTGGTGTGCAGCAATATTGGAATGTTCCTTGGTGTTGTATTGGGGACTTCAATATTGTTCGTTTCCCTAGCGAGAGATTGGGTAATTCTCGTCTCACTCCGGCTATGGATCTTTTTTCGGAGTTCATCGGGGACCTTAATTTGTCGGATTTGCCTTTGGAGGGAGGGAGCTATACTTGGTCTAGAGGGTCAGTTCGGCCTTCGATGTCTAGGATAGACAGAGTTTTGGTGTCCCAGGATTGGGAAGAGCATTTTCCGGATGTGACACAACGGATTTTACCTCGCCTTGTTTCTGATCATTCCCCTATTCTAGTGGAGGTGGGGGGAATGACAAGGGGGAAAAGTCCGTTTAGGTTTGAAAATATGTGGCTTAAGTCGGATGGCTTTATTGATAGAGTTCAGACGTGGTGGAATCGCCATTCTTTCTCTGGCACTCCCAGTTTTGTGTTTGCCAAGAAGATGAAGGCATTGAAAGAGGACATTATTCAGTGGAATCGAGTGGAGTTCGGTCATGTTGGTCGCAAAAAGGCTCAATTATTAGAGACTTTGAAATCTCTAGACGCCAAGGAAGGGGAGTTCGGTCTCTCTGATGCAGAGGCTTGTGAGAGAGAGTCGGCGAGATGTGAAGTTGAGAATCTTATCTCTTTGGAAGAAACATCTTGGAGACAGAAGTCTAGGATGTTATGGATTAAGGAAGGAGATAATAACACTAAATTCTTCCATAAGATGGCTAATTCCCGGAGGAGGTTTAACCACCTGAGCGCTTTGGAGGTGGATGGGGTTCTTTATGAGGAGGAATCTGGGTTGGCGGCTCAGGTTGTAAACTTTTATAAAAATCTGTACAAAGAGTCGGAAGAGTGGAGGCCGTTTGTGGAAGGTCTGGAGTTTGATCAGATAGATGAGTCAGAGAGGGGTTGGCTTGAAAGGAGGTTCGAAAAGGAGGAGATTCTTTTAGCTCTTCATGAGTTGGCAGGAGACAAAGCTCCGGGTCCGGACGGTTTCTCTATGGCTTTTTTTCACCATTGCTGGAGAGTGGTGGAAAGGGATGTTCTAGCAGTTTTTGAGGAGTTTTTCAGCCACTGTAAGTTTGAGAAATCTTTGAATGCTACTTTTTTAGCTCTTATTCCCAAGAAAAACGATGCCTCCAATATTCGTGATTTTAGGCCTATCAGTCTGGTGGGGAGTTTATACAAGATTTTGTCGAAGGTTTTGGCAAATAGGTTGAAGCAGGTTATAGATCAGCTGATTTCTGAGTCTCAGAATGGTTTTGTGGGTGGTAGGCAGATTCTTGACTCAGTCCTTATTGCTAATGAATGTGTTGATAGCCGTGTGAAGAGCAAGATTCCGGGGATCATCTGTAAGCTTGACATTGAGAAAGCTTATGATCATGTGAATTGGGAGGCTCTTCTAGATCTTCTGAAGAGAATGGGCTTTGGAGAGAAATGGTGTAGATGGATTCGCACTTGTATCTCTACTGTCCAGTTTTCTATCTTGATTAATGGGTCGCCAGCTGATTTTTTTGGGAGTTCGAGGGGTCTAAGACAAGGGGACCCGCTATCTCCGTTATTGTTCTTGGTCATGATGGAGGTCTTGAGTAGAATGTTGAAAAGAATAGAAGGTGCTGGTTTGATCAGGGGTTTCCAAGCTGTTGGTAGCCGAGGTGTTGGAGAATGTGTCTCGCATCTTCTGTTTGCGGACGACACTATTCTTTTTTGTGATGCGGATGCGGAACAGATCCTTCATGTGCGGATGCTCCTTCTTTGTTTTCAGGCTGTGACAGGTTTGAAGGTCAATGTCTTGAAGACTGAGTTGGTTCCTGTAGGAGTGGTTGATAATGTTCATGCTTTGGCAGAGATTCTAGGTTGTCGGATTGGGTCATTGCCTATGACTTATCTCGGTATGCCGCTGGGGGCCTCCCATAAGTCCCCTTCTATTTGGAATCCTATTTTGGAGAAATTCCACAGGAAATTGGCCGGGTGGAAGAGGTTGTATTTATCTAAAGGTGGTAGATTGACGTTGATTAAGAGTACGCTCTCTAGTCTTCCTACTTACTTTTTATCTCTTTTTACCATTCCTTCGCATGTGGCTAATAAGCTTGAAAAGATTCAGAGGGATTTCTTGTGGGGGGATTCGAAGCTTCATCTGGTGGGGTGGGATAAGGTGTGTGCTCCTAAGGTTAATGGGGGTTTGGGCATAAGGAAGATAACTACGTTTAATAAGGCTTTGCTAGGGAAATGGTTATGGCGGTTTGGGGTTGAGGAGACTCGTCTTTGGCGGAGGGTAGTAGCCTTGAAGTTTGGAGAAGAGTGGGGGGGTTGGACGTCCAAATTAGGCAGGGGTGGTTACGGATGTGGTTTATGGAGAAGTATCCGAAAAGGTTGGGAGGAGTTTAGCAAACACATTCGGTTTGAGGTAGGGATGGGGGATAGGGTGAGGTTTTGGATGGATCAGTGGTGTGGGGACTTATCTCTCCACCTTTCCTTTCCGGTTGTGTATGGGATTGCTATCAATAGGGAGGCTTCTGTTGCTTCGTCTCTCGAGCGGATGGGGACCGAGGCCCGAAGGAGTTGGAAGGTGCTTCTTCTTAGAAACCCGAACGATTGGGAGTCGGGAGATGTGGATGATTTCCTTCATATCCTGGGTGAAAATTTACCTCTGGCTGAGCAAAGAGATCGTATGATTTGGAAGCTTTCAAAGAAGGGGGTGTTCGATGTTCGCTCGTTCTATGATAAGCTTCGTTGTCCCTTGCCTATTATTTTCCCTTGGAAAGGTGTTTGGAAGGTTAAGGCCCCGGTGTATGTCTCTTTCTTTGTTTGGTCTGCAGCTTGGGAGAAGATTCTTACAGGGGACATTCTTCGGTGTAGAGGCTTTGCTTTTGTTGACTGGTGTATCTTGTGTCGGAGTAATGGGGAATCGGCGAACCACTTGCTTCTTCATTGTGGAAAAACTTTTAAGTTGTGGAGCTTGGTTTTCAGATCTTTTGGGATTTCTTGGGTTTTGCCTAGATCGATTGTTGACACTCTTTGCGGCTGGTGGAACTGGCTCGGAAATCACTCTTCTAGGGTTTGGAATCTAGCTCCGTTGTGCCTTATGTGGTGCATTTGGAGGGAACGTAATTGGCGCACTTTTGAGGATAGGGACAAAACCGATGATCAGATGCTTGCTTACTTTAGTGGCACTCTTTTTGATTGGTCTAGGGCTTGGGGACTCACCTCTAGTGATTCTATCCCTATGTTCCTTAGTTCTCTTCTTTGTGATTAGTCTTGGCTGGTTTTTTTATGTCTTTGTTTTCTGTTTTTCTCTTTTCTTCTCTTTTTCCTTTTTGTTCCCCTCTCTGTATCCTTTGTGTTGTCTTTGCTCTCTTGAGCTTCTTTAATATAATTTTCTTACTTATCAAAAGAAAGCTTATGATAATGTGAATTGGGATGCCTTGTTTTATCTCATGGAGAGGATGGGTTTTGGAGAGAAGTGGAGAAGGTGGATGAAGTTTTGTGTTTCTACCGTCCATTTTTTAGTTCTTGTTAATGGCACTCTCTAGTGGGATCTTTTGGTAGTACTCGGGGCCTTTGCCAAGGGGACTTCTTGTCTCCTCTTCTCTTCCTGTTGGTGATGGAAGTTTTGAGCAGGTTGTTGAACAAAGAACAGAAGAGGGGGGCTTTCTTAGTGGTTTCCAAGCAAATTCCCATTCTCAAGGAGGTTTGTGTATTTCTCATCTTCTTTTTGCTGATGACACTATCATTTTTTGTGATGCAACCAGGGAACAACTCTTATATATTCGGATGGTGATGATTTTCTTTAAGGCTATCACAGGCTTGAAAGTTAATATTGGTAAGAGTGAGATTGTTCCAACGGGGGTGATAGGGAGTTTGAATACTCTATCTAGTGTCTTAAGTTGCAATGTTGGTAAGCTACCCATGACATACTTGGATATGCCTCTTGGAGCTCATTTTAAGGATCCATCAATTTGGAATCCTATTATAGAAAAAGTGTAGAAGAAGCTTTCTAGCTGGAAACGTTTATATTTGTCAAAAGGGGAAGATTAACTTTACTGAAAAGTACCATTTCAAGCCTTCCCACCTATTTCTTATTCTTGTTTTCTATCCCTCAAGTTGTGGTAGATAGATTAGGAAGGATCTAGAGAAATTTCCTACAGGGGAGTTCTAAGGAAGCTTTCAAATATCCACTTGTTGCTTGGAATAAGGTGTGTTGGCCAATGGAAAATGAAGGTTTGGGGATTCGGAGGATTGGTTTGTTTAATCAAGCCCTACTTGGAAAATGGTTATGGTGGTTTGGAAGTGAAACCAATCATTTATGGTGTCCGGTAATAGCTACCAAGTATGGAATGTCTAGTTGAGGTTGGTGCACTAGAGTTAGTAAAGGTGCTTAGGGATGTGGAATGTGGAAGAATATTAGGAAAGGTGTTGAGAGTTTCTTTGGTCATGTGTTACAATGTGGTGGGAGAGAGTTTTCGTATTCGATTTTGGTATCATCTTTGGTGTGGGCAGATTCCCTTGAAGGATCTTTACCTTGATCTTTTCTCTCGTGCTATGGGAAAAGAAGCTTCGATTTTTGAGTTGATTACTATTTCATCAAATGGTGGTAGTAGGAGTTGGAATATTCAATTCCACAAGGCTCCTGATGATTGGCAGGAGGAGAGAGTGTTTTCTTTTTACGAGCATGTTTATTCCAAAATGCCTAGGGGTGAGGGAATTGATAGTTTGTTTTGGAAGTCAACCCCAAATGGTGTTTTTGACGTGCGCTCTTTCTATAATTCCTTATCTACTCCTACCTTTCCTTTCCCTTGGAAGTGTATTTGGAGTATTAAGGTACCAAGAGGAGTATCTTTCTTTTTATGGACCACAACTCAGGATAGTATTCTTACTATTGACAACCTTGTAAAAAGGAACCTGTCTTTGGTTAATTGGTGTTGCTTGTGCCGTTGCAATGAAGAAACAGTGGATCATCTTTTAATTCATTATAAGTTTGCACACGCCTTATGTAGTGAAGTGTTTTTGATGTTTGGTTTGCAGTGGGTGATATGATGCAAAGGACGGTTGTTTCTCTTCTTTTTGCATGGGAGAATTTTCTGGGGTTACACTATTCTTCGATCTGGAATACGGTGCCAGCCTGTTTGATGTGGTTGATTTGGAAGGAACGTAATACCCGCATTTTTGAGGATGTTGAGAAATCTACTGATTTTTTGAAGTCTTTGCTAGTTGGGACTTTTTGGGTGGTTTCATATTTGAGGTTTTACACAATGTATTTCCGTTTTTGATTTCGTGCAATCTGTTTGTGTTTTTGTTTGTATTTGTTCCTAGTACTCTGTTCATCATTGTGAACATGTTGTACTTTTTTTTAATGAAAATATCTAAAATAAAAAATCTTGTGCATGTATATTTGCCTTAATGTTTCAGTTACAAACGCATGATTTTTCTCTTTTGTTATGTGCATGCAGTGGGCAAAGAGTAATTGTACAGGAAAAGAACGAGGACCAAATGGTTGAAAATGTAGTAACTATTCAGGTAGGATGAAATTTAAAGGCTTCCTACTTGCTAGATAAGTTGCCGAATGAATGTATATGGATGAAATTATGTATTTCTTTAAAAAAAAAAAAAAAAAAAAAAAAACATGTATTCACTTGCTTATTTTGTAAAGCTAGGGGAACATCTTCATACTTGGGACTTCATGGTTAAGATTCTGATTTAAGCGAAAAACTTATCCAATTCATTGCAATTTACTAATAGTGATCAGAATCTTTAGCATGGTTGTTAAGTTCTAGATTTAAATCATAAATTATACAATTTCACAATTCCAACTCTATCAAACAATCTAGATTGCTTTAAAAATTGTGAAGTTAAGACCATAATTGGATCTAATGTAAAATCAGTAAAACCTAGATTTTTAGTTAAGGTTTTACCGATTCTACAACTTTGTGGAAATTGGGATGTTTAATAAAATCGGAATTCTAGATTCTATTGATTCTACAATCTGTTGGAAATTGGGATATTTTATACAATCAGCCAATCAAATTACATACAGGCACCAGGCCAAAAATAGACAAAATATAAAAGAATGACTGAACACAACATACAGCAAAATGCTTTTTAACAAAAACATTTAATTACATATAAAATTTGTGTGACTTGCAATATTGTCTGTAAGTTGTGATGTATGTGCTTATGGAAAATATTGATATTTTTATTAAGAAGTTTCTTTTTCCATATTACTTTAGCTTGGATTTTAACAAATTTAAAATGCTAATTACACTTTAAACAGAATCCAAGGATTTAAATCTTGATCTTTTCATTTACTGTAAATGCAAACTCTACTTTTTGAGCTACATTGCAAACTTGTATTCTTTTGCTTGTAGAATTTCGTAATGTATGTCTGTACTTTTTATAGTTATTTTTCATTTTGTTAAATCACAAAAAAAATTTATCCAATCTTGGACACCCTTCTATAATTCTATATAGGATCTTGACTTTAACAACCTTGATCTTCAGCTATATCCTATTAAAGAACACATGGAGATGTAAATGAGGGTGCCAATGATCTGGCTAAAAATTAGATAGCAGTACCAATTTTTTTTTTTTTAATAATTCAATAGTTACAGTCGGGGAGGGGGGATTCAAATCCTAGGCATCTCCATTGGAAACACTAATTTTCAAGCATAATTGATGCCATACTTTGTGCGATTTCATTTCAATGGGGATTGTTCAGTTGTTCAGAGTATGACATATGAGTTGCTGATCCTAGAAAATTGTGTTTTTTATATTTAATTCTATCTTTGTAGGGTTTGACATCCTCAGGATATTTGTTAGCTATTGGTGATGACAATCATATGTATGAGCTTCATCCTGATGGCAATAGGTAAATTATTTAGATGGTATTTTCATGTTGGATAAAATAATATTGCAAAAAGTTGTCAAGATTTTTCATAATTATGGAAATATGCTACAAAGTATATGTAGGTCAGTACGGTATATTATCTTATATGGTTATTTGCAAATTACACTAAGAAAAGGCTTAAATGTGTTTGCTCATCATAGTTCCTTTCATGTCACAATGCATAAAGTTTGTCCTCGTAATACTCTCATAGAGCCTAACCTAACTAACGTACTACAGATGTTTTGGGGATCTTAATTCTTAAATTTTGCTCTGACTTTTTCTTGTCTTTCCCTTCCTGTTTTACTTGATCATTGTAAGTTGGTCTCTTGTTGATGATGCCCTTCTAGTACATTTCTTGTGTACTTGTGCTGTTTTATTTTCTTAATAAAAGTTTTTATATTACTTATCAAAAAAAAAAAAAAAAAAAAAAATCTTAAATTTTGCTATTGGCCTCTCATAGCCTTCCATTGCTGTATAACTTTTTAAATTTTTTTTTTTTTTTTTTTATAGGTAATAATAATTTTACTGAAATGAGACTACTTCGTGTAAAAAGACATGAAGTAGAAAAAATTACAATTGAAAAAATATTTACAAATATTAGGTCCCCTAAACCACCACCCACATAATAAATCAAGAACCTTCTCCGATAATACCCACTAAATCCCAAACATCCTGAATGTAAAAACTCCACAGCTCAAATGCTGCACAACAATGGATCAAGAGGAGGTCCATAGATGTAGGCATCTGTGTCAAAACAGTCAAAACATCATACCTTTCTTCTTCTGAAAGGTGCTGCAGGAGCAAAATATAGGTCCCCAATTACGCAGACCTATGGATGTAGATGCAAGAAGATAGCATAACCACTGACCTTGTGAATGGAGCCAGCCACCGGTTCGGTCTAAGGCATATTCAATTAATGTCTAGGATTTTTTTTATTTACATTATGTAATTGGTTAAACCTTTTGTTTTTTCCTGCTTGGTTTAGGATTTTATTCCTTTTCCTATGTTAGTAGAATTACTTTCATTGGTTAGAATCATTTCCCAACCTTACTAGGATAATTAGTTTGGAACTCTATTTAAAGAACCTAGAGTTAACCATTAGTACAGTTTGAAGTTTTATCTTCAATAGTTTGGTGTTGATTCCAGACAACCTTAGGTGCTGATTCTAATCAAGAGTAAGTACTAATTTCTAGGTTTATTATTAATTTTTCTGCTCTTGTTGATTTTTAATCCCTTTGAGAATTTATGCTGCATCAAAAAGCCCTCTGAGCGTGGTGCTGAGTAAGTCCTTTAACAACTTGTTAATACACTTTTTGCCATTTTTTGAATAAGTGTACGACTGTTGAATAAATTGTGCTTCTATTCCCTCTAATATCATGTTTAAAATATAAACATTACTGGAATTACATGTGACTTTTTTTTTTTTTTTAGGGGGGTGGGGGGTGATAAGTAATGAAAGATATATTAAATAAGAGAGAGGGAGAGAGAGAAAAAAAAAAAAAAAACAATCAAGCGCTGAAATTACAGTAGTCCATTAAAACATGAACTGAAAAAAAAAAAGTATGTTACAGATGTTATTGTTCTAGAAGTATGTTACATAAAAATCTAATTATGATAGAAATATAAGTAATCATGATTTTTTTACATTGTGGCTGCAGTTTGGACTTCTTCAAAGGGCTGATTAGAAGAAAACTTGACTGAAGATTCCTATGCACCTTTAACCAGTGGCAACTATCGCGTTGCATCATGTGCATACCGATGATGATCATTGTCCTTACTTTTCTTTATGTCCACTCACTTGTTCAATTCATTTATTACTACTGTCTTCTTTTCTTTTTTTATGGGACCTCGTCCAACGTAGTTTTTATTCTAATTTGGTAAGTTACACGCGCACCTGCTAGTTCTTGAACCCACAACCTCACATCTATCGTACTCTTATAAAGAGATGAGGTGCCATTTAAGTTAGAGCTCAATGGGTAGGACAAATTTCATAAATTACAACCATTTTACAATGTTTCATACGGTTTTGATGTCATATGATAAGAGGTTGGGTCATGGTTATTTCAGATGATCATTCATTTGTAGGAATTTTTGTCTCTGTTGCCAGCTATGAAAGAAATTCTTTGAATAAATTGTCCAATGATTGGTTAGGTGCTATAGCAATTAGGTTATACTTATATTTCAAGAGGTACTCAAATAGATACTTGTAAAAAAAGAGAGGTACTCAAATAGATGCCTAATTTTATTGTGCTGACTATGATTGAGATCTATGACCTAGGCGTCATAATAATTTGTTTCTAGGGTTTTGTCATTATGTCGCAAACAAAAGTTGTATTATTTTTATCACTGTTGAATGATTAAAACATGCAAATATAAAGATTCCTTTTCTGATGAGCTGACGAACATATGGAGTAGTGTCTTGGCACTAGTATGTCCCAACATACAAACCCCTATATGCCCTATGGATGTGGGGTACTTGTGTGTGTGTGTCTGTGAGAATGTGTAATCTGTTGGGAGAGAAAGTGACTCCCCCACCTCTCCATATGCACAGCCTTCTATTGTTGTAGCTAGACAATATAGGGGTCCATGTCTCGAACATTGTCTCTATCGTAATGTGGAATCATATTGAGGTTGATGTCATTCTCAAAAGGCTGCAAAAGGGTAAGTGAGTGGAAGTTTGTAAGTTCTCTCTCCGAAATTGATGAAATCTTATAGTTTTCAATTTCTATGTTCTGGGAATTCACCAAACACATCAAGTTCCAGTATTCAACACGTCTTGCACCTTTTCTTTTTGATAGTTCGTTAGTTGGGAGAAGAAGGGAGGATTTGAACACTAAACGTCTTTATTGAAAATGCTTTCGGCACACATCTTGCACTTGATTGTACAACATTAGCTCATAGATACGACACTTTAATTGATCAAAAGTGGAGTAAAAATATAATTTTGATGTTATGTTCGGGGCTTGTGGGGATAGAATCAAATATGTTTTGTGCTGGTGGCAGTGGTTGATGCTGCTATGATGGTGAAACAATTTAGTTACAGACAACCTTCTGAAATACTCAAAAAGGGTCCTTTCTAAAATGTGCAGATCACACAATTTCATTGTGAGTAGAATGATGGGAAGAAATGAAGATTAGTCAGAGACTAATTTGGAGGATTACTTGCAAGCAAGAATGGTGGACCAAGTTGTCTCAGTGTGTGAGTTGTGGGAGGGGGTGCAGAGAGAGAGGAATCAAATAAGGGTTGGTAACTGGGGCCTGGAGAAAGGTGATGAAAAGAGATGCTTCAAGTTGAGGACAATTGAAATCTAGCAAATTCCTTTCTAGCCAGTGTTCGTGTACTAGAAAAATTGCAATTACGTGGCCCAGAAGCTTCCTTTTTCTTTCTTTTTTCTTTCAATAACCCAAAAAATAGATAAAATAACAGCACCCCCCCCCCCCCCCCCCCTCCCCGCTTCCCATTCCTATTCTCATGCTAAGAACTCTATATTTTTAACAATTGCAGAGTTGGAAGTGTTAATTTTTGGCACCGCTTCTCTCAAAACATAAATAAATAAATTTGGTATCACTCTATTAGACATTGGTTGGTAAAGTCTTTTTGAAGGTATGATGTATATTTTTCACTTCTATAATATTTGACCAATTACCAATAAAGTAGAGTAGAAATTAATTAATTAATTAAAACAATCTCTCTCAAAAAAAAAAAAAAAAAAATTAAAACAATCAAAATATAATAAAAATCTTTACACAAGCACATTGCATGCCATGCTTCCTAGAACAATGTACTTGAAAATCACCCAAAAAATAAATAAAATAATGAGAGAGACATGGGTCGAATGTGTTCTGTGCACTGGACCCAATAAGATGTTGACATATGGTAATTTTGAATATATGGTAGCATCCTATTAGGTCTAGAAAAAGGGAGTGACCCTCAAAAATAATAATAATATATAGCCATAGTTGTGATTCCAAAATAATAATAATAATAACAAATCACTCAATCCTGCACTATCATCACAAAAACTTAGCTCATTTGAAACTAAAAATGGAGAGATAGAGATCTAATTCTAAGAAATTCATATTAAACCAAAAATGGCAAGAGAAACATACAAGCAAACGAATCCAATCTTTAAAATGTTTTTTTTGGGGGGGGGGGGGGGGGGGGGGAGGTAAGAAAAAAAAAGTGTGCTTTGACTTTGGTGGAACTCCATCGAAAATTTTCTACTAACAACATCTATTTTTCTAAAGTTTCAATCATTAAAAACCAAATCATAACCACCATATCCGTATAAAAATGACATTTAAATAAAAGAAACAAAAAATTTAGAGTTTAAAAAAAAAATGTTATATCTTCTTTGTTTCATTGTTATCATTACCTTTACATTCCTTCAAATTGAATTAACTCATTCTTTTTCATAGGTGTTTTAGTAGCTTTCCTGTCACGTGACCAAACAATCTCAAAAAGTGTAAAAAAAAAAGTTTTTTTGTTGTTAGAACATTAACAGCTTCATCAATCCCAAGATTTAGAATAATCATGAATTTCACATGTACATAAAACATAATTAAATAAGTATAAAACTTACTCAAACCCATTGTAGCAATTTTCTTAAGATCACATCTTAGATCAAAAGACATTCTCTATAGGATAGCTTTCTCTTTTTGACCATCTTTGCTCATAACGGTAAATTCCATCAATTAGATGGAAAAATCTAAATGTCTTTTTATGAGTAGAGAGAGAATTGCTTTTCTTGTTGAATTAACCTCCACTTGTCCATCAAAGTCAGAGTTATTTAGAATTTTTTTTTTTAGTAACCAACACTTAAGAGATATATAATTAATCAAAATTAAACCTTTAACTTATCACATGTATATTATCATATAGGACGTAACTAAATTAATTTAGTTTTATATTTTTTTCACTTGGCTCATATGATAACTTACGTAAATATTTAATAAAATTAACATTAGGCATATATTAATATAGTCTAGTCATATATTAAAATTTGAAAATTATTCATTTAATTTTATTTCCAACACAAGTTTCTCTTTATGAAATGATATGTTTAAGTTTTGTTAAAATGTAAAACTAGCTCAAATTTGTCTAAAACTGTTCATCATAAAATAGTATTTGATTTTTTTTCCTGGTAGAAAATGTCCTTCTGGCTTGAGCAGTAAAAAAGACACTGTGTGTTCCGACAAAACGTTGGCATAGATAGAAGCAATAATTGGGTTCACCAGCGGGTCACGACTCACGAGGACGGTTCCAAAATACGATGACGAAAAAGAGTAGCAGTAAAGCTCAGCTTCTGCACACTTTGACTCAGTTTTTTTTGGTCAAAGCGTTTCCACCAGCAAAAAAAAACGGTATCTCCGTGATCCTCTGCATTGTGGTACTCTTTAACATGCAGTGCTGTGCTGTCCTCACTTCTCACTTTCACACTGCTCTTTTTATCTTTTTATTGTCTGTGACCCACCCGAAAATGACCTCTCAACACGCCTTCGAAAAATACAATCCTTCTTTAGCACTCAAAACGCAATTTTGCTTTTTAAATATTTTTTTCTAAAAACTTTAGTGTGTTTTTAAACCCATGAACTAAAATTTGAAAACATAATTTTTTGCCTCGTTTTAGATATGTTCGGATCTGCTTATTTTGCTGAAACTGAAAATTTTTTGCTAAAAGTATTGTAAATAAAAGTAAAAATTAGTTGAAATAGTACAGTGATACTTATGAATAGTACTAAAAAGTGCAGTAAAACCCATGAATAGTAACAAAAATAAACAAAATAGTAAAATAAGCTAATTTTTTAATTTGGAGTCAAACACATACTTTATCATTTAAAATTGTCCATTTTCCCACAAAATCTCAGGACCAAATGAGATCTTATTTAATTTTAGGAGCTAGGAAAAAAAAAAAAAAAGATATATGTTTAAGTAATTTTTGAAAGCGTAAATAAAAGGATAAGGTTTTTATTTTTATTTTTATTTTTATAATCTATTGGCAAACATAAATAATAAATTGATTCAAGATCAAGAAAGTAATTTTTACCATCTAAATTCTAAAGTCCCACAGGATTTCTTAATTTTTCCAAGTCATTATATGTTTACTTTTTGTTAACCATAAAATAAAAGGTTTGAACTTTAATTTACATATTGTATGATATCAAAGAACATGAACAATTTTTTGATTTTGTGCGTATCAGTTATTATCACCCATATATTGGATGATGGCATAACGCTGATCTATTATATAATATTTCAATCTGTAATCGATTCCTAAAGCACTTGAATTATTTATAATAAATTATATTATATTGGACATAGTATCGATTATCCTGAAAAAATTTAGTCTATTTTTTCTTTTCTTTTTTTGTGTGTTATCAAATATGCCTTATTTTACATAAAAATTCTCTATTTTTACCAAAATAAAAGAGGGACAAAAAAATATATCTAAATTTTTTCTTCAAGTCTTTGAGATTTAAACTTTTGAAATAAGTAATAAATTTTCATATTATCAAAATAAATGGTTCGAGTTACATCCTATATCCATAATTAAAAAATGAAAAAACCACAAATAATAATTATCAAAATCTTCAAACTTCAAAATTCAAAATTTCAAATAAACATGGAGAACAGTAACATTATAAACAGTTGCTGAAGTTTTGTTTTTGTTTTTGTTTATTTATTTATTTTAATAGGAGGTTGGTGAAGTTGAAATATCAAATATGTGCGAATCTTGTGTAATGAATATTCCAAATTCTTTATTGCCATTCCTTTCTTATGTATGGGACATTTTCCACCCACACATATATAATAATAATAATAATAATTTAATTTAATAAATAAATGCATGTGTGGTAGACATGACTGGCCCTGATTTGGGGACCCCGGCCCAAATGGATACAAAGAAAATAAAAAAGAAAAGATTGAATATTAAAATAATCTCTTACGCTAGCTAAGCTGGCACATCTCTGGGAAAAAGTTAATAATAAGGAATAACTAAAAATGAGTGCGTACCAAATTAGTTCCGATGTAGTAGTGTTCGGATACCCAAGGAGAGATTCCAAATTCCTTCCCATCGTTTAACCAACTACTCTTTAAAGTATTTTTTTTATATTATTATTATTATTTTTTATGTGTTATATTAACGGATACTTCTTAAGACAATTGTTAATAAACTAGTTAATAAGAAATTTTTAACACCATTTTCATAGAAAATATAAATAGTTATTGATAAAATTTATTGTTCTATCATTCTCCCAATAACATGTTTCTAAAAATAGTTTCTACACCAAGGGTATTAGTTAACATTTCCCATGTTTTATTTAGAAAATCATTTAAAAGAAACTTTTTATAGGAAAATGAAAGAGTGATTAACTTTTTTGTCAGTTTTTTCAAATCCTCATAAATAGTTTCTAAAAATTGATGGTTAATATATACCTTTCGGGTATATATTAATCGGACCCTTTATGTATGTGTGTATATAGTATATATAAATTTTTTTTTGGATGGATAGTCTTTTTAGTTTATAGTTTATTTTGTTTATGTATAACAATTTAAAGTACAAATATATATTATATATCTACTATAAGATTCATTTGTTTGGATGGTACCTTCTTTTCATGGAGCGCGAAATGGGGACCTGGTTTGAGTCACATGGGGTGCAAATGCAGGTGCGACATACTAGTATAATCAAGAATTTTATTTTATTATTATTTTTTTTCAAATAAGTTGATATCAAATGGATATTAGCACTTGTGTATTCTTTTCTTTTTTTGGCTACCAACATGATAATTTAATGTAGGATTAAGAAAATTTTAGAGTAACTCCATCGTGAAATTCTTGAAATCTTTTAATAGGTACATATTTTTCATAATTTATTTCATAACTTGTTAAAATGTCAAGTTGTAAGTAACAAGACTTGTACATGGTCTCACTACTTACATATTTTTATTGTTCATCAATCACATGCTCTCATAAAAAAAAAAAAAAAAAAAAAAAAAAATCGTAACATGCCACCTCAACAATTATGAAAAAAAAATTAATTATAAAGTCTTTGTATCACTAAATTATTGTAAAATCTTACCCAAACCTTCAATTTTGCCACATCATCATTAAATTAAATAAATAACAAAATAGTGATATTCATCCTTTAACTTTGGGTAGAAAACTCTAAAAATCATGGGTTATGTAATTATTAAGATTAACTTTTTCTACAATATTTTTCACAATTTGCCAATGTCTTAAGCTATGATTGAAACAACATTATATTCCACCACTTTTATTATATATCAATCATATCAAGATATGTTGGTAATTGTGAGGACTTTTTTTTTCTTTGAACTTGTTGGAAAATCTATCATCTTCAATTTTTCATTTTTATAAACATATAATTTGAAGAAGGGGGAAAATGTTTGAGGAGTGATTACTCTCTATTTTTTTTTTGTTTTTTAATAAAAAAAATCGAAAACAAAATAAACTATAAAACAAATGGAATAATCCCTATAAATATCAAGATACTTAATTTGTATGTCATAATCATACCATTGAGTCTTAACATTGGTGACTAAGCTAATTAGAGTATTCATTATAAGGTGATCTTGGGACATTCTTTTGAAACACAAAAATGGTTGAGTTTAATGGATTTGAAGGATGTGCCGTGAATTTAGAAGTGTGAAATTTCATCCACTACATTATCTATCATGAAGTTTCTAGATATCTCATGGATAGAAAGTAGTATAGTTTGGCCAAAGGAGTGTGACACCACTTCCTTTTATATGTATATAGATTAAAAAAGAAGAAGAAAAAGTTGATATGGGGGCTTGCACAAATAAGTTTCGTTCACTTTTCTTCTTCTTTTACTCAAATTTTTTCTTTTTCTTTTTCTTTCCTTGGTTACTGAATTGGTACAGTCCCCACCCACACTCTCTGACTCTACTTCTCACAAATTAGCAGCCTGGGCTGCTTCGTGTAATTTTGCAAGAAATGTCGCCGTCTCTTCTCTTCTTTTCCTCTCTCAATTTTTTAGGGTGAAAAGAGCAAGAAAGGATTCCTCCTCATTTTAATAATATTCTTATTTATAAAATAAATAAATAAAAACTAAAAGTACACCACTAAAACAGATAATACGATTGTTCCTTAAAAAAAAAAAAAAAAAAAAAAAAACCAGATAATACGATTAGTTCAAGATTCTACCACCCTTGGTTCTAATGTTTTCAACCCCACCCCTAATTTTTTTTTTTTTTTTTTGAAACATCCCCACCCCTAACTTAAATTGAATATATTCCAGTTCCATTCAAATAGGTTTGGGATAAGTGAGACAAAAAGAATTCATAATTGTGCAAGTTATTATTGGTAGATAAAAAAATGACGTCAATAGTAAACCTAAATAAGAATTATCAAGGCTTTTCTTCTCTCTTTTTTATAAACTGCAATTTTGTGAAGAATTAAAAGTAGACCAACAATCCCACCTAAATGCTTCTAGAATAATCGAGAGGCAAAATGCAATTATTATAAGAGAAGGCAAACCGGCTTTAGTTTAGGCTTGCCAACTTAATTATTATTAATTAAAAATAGTGTCTTTGTTTTCTTATCTTAATTAAGTGGCAGAACGTGCATAGTGATTTCTACAGACTCTCCAAGCAAAAGGTTGCAAGTGATGAAAATCAACCCCTTGTAAGATTTAATGGTGGAGGCTGCTGAGCAGCCCCGCCAAGAGTCATGAGTCTCTTAATACAGAACTGTCACGGGCTTAGGAACCTGGTGACAAAGAAGAAGCTCGGTGATTTAATCCAAGCAAAAGATCCCTTCGTTGTATTCATTGTCGAGACATGGACGGATGAAGCAAGGCTAAAAAAAATATAATAGAATTTACGATTTGATCAAATTTTCTTTGTACCTCGGATTCATAGAGGTGGGGTACTAGTTTTGTATCAAAAGGAAGCAATGAAGTTGATAGTAGAAATGTCCTCAAAAAATTACACCTTTGATGCCCTTTTGTGCAAGAGCCCATCCTTGACAGACTATGGACACTTAGTTGACGAAGCAAAGGAGTTAGCTAAGGATTTTTCAAATATTGAGTTTAGTCATGCACTAAGATGAGGTAATAGTTTAGCCCACAACATTGCTAGACATGCAAGACATGTTAGCGAGTTTATGGTGTGGATGGAGGATGTTCCTCCACACCTAGTTTTTGTAATTCAAGCTAATTCGACTCTCTTTGAATAAAATTACAGTGTTGTTTCTCAAAAAAAAAAAAAAAGGGTGGTAGAAACCTGCCCACGTCATTTTCGTCAAAATTTGGAATCATTTGTTCATTACCATACTAAGTTTATCTACGCAAATAACATATAGAAAATACTTCAGATTTGAAAGTTTGAACCCCTCAAAATAAAAATAAAAAGTCTTAAAATTTAATGAATTTACAAATATGGTACTAACATTTTATTCCAAGGAATTGAAGGATCGTGGATCTTACCATTATTTTACACCATGAAGTTTCAACAACAGGCCTAGCAGCAGGGGCGGAGGCAGAGGGGGGCTGAGGGGGGGCACTTGCCCCCTCTAACTCTACCTAAAAAACCATTTATATATATGGGGCCAGAAGGTTCTAGATGTTTCGGCGCATTCCATTTCAAGCCCAAAGCCCATGCCGAGGAGGAAGAAGTGTCCGAGGACGAATGAAGGGAATCCAGATTGCGAGAATGTACTGCCGAGGACGACCCTGTCCTCGGCAGGCCAAAATCACAGGAGAGGAAGGTGCCACGTTGCCCGAGGCAATCCCCTTGAGGATCCCAAAAGAGATTCCAAGCCCTACGGGCTAGCCATAGGAGCATGGTAGAAAAGCAACCCCAGGAGAAGCTATCACCTCCATATTAAATACTCACAGCTAACACTCTGATCCCATTGATGTGGATGTGACACCTGGACAGTGCGGTGGGGGCTACAGCAACTTACAGAGCGCTAGAAAGAGTGGCCGATGGGACGTGCACTCGAGTATTGGCATGGATGACTGACAAGTGTAGGAGGAGGATGAACGGAAGAGAGGGGTATATAACAACAAAGATCGCCCAAAGCAGGAAGGAGGCCAGAAGGCCCAGAGAAAGGAGAGAGGCTCCTGGGATGCGAGGGGAGTTGGGAGTTCCCGTCCTCGGGCGAGGCACCCTTTCTCCTTGGGACGTTAGGTAGTCCGGTTCTGTGTATTTTTCACTCCCAAAACAAGTCGTCGCCTCATCAGAGCCCAACTTTTGGACCATTCTCTATAAATTCATTGTAATGGACTCGGTCCGAAAACCGAGACCCTACAATTGGCGCTGTCTGTGGGAAAGTTGCTCGTGCGATGATGAGTGCAATAGCTTGTTAAGACGGGGCCAAATTCTCTAGGGGAGACTATGGTGGCCAGTCTACTATGCCACGAGAGGAGAACGGCCAAGCGGTTCATAGCTTAACGGGCCTCTGGCACCATGTGCGTGGCCCTTGCCCCCACCAGGGGTCAGACCCCCATGAATTTCGAAGCCGACCCCTTTTGGGCCCCGATTGAGGAAGGCGGCGGCCGCGCGAAGCACTTCTAGGGGGCTTCGTGGCGGGACTAGTTCAGGAAGATTGGTATTTGTGCCTTTTGACCCACTAGAGCAGTTGAATGGGGCTTTAGTAATGGCGAGTCCTTGGAAGGCAGAACCAAGATCTTGCATGATCCTCAGACTCAAATCTAAGAGAAAACTAATAACTCTTAACAAGTGTCTAAGTGTTAGGCTGAACCAAGGTCTTGCATGGTCTTCGGACTCAAATTTATGGGAAAACTAATAACTTTTGACAAGTATCTAAGTGTTAGGCTGAACCAAGGTCTTGCATGGTTCTCAGACTCAAACCTATGGGGAAACTAATAACTTGCGACAACTATCTGGGTGTTAGACAGAACCAAGGTCTTGCATGGTCCTCGGACTCAAACCTATGGGAAAACTAGTAACTTGTGACAATTATCTGGGTACTAGACAAAACCAAAATTTATTCCTGCTGAGCATTAAGTACAGCCGTAGCTTCACCCGGGTCCTTGGACCAGACAACAGAGAGTGATAGATGCTTTGGCATCCCCATGAGTCTCAGACAAAACCATGACGCGCCATAACCTCCTCGGATCGTTTGTTCTAAAACTAGCACTTTCTAAATGGTCGCATGGTTCGCAATGTGAAGTGTATCGTTATATGCTCAATTGTCCTAGGAAAGGCGGAGGCAGTGCAAAAAATATATGCATAATGAAAAAAAGTAAACAAAAAACATATATATGAAACAAAATAAAAAATAAAAAGTATTCCTTTTCACCAGGCAAAGAAGGTTCCACCAAGTAAAGGTCACAAGTCCCTTTCTATTAAACAAAATGATGGCAACATCAATTACAAAATAGCCGAGGAAGACTTGATTTACAACTAACTACAGAACAGCCGAGGCATGTTGGCAGCAAAGCTAGCTAATAAAAGGGAGAAGGCTGGTGGTGATGGTGGATTCATAGTCTCGCTTAGGCAGCCTCCAAGCCCGCGCGCTTGGCGCAGGTGGTAAGGAGGAGGAAGAAGCGGCAGCGCCTGAATTGGTTTCCATCTGCTGAGGTTGCCTTGAAGTGAACTCTGATCCCCAATATAATATCGGTACTCCTAGGAAGTCGCCCTCCATGGGTCTCGCCAGCTACCTACAATGGCGGAGACAGCTCCCTTTGATATCTCAATTGCTCCCCTCAATTTCGCTTCATTTTCTTCCCCTTCCTCTTTAGCCAACTCCTGCACATTCTTGATTGGCGTTTGGAGGATAATCGGGATCCTAGCACGATCTGCACTAGCTACGGTTCCTGGTCGAAGGAGGAGAGTGCTCTTTCTTGTCCGGTTGAAGAATAGGAGGATCCTTAGCCTTCGTTCTCTTTGCCTCAGTCGCAACGCCCATGATTCAAGCGGCATCTTTTTTGTTCAAGGAAAATGAAAAAACTTGGAACTTTTGCAGAGTTCCAAGGCTAATGGATGTGGAAGATGGTCCTCTCAGGGTGTCTTATATAGAAGGCGAAATCCGGGGGAGCTCACCACACACAACGCTCAAGGAAGAAATGTTAAGCAAAATAAATTTCTCCCAATTCCCAAGGGAACCTTCAACTTCCAAATCCGCACCGCTTCATAAAGGCGCCATTGAATACATATTCCATATACCGAAGCGATCCGCGTTATCCCCAAAAAGAAAGTATTGATGACAATGTACCTCGTACGCCGAAGCGCCAAGAGTGTGCCATGGGTAGACGAAGGAACCCTGACACCCATAAGGAAACAAGACTCAATCGGCCATGATGTAGGCCCAAGAACGTCAAAATCCTCCTCCCTGTCTGAGGAGCTGGGTAGCATGATTTTGAGGGGTTATTGTGGGGCTAGAAGGTTCTAGAGGTTTCGGTCCATTCCATTTCAAGCCCAAAGCCCACGCTGAGGATGAAGAAGTGCCCGAGGATAAATGAAGGGAATCCAGACTTCGAGAATGTACTGCTGAGGACGACCCTGTCCTCGACAGGCCAAAATTACAGGAGAGGAAGGCGCCATGTCGCCCGAGGCAATCCCCTTGAGGATCCCAAAAGAGATTCCAAGCCCAACAGACTAGTCATAGGAGCATGGTAGAAAAGCAACCCCAGGAGAAGCTGTCACCTCCGTATTAAATACTCACAGCTAACACCCTGATCCCATTGATGTGGATGTGACCCCTGGACAGTGCGGTGGGGGCCACGGCAGCTCACAGAGTGCTAGAAAAAGTGGCCGATGGGACGTGCACTCGAGTATAGGCATGGATGACTGACAAGTGTAGGAGGAGGATGAACGAAAGAGAGGGGTATATAACAACAGAGATCACCTAAAGCGGGAAGGAGGCCAGAAGGCCCAGAGAAAGGAGAGAGGCTCCTGGGATGCGAGGGGAGTTGGGAGTTCCCGTCATCGGGTGAGGCGCCCTTTCTCCTTGGGACATTGGGCCGTTCAGTTCTGTGTATTTTTCACCCCTAAAACAAGCTGTCGCCTCATCAGAGCCCAACTTTTGGACACATTCTCTACAAATTCATTGTAATGGGCTCGGTTCGAAAACTGAGACCCTACAATATATACTTCTTATTAGTGTATTTTTTTTTGCCCCTCTTGACATTAAAATAGTAAAAGTGTAAAACAAAGAAATATTTTCCTATTTCTACTATACACAAACTGTACTATGATATGAAAAAAAAAAAAAAAAAAAAAACTCCCACTTAAGTTAAAGCCTGTGTATACTTTGACCATCATTGAAGGGGTTTTTTTTTTTTTTATATCCAAATTCCTTCTGTTCATTTCAGGTACCACCCGTGGAACACATATTTTACACAAAATAATAATGTCTTGTATGGTACTAAAGCAATAAAGCATCCATTATCTTTTTCACCTCCATCTCTTATTTTTTTCGTAGTCTCAAAATTTAAGTTTTTACCATAAATCTAAATTTTAAATAATTAGAAGTATAAAGAAAGAAAGTTGAAAATTTATTTTCTCAAATTATTATAAGGAATCAAATTAGATGTCTAAAATTTGTGTATATAGATTAATCTCTTACTTTAATTGTTAGTAAGTATGAATTGGTTGTGTTACAATTGTTTAATTATTTTACAGTTATTTAAATTTTAATATATTTTTCATGATGATTACTGTTGTTTATAATTTTATTAGTAATATCGATTAATATTTCTCTATCTATATACATAATATCGATTAATATTTTTAAGATTTTTAAAAATTATTGTCTTTTGATCTTCCCTTCAACTGTAATTTTGGCTCCACCACTGCCTAGCAGTAACACTACAACAACAATTCGAAAGCATCAACGTAACATTATATATATATATATATATATATATATATATATATATATATATATATTTCTTCGATCTAAACAATAAACCAAACAAGTTGAGATCGAGAGAAGTCGCTAAGAAATTCCTTAATGAAAGTAAACGTAGCTTCGATTCCTAAATTCTGAAATTCATTTTCACTGCACCCACGAACCTTTGACCTTTGAGTAATAAATAAATAAAATTTTAGCTTTGGGATTTGTAAAAACGAATATAAGATCGATGCTACATCAACAAATTCCCTCCCAACTCCAACTATATTGGTTAACCTTTTATTTTTTATTTTTAATTTCTAGCTAGTTAACGTACGTTGTGGACGTCGACAATGGGATCCTAGCTCGTTTCACACACCCATAACCATAGGCCATACCTCTAAATATTCAAATTTCACTGTCAATACGCGCATCATCGCAACACATGCGATGACTGAGACAGATTCCAAAATGGAGGGCCAGCTTTTAATTTTTCTTGTGCAAACAAATATGTTATAATATGCACATGTTTTGTACGACTTAACCTATCGATCTTTTATATTTTACTTGTACGTGCATATCAATTATCAATTATTCAAACAGAAATAATGATCTTATAGGTCAACTATTGTGTGTTTGTAATTGGATACTCTGTATTGGCCTCTTGTAATATGCATTTCAACATGAGAAAAATGTAGCCATCCTAGATTTTTGTCGTAGGTATAGTTTATAGACTATAAATTGGAATCATATAAACGTTTTTTAAAAAAATTAAAACATCGATTAATTTATAAACATTGACAAAAATTGAATTTTAAATTTTTTATTCAAATAAAAAAATATTTTATCTTTTGAGTTAATTAGAAACTACATAAACTTTTGCTCTCATCTCTCCCTCATATTCTCTCCAAATCTTTTATTATCTCCCATTATTTTAACAAAATGGTATGACGTGATGGGTTGGTGAAAAACTCTAGGTTGACATGACATGATCATATTCATACTTATACGTACGGATTTGGATCTAATGTAATATTTAGGGTATTGTACTGAGTGTAATTATTATCAATGGTTGAGATTGATAGTTGCAAAAAGTAACTTTCAATCTCAACCATTGATTAAAAATAAGTTAACAAAAAAGTTAACAAAAGTAAAATGTAAAATGTAAAAAAAAAAAAATTATGAGGGAAGAGAAGGTGAATTGAGGTATTGCACCGGATCCTAATCCTGCACGTAGCCATTGAAAATCAATAGTTGACAGGCCCAGAGGCTAGAGGAATAGCTAATTAAGTTGTTTTATTTTTCTCAAAAAAAAAAAAAAAAAGAAGTTATTTATTTTGTCGTGGAGGGGTTAGTTAAGGTTGAAATGTTGTGTATTTTCCACTGTATAGACAAAGACAATTATGGGACACGGGACATTGTGAGGGCAGAAGGAGGAACACAGAGAAGGTCCAGGTTGTTGCGCATATATGACTGCAAGCGTAAGACCAAGACTAAACATCGTTCATATTAAGATTGTGTTGGAAAATTATCAAGATTATTTTTATCCTTATGCTCTATCTCCCATATATTATTTATAAATAGTATCTATAATTTCAAGCCAATTGTATTTGCAACCTATTATTAAAAATGCAATTCCATCATTAATTATCCATCCATAGCTTTTGCCACCATCTACTTGTAAAAATGTTGAGAAAAAATTGAAATAAAGTATTGTTAGTGTAGGGTCCATACATGTGAAAGTAATTATTCTTTCTACCAAAAAAAAAGTAATTATTCTGATTCATAACCTGCAGCTTTAATAAGTTGAGAAATTTTTTTTATCCCCAATAAAGTTGTTAATTATCAATTTATAATTTTTGCAAGAAAAAGTTCCCCCTTCACCCCCACCTTTTTTACAAAAGAAAAACTCCTCCTTTGTTACTTGGTGAATATATATATATATATATATATATATATAGAGAGAGAGAGAGAGAGAGAGAGAGAGAGAGAATTGGGTTGAAGTTAAATCTTTACTTATTTATTATAGGTAAGTATGTAGTTGAAAAGAGAGAAGTGAGATTTCAAACTACAGATATACATCACAAGATGTTATTACCATTTGATTGAGTTCAAGTTATATTTAGTTACACTTTTTGGCACTATTTACATTAATTATAAATAAAAAGTGATATATATATATATATATATACATATATATAATTTGGACATAAGTTGTATCATGACATTAGAGGTGACAATATTTGATACCACCTCTAAAGACGAGCATAACACTATTTTTTTTTTTTTTTGGTGGGTAAGGGGTTCGATGTTTAGTATAAAGGAGTTCATGTCAAAGCATATCAAACCCACTTAATCCATTTTGGCATGATTAATAAATAATTCAATTCTATGTTGAATTATTTGATCACTCACTGATGAAGCAGAATTTCACCTCATCAGTACGATGGACGACTTGGAAATCGTCAGTATGTTCCTCGTCAGTACTATAGACAACCTGGAGGTCCTGTACTAAAGAAAGCACTAAGCAGATAATGACACCGGTTTGGGGCATGCCATGGATCCTCTGATGCTTAAATTAGCTTAAACTCTTTAGAAATATGTAATCTGTAGAGTAATTTGTGTGTGTGTTCAACATGCCCCATTTACTTGTCTCTCCTGGCTTTATATAGACTTTGTATGAGTAAATGATCAATTCATTGGCCTTTCTAACGTTGTACCACAGCTGGAGGATTTATGGCCTAATAATGACCATTTATCCTCCATCCTTTAACGACTGTAACGACCATTAAATGCATATAATTGGACGGCAGTAATGGCTCTATGCTCATTTATCATTTGGACATTAAATGTTGTTTGGAACTAATGCGTTTATGCTCATCCATACTTTTACTCGTTATTAACATGGACGGTTTACAATATGGATGAGCTTTTTATCGCTATCCATTAGTTATGGTTGAGTTGGAAGCTTAAATGCTCATTTAATAACCATTTAACTTCCCCATTCAATGTTCTGTAACAACTATGTAATGATTAGCTTGAGGTAGTTGTAACAGCTGTGAGCTGGTGGTTGGAAAGGCTGTACATCCGTTACACTTGCACCATTTAAGTGAGGAATTTATATCTAAGCATTAATGTGTGTAATGGTCGTCAGTGTTACTGATGACCTATTTTACTGATGGTTTGCAATCTTACAGACGACCAAATTCACTGAAGGTCTACTGATCAAATGCTACTCTTCAGTTGTCCCCTTATTCCTTAGTCGTCACTTCGTAGAGATGAGTGGAGGAATAATTCTAGCGACTTTGATTGCTTTTCCTCTTTGTGTCCTGAGATTCTCGTCCCATCACATTTAATGCGAGGCGACTTTCTCGTCAAGTGATTGACATGTGCCTTCTCTTCATTGGTTATGAGTGCGAAGTTTTCTTGAGCTTCCCACGCTCCTTGATTTTTGTTTTCCTTTTTAGAAAAACTACTAGTCAGTTTTTAACCATGCAAATTTAATCATATGACTACTCTCGCTTTGAGAATTCGATCGTCATTATGATTGTACTTGTCGGTTTTTAACCATATGAATCTAATCATATGACTTACTCTCGCTTTGAGAATTTGATTCTCATTATGATTGTACTCATCCAAATTGAACCTTATGTGATTGATGAAGCAAAAAAATTGTAGCTCGTCACTAGTATGGACGATCGTCAGTACCTGTTTCAAAGAAACAATGTAAGAGGGCACCTGGGGTCTCGAGGGAGTCTCCGATACTTAAGTTAGTTTATCTCCTTGAGAAATAGAGTAATGTAAGAGACTGTTTGAGTATAACTCCCTGCTTACTTGTTGTTGTTTGCCTTATATAGCATGTCCATGAATAAATGCTCAAGGCATTTATTGTGCCAAACGTTGGAGGCTTTGAATAGCCTATCGAATGTCGTTATATCCTTGTTCAACGATTTTACAACGGTTAGCTTAGCTATCTGAGGCAATCTGCTGAAGTCCGTAACATTCAAACCTTGTTAAGGAAAGGATTTAAGACCAGATCTTTAATGTGTGTAACGGTCGTCAGTGTTATTGACGACTTGTTTTACTGACGGTATGCAATCTTACGAACGACCAAATTCACTGAAGGCCTGCTGATCAAATGTTACTCTTCAATGACAATTTTACTCTTATCGAGATTTTTATCGTGTACTTGGTTTTACTCGTTGGAATTTCAATGATGGGCTTTCTTTTCAAATTTTTTTTTTGTATGATAAATAATACTTTCAGATCTTTCAAGAGAACGAAATTTATTCATGTGGGGAAAAATGCCCCCTTATTCATTCCTGCTTAGAAAATAGTTTAATGAAAGAAAATTGAAAACGTCATCTATCTAGCGATAATACCTCTTGAAGTGCTCTACATTCCATGGATGAGGTAATTGTTTGTCGTTGTGTGACCCAAGGTAACAAGTTCCTCTTCTAGAATACTTGTCGATCTTGTATGAGCCTGCGTATTTTCGTTGTCATTCTTTTGACTGGGGGAACGATCCTTCTTCTCCTTCCTTTTATGTTGGAGCTCATCGATTTCTTCCATCCTCCTCTTGCCATCTACTCCATTTGCTGTTAATGCATCTTCTCCGTTCATGTACTTTTGGGCTTTGAACAGGAGGTCTGTTATTGTAGTTGGCGGAGTCTTCCCTAGAGAGAAGACGAGGTCAGGATGGTTCAACCCTGCTTGGAAGGTCGTCATTATCACCTGATCGTTTGCCTCATCAATTTCTAACACTGCTTTGTTGAAGTGTTTTACATACTTTCTCAAGGTTTCCCCTTCCTGTTGCTTCACAGTTAGCAGGTATGAGGTGGACCTCTTATGGCGTTGGTCCCCAATGAAATGGCAGACAAAAGAGTCACTTAGCTGCTCAAAGTTTGCAATAGATGCCACGGGCAGCTTGCCAAACCACACCCTTGCTGCTCCTCTGAGGGTTGTTGGGAATGATCTGCAAATTACCTCATCTGGGGTCTACTAGAGGTTTAATATCGTCTTGAATGCCCTTATGTGATCTAGGGGATCCTTAGTGCCATCGTAAACCACTAGCTACAGGAGACGAAATTTGGGAGGTAGAGGGCACTCCAAAATGCTGGCAATGAAGGGTGAGTTTGTTTTCTTAATCATGCCATCAAGATTTATCGCTGTCTTTCCCTTCATGGCGTTCTTGACTTCGTCTAACTCCTTCCTCATGTTTTTCATCATCTGAGCATTGCTGTGAGTCGATTGTGCGGTGTGCTTAGAAGTTTCTCTTCTACTATTTCTTGGACTATGGGCTTCGTTGTCAATGTCATTGTGATTACGTTGTGACTGTGACGTATTTGTGCCTTTTGAACGCACTCTCTGTTTCAAGTCTTCATTTTGTTTATTCAATTCTTACACATTGGTTGTTAGTGCTTGGATTTATAGAGCCATCATCGGGTTTAGTGGCGTAGTTGTGGTAAAGTCCATCGGTTCTAAGGAACTTAGTCAGTAGAGAATTCAAAGGCTTATTGATTGATAGTCTGTCATCCCCACAGACGATACCAAATTGATGAAGCAGAATTTCACATCGTCAGTATGTTCCTCATCAGTATGATGGACGACCTAGAGCTCGTCAGTATGTTCCTCATCAGTACTATGGACGACCTGGAGTTCCTATACCAAAGAAAGCACTAAGCAGATAATGACACCGGTTTAGGGCTTGCCGAAGACCCTCCGATACTTAAATTAGCTTAAACTCTTTAGAAATCTATAATCTGTAGAGTAATTTGTGTGTGTGGTCAACATGCCCCACTTACTTGTCTCTCCTGGCTTTATATAGCCTTTGTATAAGTAAATGCTCAATTTACTGGCCTTTCTAACATTGTACCACAGCTGGAGGATTTATGGCCTAATAATGACCATTTATCCTCAACCATTTAACGTTTGTAACAGCCATTAAATGTGTATAATTGGATGGCAGTAACGGCTCTGTGCTCATTTATCATTTGGACATTAAATGCTGTTTAGAACTAATGTGTTTACGCTTGTCCATACTTTTACTTGTTATTAACATTGACGGTTTGCAATATGGATGAACTTTTTATCTCTATCCATTAGTTATGGTTGAGCTAGAGGCTTAAATGCTCATTTAATAGCCATTTAACTTCCCCATTCAATGTTCTGTAACAGCTGGGTAACGATCAGCTTGAGATAGTTGTAACAGCTGTGAGTTGGTGGAGGTTGTACATTCGTTACACTTGCACCATTTAAGTGGGGAATTTATAACTGAGCATTAATGTGTGTAATGGTTGTTAGTGTTACTGACGACCTATTTTACTAACGGTCTGCAATCTTACAAGTGACCAAATTCACTGAAGGTCTACTGATCAAATGTTACTCTTCACTCATAATCTACATAAAATGACGCTATTCATTATTAATGTCAATGTGAGTTTACCCGTTTTGACACAACCCAGCTTTGTTCATAAATAAATGTAATTTTTATCCAACGTGAATATTAATTTGAATTATAGATTGATTAATTAAAAGAATATTCATAAATTCTCCATTAAAATCCTAACATCTCTAACCCTTTTACTAAAAACAAATAATAATAATAAAAAACCTCTCATTTTATATTGTCTTTCTTAGACAGTATATTTTTTAATTGAGTCCATTTAGGTAGAATTTGTTGAAAACAGAAATTGTGTATTATTAGTACTTTAATTGATATTATTATGAAATAAATTTTGTGTAGAGTTTATTTGTTATTTATAATTATTATAATTAACGTGCTTAAAAATATAAATAAATATGTTAATATTTTTGAATCACATTTGTTTTAGTGGGTTGTGTTGAAATAGGTTGTACTTGTGTCAACTTAATATAATGTTTTGAGCAAGGCTTTTGATAGGGTGGAGTGGGGTTTCTTGGAAAATATTATGCATAAAATAGGCTTCAATAGTAGATGGGTTAACCTCATGATGCAGTGTGTTACATCTATTATCTATTCTATAAAGATTAACGGCAAACCTTGAGGCCTCAATCTATTATCTATTCTATAAAGATTAACGGCAAACCTTGAGGCCACATCACCCTTACCTGGGGATTGAGGCAAGGGGACCCCATATCCCCCTTCTTGCTTTTGTTTTGTGCAAAGGGACTTTCGGCTCTACTTCGCAAAGCCACAAGCACTAGTGCTCTTCGAGGCGTTGGTGCCTGCCCACAAGGCCCATGTACCTCACACCTTTTCTTCGTTGATGATATTATCATCTTCTGCCAAGCAACCTTAGAAGAATGCAACCACCTTGCACATATCCTGGAAACCTATGAACTTGCTTCAGGACAGCAACTAAGTAGGGAGAAAAATTCTCTCTTTTTTAGTCGAAACACACCACATGCACTACAAGAAGAAATCAAAACTATGTTTGGGGCAGAGGTAATCTAGCAGCATGAGACTTATCTAGGCCTCCCATCTCTTGTTGGCCATTGTAAGGTGAACACTTTCCATGCACTGAAAGAAAAGCTTGACAAGAAACTATCAGGTTGGAAGGAAAAAATGCTTTCTCAAGCGAGGAAGGAAATTCTTATTAAAGTAATGGCACAGGCTATACCCACTTACATCATGAGTGTCTTCAAACTCCCTGACACACTTTGTGATGACTTATCTGGCATGGTTTGTCGGTTTTGGTGGGGACAATCAAATGGAAAGAACAAGATAGCATGGCTTAGCTGGAACAAAATATGCACTCCAAAACAAGATGGTGGACTCGGCTTTCGTGATCTACCAGCCTTTAACTTAGCACTTTTAGCAAAACAAGGCTGGCGATTGCAAACAAACACACACTCCTTGGTGCATCACGTCCTCAAAGCACGCTATTTTCCAAATAGTGACTTCCTCCATGCTGAACTAGGACCAAAGCCATTGTATGCATGGCGTAGCATTATGGCAGCTCAAAATATTGTCAAGGCAGGTTGTCGATAGTAGGTCAGAGATGGAGCATCCATCAATATTTGGAAGGATGAGTGGCTGCCTCAATCGTCCACCTTTATGATCTCCTTTCCACCATGCGGCGTCCTACCTGAAAGCTCCACTATTAGCACTCTTATAGATAACACGGTGGGTGAAATGAAACATAACTTGATCAATGCAACCTTCCTCCCCCATGATGCCAACAAAATTCTAAGCATCCCCATCAACAAAAATCGGAATCGAGATCGACAAGTTTGGGCCTACACGCCTAAAGGAACCTTCACTGTGAATAGTGCCTACAAGCTCGCCTTTCTCTGAATTTGCAAAGCACCACCGAGTCCCCTTCCACTAGCCGTGATCTAAGCCTGTTTTGGAAAAAGATTTGGAGTTTTCATGCTTCAAATAAAATCAATACCTTCACTTGGCGAGCATGCCGTAATATCCTCCCCACCAAGAAGAATCTTTGTCATAGAAAGTGCTTAATGAGCCCCTCTGTGAAGCTTGTGGGTTAGTGACGGAGACTACAACCCACTTGTTTTGGGAGTGCACAAAAGCTGTCGAACTATGGGCTATCTCGGGTATTCCTTTTGACATGTGTGGAATCCGTTTCCATGATTTTGTGGATTGGCTTTGGTACCTCATCTACATGCAGCACGTTGGAAATGATATTCTTGAACTCATTACCACCATCACTTGGTGCATGTGGTTTAATAGAAACAAAGTACGTGTAGGACAGCCAAGACAAACGAGTAATGTAATTGTTCATAAAGCTCGCGGCTTGCTTTGCGAATTCCAGCTCATGCATCATCGCCCACCGCAACACAGGGACGCCATGGACCCACGCTGGATTCCATCATATCCACCATGGTACAAGGTCAACGTGGATGCTACTGTCTTCGACCAGCTTAACTCTATGGGAGTAGGGGTCTTAATTCAGGACCACGTAGTGATAGGCCAAAAACGTATTGACCCTTTGTGATAAATTAACCAATTAATTTAGCCAAGTGAATTAATTAAGTTAATTAACATGCAAACGCGTGGTAGCACAAACAAATCACCAATAACTAATTATGCAGCGGAAAATAAATAATACGGTGATTTGTTTACGAATGGGAAAAACCTAACGGTAAAAACTCCATAGGGTGATTTTCAGGTCACTACTCTCGAAACTCCACTATTATCACAACAAGCAGTTACAAGTAAAGGAATTCTAGTACCTTATACCAACCTACAGTTGAACCCTTATCCCAATACCCAATTAGACTTGTTCTGTAGTGACAGTTCCTCCTTTTGATGCACGGCTCCCAAGTACCTGCCTAACCAATTGTGTGGATCCCAGTACGCGACTTCAATCACTAACTAGAGAAGGTTGTTGGCTGCAAAGTTCTTCAGTTCATCTAAACTATGAAGATCAAGAAGATGCTTGGTCAAAAAACCCAATGGTGCACATACACAACAACTTCTTCACAAGAATGATGAATTAGGGCAAAACTTTCTCTCCAGTCACAATTTGCTTGAACAAACTTTGCTCAATGCTTGTGCAACTTGTGAACTCTTTGACGGTCCTTAAAACAATCTTTTTATATGTCTAGGGTTAGGAGAAAAGAAGGCCTAAAGACACATTCACAGATTCCAAGAAAACAGATCAGAATTTCTGTTTCTTTAAACCTTGACAGATAAAAGCTGTTGAGCAGGTGTTAAGTAGGTGTCAAGCACACTAGGCTGAAACAGCTTTCTTAGCTCGATAGATGTAGCTATCGAGCTTTAATGAACTTAAACTTCTCAGCTTGTTTCTTGGACAGACTTGATGACTTCAACACTTGATCTTGAAATCTTGTTTCTTGAAGTATTAAAAACATTCTAGATCTACCCAATTACAAGTAAAATGTGTTTTGTCAAAGGATTAGCCAATTACATATAATAGTGACATATGTTCCTAACAAGTGAATCACATATGTCCTAACATGAAGGATCGATGGTTGCTGCCATGAGCAAACACCTTCCCTTACCGCTAGGTCCGTTGGAAGCAGAAGGGAAAGCAATGGATGAAGTTGTCACCTTTGCATGGGATATTGGAGCTAGAGATGTTGTCTTTGAGACTGACTCACGGATAGTTTTCGACGCCCTTGGTAGAACGATCACTCCCCCAATAGCCATCGCAAACCTTATTGATGTTATTCACCACAAGCTGCACTCCTTCAGAGCCACTTGATTTCTCCATGTACTGAGACACAGCAACAAACCAGCTCATACTCTAGCAAGACATGCCAAAGGAATTAACAATTTTGTAAGTTGGATTGAGGAAAATCCATCCATTATTGAATCCCTTGTGATTCAACATACTATGTATTTATCTTTATCTTAATAAAGTTATCATATTTCTCATCCAAAAAAAAAACTTAATGTAATGTTTTTATTAAATAGATTGAAATCAGTTGAAATCAGTTGTGCATGCGTCAATCCAAAATTAAATGTTCATTAAGCATGTTACACGCATTGTGTTATGTCACAACCCATTTAATAAAGAATAAAATTTTTCTCCAAACTAGTTTGGAGGGAAACTCTTCAAACTTCTCATATATTTCTTTCTTGGGTGTGAATTTTGAAAATCTAACCGTTGAATTTCATGTTCCTTATGTTCTTAATATATATATCAAATTTTGTTCAAATCAAATATTATTTATTATTTGATCAATTAACTTATTTTTTATATACAACTTTAGATTACAAAAACTTGAAGTTATAACATTTATTTGATGACATAGCAATTGAATTTTGATTTTTTTGAAATTTTGTAAACATTTTGAATGTAATAAGAACATGCAATCTAACGGTTAGATTTTCAAAATTCACTCTCAATATAAATATATATGATGAGTTTGTAAGGTTTCTATTCAAACTAATTTGGAGGGAAACTTTGTTCTTAAATAAAAGACCTTATGTTAAAGTTGAGGTATTCTGACACAAGTATTAAATCCACGTAGTGTCCCTCCCTCAACATCCAGGGGCGTAGCTAGAAATTTTGGTTTGGGGGGGCCGAATTACATATTTATATATACATACATTTACACAACTATATATATATATATATATATATATATATTAGAAATTATCATCTTTATAAACTTTAATGAGTATAAACAAATTGTCTACTTTGCAATCAATATGTATAAAAATGTGTTGCCGTTATTTAATTGTAATTTTTTTTAAATCTCTCATTTTTGGAGTAATATCATCCCCCTAACATTAAATATCCTCTTCTTATTTTTTTTCATTCAACATTTTTAGTCTAAATCAAGCATTGGAAAAAAAATTGGAGACTTAACAACAACAATAACAATACAAGACTTAGTCTCAAATTGAATAATAAAAAATATATGTGTGTGTGTATCCAAGAAAAAATTGCTTTTTAAATATTGTCACCTCTTAACATTACATATCGTCAGTGTAGTTTTTTCATTTAATATTTTGTGACTAAATCAAGTATTGACAAACAATTTAAAACTTAACCAAAAAAAAAAACTAAAAGACTTAGTCCAGAACTCAACAGCCAAAACTTACCAATTATGAGAGGAAAAAACTAAAAAGAGTTGGTAATTTTTTTTGCTACAAGGTGGATAGTTTGTCATTATTAACAACTATTATTTTGAACCCAACAATTAGTTGTTCAATTCTTTTTTGTAGGGGCCAACTATTATTTTTTGGAGGGGCCAACTATTGATTCTAAGGTCTAATGTTTTAAAAAATTGCAAAATATCCATATATTATGAAGTTTTTAAAAAATATTGGCCCCCCCCCCCCCCCCCCCCATTGCTAAGTGTAGCTCCGCCCCTGTCAACATCAGTCTTAGTCTTCCCATCCTAAAAAAAAAAAAAAAAACATCAGTCTTATTCTTAACTATGCTATTTCTTAGTTCCATGTAACTGATGTAAGGGAATGAAGAATAAGAATGATGTTACAATTCAAAAGAAATGATATCACAGTTCAAAGAAGATTTGTCACATCTGAATGACTTAAAGATATATTCAGTATGGGATTAACACATACCAATACAGGCCAATCAAATGCAATCCACACTCCTAAAAAAAATGCAATCCACACAAAATTTATGTATATATCACAAATGCAACATGGAGAAAAGGCCAGTATACTTATTTTATTTTCCTATCAATACGGATAGACAGTAACTCCGTTTTTTCCCCCTCACATCAACTGGAAATCATTATGATGGTATCAAATAGCTTAATTGAAAATGTTCTTAGGATCTGTTTGGATACTGTTTATTGTTGAAAATTAAAAATTAAAAATATTATAACAAAATAATTTTTAAATGTGTGAATAGTGCAGTGAAACCCATTTTTAATGAAAGTTTTGCTGAAAAAAGAGGTTTGTGGGTCTCGTGAACAATACACAGAACTCACATGCAAAACGTTGAACGCTTACCGCTATCCAAACGTTCACTTATTGTTAAAAAAAAAAAAAAAAAAAAAAAAACAACAACAACAACAACAACAACTTTGGTAGTACGAACCAATTCGAGACTTCGGTTTAAAGAACAAAGACCCGAACTTTTTTAGTTCAATTCTCACTACAGATTGTCAATGCGGGAGTTTGTGAGTAATTGCAGACGTAGTAATTTTAGTTTTATACTTATATTTTATTACTAGCTTTATCGTCTAATATTGTTAACAAAATTAATTAATGTTTTTCACTCATTTTCAACTATTTTCCCCTTAAAAATAATCCCTTGCGTGCGTGAAGTTTGCCTACAAAATACAAACCCAGTTTCTTCTAAACAAAAAAACAAAAAAAGTACAAACCCAGTTATTAAAATGTAAGATGACCTGGTGCGTGGAAAAGCAGCTGTCTTCATGCTAATTCAGGCATGATTGAGTCAATGTGTATAAATATTGAACCTGGTAAAATTCGATCTGCCTTTGATAACTTGATCCGAACCCGAAGAAGTTGCACATGGGCTTAACTTGCTAATGCTTTTTTATTTTTTTAAGCCTTCGGCTTTACGTTGCTGCTTCTTTACTTCACTGGGCGTCTGGCCTTTTTTTTTTTTTGGGGGGGGGGGGGGGGAGTGGGTGTGTGAGATTTCCTGGAGCTGTGGCCTGGTTTGCCTTTGTTTCTGTTTTTCTTCTTCTTCTTCTTTTTATTTATTTATTTATTTTTATAACTAGACATGATTTTTTTTTTAATATAATTTGGGTTTTTTTTTTTTTTTGGTTGCTTCTCTCTCTCTCTCTCTCTCTCTCTCTCTTTTTTTTTTAATTGTGCACAATTTTTTAACAAGGTATATGAGTAAATTTATACAAATTCACTTTTTCACTCTTAACCAAACAAAAATGAAGGAAATTTAAAATTTTTCTACTCCCTTTATTTTCTATCCTTCCACTTTTTCACCATTCCAACCAAACAGACCCTAAGTGTTCGTATGAACTTCCTTTTTTTTTTTTTTTTTTTTTTTTTTTAAATTAAATTTTATAAAGTAACAATCTCTTAGCTTACATTAGTATTTTTATTTTTTTTGGGATAAACAGTTATCCTACCCTATCTATTTCCTAATAATAAAGTAACAAATTTAAAAGTATTATTTTTTTCTTCTAAATTTTTTTGGTTGGATAAAGTAACAAAAAAAAAAATTAATATGTATTAACTTTAACTTAAACTAAAAAAATAAAAATAAAAAATCTAATAAAAATCTAATAATGTTAACTTTTTTTTGGGATAAAGTTAAAAAAAAAACTAATATGTAATTAACCTAAACTTCTTGATTAGGTAAACTCCTTTTTTTTTTGTTCATATCAAGTTATCAACTTTTGTACAACTTAAAATTATCTAATACAGTATAAAAGTGGGGGTATATATACGATTTTGGGGTATTTTTCCCTTTTCCCACTATACGGTTTCTTGATGTATTCTTTCCTTCTCATACTTACCTTACCTATGAAACTTACATGTATGTATTTGCCTTCTTCTTTTTGTTTTTTCATAAAATTTCCTTCTTTATTTTTTTCTTCAACAAATTGAATATGTTTTGCGTGCAGGTTGCCTTTTGTTTAAGTTATTTTTGTTAACTTGATTATATTTATATGCTTATTATGGTCTCAGAATTAATGGTATATCTTCAATGAGAACTAACAAATTAATTTTAACAAAAATCTTATTCAATTTTTGAAAGATTTGTTATTATATATATATATATATATATATATATATATATATATATATATATATAATACTGACAAGAGCTTTATGGTACTATCACTAATTTTTCCAATATGTATAGATCCCACAGGTAGCCATGAGACCAAGATTTTAGCATCCAAAACCATGATAATTGATGAGTCAGAAATTTACGGTCATCATTAAGCGGAGATCGTCATTAACCCAGAGAAGACGTTGCGCATTTATTACTTTTATTGATGACCAAACATAACAGACGGAGCAACGATCATAGAATGAGCTGTGAACTTCAGACAAAAATTTTGTAATGCACTAGTCGTTGAGCATAAATGTAGCATATCATTGCCCATTAATGAGGCACACAACTATAAAAGAGAAGGTAACAGAAGTTAAAGGTACACACAAATACTCTACGAAACCACTCTCTACTCATTTTCTCTATGGAATCCTTCTCCCTTACTAACTTAAGCATCAGAGGCAGTTTGGCTGACGCCACATCGACGTTTTAATCTTCCACCCAGTTCATTTTGCAGGTTTTCCTCCAACAGAGACAACCCCATCCACAGCATCGTCCATCAGCTACGACGAGGAGCTCAACTGTTGATTTTTTACATCATCAGTTTGGCACCATTTGTGGGAACGCTAATCATTCAAGCCATCTTTCCCAATGACAAAAGAGTTCCTCGGAGTATGAGATGGAAACAAAGGCCACACCTCAGCCAGATGTTGTGCAACAACAACAAATCCAAGCCTTTTTGGCCAATGTGGAAGAACTGACTCGCCAAAATAAAAAACTACAAAAGACAATGGAATCCCAAAACGCAGAATGTCGACGAACAGGTGAAAACCAAAATGAAGAAGAGTTAAACTCTCAAGCCAACAAACGAGACAGGACCTCAGGAGAAGACTCCACTAGGGTGGAGAATGAACTTCGCAACATGAGGAAAGAGATGGACGAACTAAAGAGTGCTATGAAGGACAAAGGCGGAGAGAATCTGGATAGGATGATTTGAAGGACGGACTCACCATTCACTAATGAAGTATTGAACCGTCCCCTTGCACCAAAATTTTATCTCCTATAGTTGGAGTCGTATGACGGTTCCAAGGATCCCTTGGATCACATTGAATCATTTAAGACACTGATGCTATTGCAGATGACCCTAGGCGAGGTGATGTGTAGGGAATTCCCAACAGTACTAAAAGGAGCAGCCAAGGTATGGTTCAACAAGATAACCCCATGAACTATTGCAGATTTCGAACAACTCAGTAAGAGTTTTGTCTATCATTTCATTGGGGGGAAAAGACACAAAAAGCCAACTGGCCATCTTTTTAACATTCAACAAGTAGAAGGAGAATCACTAAGACAATACATCACCTGATTCAATAAGGAGTTGTTGTAGGTAGATGAAGTTGAAGATCAAGTCACCTTAACAACTTTCCAAGCAGGGTTGCTGCCAGGAGATTTCTTTTTCTCAATCACTAAAAGTCCACCAAAAACAGTCGCGGAGTTGCTTCATAAAGCTCAGAAGTACATGAATGTAGAAGATATGGTGCTTTCAAAAGAAATGAAAGAAAAAGGAAGAGAGACGAAGGAACAAACAACAATTGTGATAAGAAAAAGGAGACACGAAGTGTTGGGCAGACCTCAGGGAAAAAGAAGGAACTTCCAGACAGGAAACCCAAGTTCACTAACTTCACTCCTCTAATAATGCCAATTGAATAGGTCCTTATGCAGATAAGAGACGATCCCTCCCTACAACGGCCAAAGCCAATTAGCACTCCAGTAGAAAGAAGAAACAAGAGCAAGTACTGTAGGTTCCACCAAGATCACAAGCATCACACCGATGAGTGTAGGCATTTGAAAGACCAGGCGGAGACTTTGATTCGGAAAAGGAAGTTACAGAAGGATGTCAGGAAGACGGAGCCCTACAAATACCAATGGAAGGATCATCAGGACAGAACTCAGGGAGTAGGAGATAGCAAACCTCCTGCAGGAGAGATAAAGACGATCTCGGGAGGACTAACAACAGGCAGAACACTGTAGTCCCTAAAAAAAGCCTATGGGAAAGAAATAAATAGTGTCCATTCGCGGCTCCCTCCAATGAAGATGCCAAATAATGACAAACCTGGTATTGTTTTCTCAGAAAGAGACGGTCGTAGCATCAGGCAACCCCATGACGATCCACTGGTAATCATGCTCAGAGTAGAAGAATTCAACATCCACCGGGTGCTCATTGACAACGGGAGCTCAGCAGATATCATCTACTTACCTACATTTCAACAGATGAAACTGGATAAGAAAAGGATTAGGCCTTTCACCTTTCCTCTGGTAAGTTTCACTAGGGACAAAATCGTCCCTAGGGGCATCGTCACTTTAACTGTAATTGCAGGAACTTATCTAGCACAGGTCACTAAGGAAATTGATTTCCTCATAGTTGATTGCCCTTCAACATACAACATCATCTTGGGAAGACCTACACTCAACATACTAAGAGCAGCAACATTAACATACTACTTGAAGGTGAAGTCTAAGCTGTGCCTCACTCCGTTGAATGGTAGTAGCGTCTATGGCATTCATAACCGTGAAATGAGGAGACTTGGGAAAGGAGACTTGGCGAAGAAGCCTCGTGATAGCGAAAGGAAAAATAAGATTATCACGAGTCGCCGTATCCCTATAGACATCTATAAGGGATAGAATAAAATGAGAAGGGAAATCAATAGAAATATCCTCTAAGAGGGATAACAAAAATCGAGCACAAGACTCTGTAATAGAGTTATAGTGAGACAAAGGATGAAGAATGAATGTCATCATCATGTTAAGGAATCTCAGACCTTTTGCAAAGCCTGACCAATGGGTGTTTTGATGATCACCCCAAGATGATGGTGTCTCACAAAATAGAGACGAGAGTTCGTCTTTGGACACAATCCTCAGACGATCGCAGCTAGGGTAGTCAGGATGCGCTACCCTAGGAACGTGTAGTACCTCGAATACAATATTCGGAGTAACTACGATGCGCGTACCTCGAACACGAGAGAAAAAAATGAGGTACAGAAGTATCAAATCCGTGTATATTGGAGTAAAACTCCTGTATGATCACGGAGGGACAAGTGACCGAGATGTCACACAGTGACCCCTAACCCCTACTGTAGATGACAATGGGAAGGTCAGTATTGGAAAAATCCAATAGAATGCTTAGCATTCTGAATGAATGCCTCGTCGAGAAAAGTTCTTCGAAAAGTCCTTTTGGGCTTTATCATCATGGAACTATATGTGAGAAGGAATAGGATTAGAAGAAGAAGTGGATGCCTCAGAACGAAGAGGGTTTTGGGACGGAATGGATTTGCATTTAGGTGCCATATAGCAGACTAACGCAAGAAAGAGAGAGAAGGAGAGAGAGAGAGAGAGAAGCAGAAAAGCACCAACAATATTAATATAAAATAATATAAAGAATTGAAGGTACGTATGCATGAAAATGCATGAACATGTGACATGCAACATAAAAACATCACGGGTTTAGCCTAATCCAAACCTACCAGCATACATTATTGCAACAAAGTAAACACACATCTAAAAATGCATGAATTATAGTTACAATGCAAATGTGATGCAATGCATGGACACTTAGGATCATTTAAACAAAACCCATCCCAAAACTTTAGCAAAAACCTCAATAATTTTGAAAAATCTCAAAAATTTTCAAAACCCCCAAAAGTTAGGTCAAAAGATATGAAATGCATGATTAATGAGTGAGAGAGCATCATACTAGATGAAGAAAATGATCTTGAGACCGAAGATTGAGTGGGGAAAAGGTTTGAAGTGATTGAAAGGTGTTTGGGAAGGTGAGGAGACAAAAGGAGTCGAGAAAGATCGAGGGAAATGAGAAAGAATTCGCGTTGACCCTTTATATAGAAATCCATAATTCTCGAGAGATTGAGAGGTGTCGAGAGGTATCAAGGTTTAAAATGCGTGAATCAGTTGTCGAAGAGCTGTCCAGGATCTGTTAAGAGGTGTCCATAGCTAAAGGATTTCAGTGGATCGAGAAGCTATCGAGAATCTATCAAGCATCCAGAAAGTTTCTCAATGGATCAAGTAGCTATCGAGAAGCTATCGAGAATGCGATAAAAAGAAGCTGAAAGGGCTCGATAGATAGCCTAGTTGTCGAGAGATGTCCAGCAACTGTCGAGATTACTTAAAAACAGTTTTTTCAAGAAGAGAAAAACGCAGATATGAATGCAATCAAGCATGCTATACAAATAAAAGATCCAAACAACATTTTAAGCTCTACAAATCATTTTTCAACAAGAAGAATGTCAAGCACATAGATCCAAAACACACACACACACTAAACAAGTCTAACCAATTTAATGTTTCAAAAACAAGTCAAGACAATTTAGTGAACATATATTAACACATGTATTCCTTGTGATGACCAAATCACATTGTACCGGCACATGTATCAAAAGTAGCAAAAAATATTGCATCTTATGTGTGAAAAACATCGCAAGATTGCAGAAGTGTCTACATGTTATGACGATTTGAGATATGAGAAAATCACTTTAACTCACAATCATGACTGTTTGATGGGGACTATCACCTTCAAAGTACATTATATAACTCCCACATCTCCTAGAATACACGCTTGTAATCATATATAAAGCATTTTGATTCTTTTTGCTTTTTATTATTCTTTGCATATTTTTCTTTTAAGCAAACCATGCATGGGCATATAAGAGATAGAAAAGAAATACCTAATGATGTTAAGCATTTGACATTCCACTTTTGCTATGCTAAGGCATACAAATATCATTTTATGATTGGTGGGCAACAGTGATGAGATGGTTATTTATGCCTTTCTCTTAGGATTTTCTAATCCTTCCTTTCAAAAAAAGTGATACGGGTGTTAAGTACAAGAGATTACTTAATCTTACTCATCACAAACACGAGCCACAAAGCTCAGTTGGTTAGTTGCATATAGATGCTTATCTAATGTTACAAAAGATACAAAGTTTAGAAAACTTTGTTTCAATGGCCATCCAAGGTACACAAGTACTAATGTACACAATCATACATGTTTTTGTATTTTTCTGATTTTTTTTTGGTGTGAAAAAAAAAATAAAGCAAAATTGAAAAATAAACAAACAAAAACATGTTAACCAAAACAATGCATAAACTAGACTGACTCAAAACACAAAAGCAAAACATACAAGTAATGCAAAAACAAAAACAAGAAGGGGGGAGGGGAAGAGAGAGAGAGAGAGAGAGAGAGAGAGAGTAATAGAATCACTTGGAGCCTTTTTCCTTCCACACCTTGGAAGAACCTTTTTGTTTTGAAAACCCTTGATCCGGCAATGAGGGGGAAGAATTGAAACTGTTCAAGTTCGAAAGGAATATGAGGGCTTTGAGAAGATCTCCAAGAGGAGTAAAGGAGGATGGAAACTGATTCTAGTTTCCCGATGAGATTATACTATTGCTTTGTTGAGTGGCTAACCACTTGTAGCAATTAGGTTGAGTATGTTCAACTGATCCATAGTGATGACAGAGATGTTGCTTCTTCTGTTTAGGCTTTTGAGTGTTTCCCTTCTTAGCTCTAGGGTTTTTGATCTCTTTCTTATCCTGCTTAGAGGGTGTTCCTAAGATAGATTTACCCTTGTCTATGTTCTCACTAGCTAACACATTTTGCACATCATTATTTTCAGATTCACATTATTACCAAGAGGAACAAAAGTAGTAGTACTAGCAAAAGCAATACTAGGAGAAGAGAAATCATATCCTAAACCAGTTTGATCAGAAGCAGATTTCTAAAGACTAAGCATCTCATCAAACTTTGCACTTGAAGTCCTTTCCAACTGGGCTCTAACTTGGAACAGTTCTGCCTTCTTAAGTCTTCTTAGCCAAGAAATTATTCTTAAATCTCAGTACTCCAATAGTCTGATTGGCTTCATCAAACTTCATGGAGATTTCTTCCCATTCAAGCTCTACATCACTGAGCTTCTTGGTGGCCAACCTATAAAATTTCTTATGCTTTTTCGAGACCTTGTATAACTTTGCATAGGCTGTGTGGATGTCATCTTACTCATCCATCTTTTCAAACTTAGACTCCACCAATTCCTCTTCTTTATCCACATCTTCAATAATCTCTTTAGTAGGATTTACAGTGGTAGTGAAGGCATTTAGGATTCCATCATCCTCATTGTCGGAATCATCTTCAGGCTCGATGTCACTCAAGGTAGCAGCAAGTGCCTTACTTTTCTCGATGTTCTTGAGATATGTAGGGTACTCTTGTTTCATGTGTCCAAAACCTTGACATCCAAAACATTTTGGTCTTGAGGGAATAGTGTACTGACCGCTATCCTTAGCATCCTTCTTTCTTTTGTCCTGATTCTTGGACTAAGATGAGCTAGACATCTTGTGGTCTTTGTCAAATCCTTTAGCATTGGCATTCTTTATAAACTTTTGAATTTTCAAGTGATATAGGATTTCATCTCAGAATCTTCATTGTCTAAAGACTCATCTGTGTCATTGTTCTTGGCCTTCAATGCCATGCTCTTACTCTTGCTCAATTTCCCGATCCTAGACAAACCTAACTCATAGGTCTGCAAATTGCTAACCAGCTCTGTCAAAGGAATTTTGTCAATATCCTTTGATTTCTCAATTGCGGTGATCTTGGCATGAAATCTCTCAGGTAGAGATCTAAGCAACTTTCTAACAATCTTGGGTTCAAGAATGGTTTCCCCAAGATTGAAGGCTGAGTTCACTATGTCCTTGAGCTTGGCATAGAACTCATCAAATGACTCATCCTCCTCCATCTTAATCTCTTCAAAGCTCGTGGTAAGCCTCTGTGATAGGCCACAAACTGAATGACCCCTTATGATATAAATTAATTAATTAATTAGCTAAGTTATTAATTAATCAATTTATCATACAAATGCGTGGTAGCACAAACAAATCACCAATAAACTAATTTATGCAACGGAAAATAAATAACACAGTGATTTGTTTACGAATGGGGAAAAACCTAACGACAAAAACTCCACTAAGTGATTTTCAGGTCACCATTCCCGAAACTCCACTATTATCACAACAAGTGGTTACGAGGAAAGAAATCCCAAGTACCTTACTAACCTACAGTTGAACCCTTACCCCAATACCAAATTGGACTTGTTCTGTAGTGATAGTTCCCCTTTCTGATGCACGACTCCCAAGTACGTGACTAACCAATTGCGCGGATCCCAGTACGCGACTTCAATCACCAACTAAGAAGATTGTCGGCTACAAAGTTCTTCAGTTCATCCACACGATGAAGATCAAGAAGATGCTTGGTCACAAAACCCTACAGTGCAAATACACAGCAACTTCATCAAGAGAAAGAGATGAACTAGGGCAAGAACTTTGTCTCCAGTCACAATTTGCTTGAACAGAGTTTGCTTAAAGTTTGTACAACTTGTGTACAGTTTGACGGCCCTTAAAATAATCCTTTTATATGTTTAGGGTTAGGAGAAAAGAAGGCCCAAAGACATATTTACGAATCCCAAAAAAATCAAATTTGAATTCTAAAATTCTTAAACCTCGACATATAAGAGGTGTGAAGCACACTAGACTTTGAACAGCTTACTTAAGCTCGATAGATGCAGCTATCGAGCCAGCTGTCGAGCTTTAATGAATTTGCACTATCAATTTGTTTTCTTGGACAGACTTGAAAGGTTCAACACTTGATCTTGAAACATGGTTTCTTGAAGTATTTAAACACATCCTAGGTTTACCCAAATACAAGTAAAGTGAGTTTTGTCAAAGGATAAGCCAATTACATAAAAACATGACATATGTTCTTAACATGTGAAACACATATGTCCTAACACTCTGAAACTTTGAATCCTTGACAGCCTTGGTTCCTTCATAGGTTGTCTGGAGGATAGTCCATGCTTCATTTGTAGTTTCAATAAAGGATATCTTCTTGAACTCCTCATTCATGACTGCACTAAATAAAGCATTCAATGTCTTGCTGTTGAAATTAACAGCCTTGATCTTATCATCATCCCAATCAGCCGGCACTTCCTTAGGCTTGGTCCAGCCTATCTCTACAGCTTGCCACACTTTCTCATCTAAAGACTGCAAGAAAGCTCTTATGCATACTTTCTAGTAGTTAGTGCCATCAAATAAATGAGGTATAATAAGAGACTGTCCTTTATCCATGACATACAGGGGTCAATAGATCACACAGAAAAGATTAACCCTAATCAGAGTGTGCCTACTCTGATACCACTTGATAGGTCAAGAATGTATTGACCCATTGTGATGAATTAACAAATTAATTAGCCAAGTTAATTAATTAATTCAATTAGCATGCAATACGCATGGTAGCACAAACAAATCACCAAAAAACTAAATGCAGTGGAAATTAAAGTGACATGATGATTTGTTTACGAATGGGGAAAACCTACACGGCAAAAACTCCACTAGGTGATTTTAAGGTCACTACTCCCGAGAATTCACTATTATCACAATAAGCGGTTACAAGTAAAGGAATCTCAGTACCTTATACCAACATACAGTTGAACCCTTACCCTAATACCCAATTGGACTTGTTCTGTAGTGACAATCTCTCCTTGTAATGCACGGCACCCAGTATGTTACAAACCAATTTAATGTGTGAATCTCAATACGCGGCTTACTCACTAACTTAAGAAAGATGTTGGCTGCAAAGTCCTTCAATTCATCACACGATGAAGATCACGAAACTCCTTGGTCACAAACCCTATGGTATACAAACACAACAGATTCTTCAAGAGAAAGATGAACTAGGGCAAATTTTGTCTCCGGTCACAATTTGCATGAACATAACTTTGCTTCACACTTGCGCAACCTTTGACGGCCCTTAAAACAATCTTTATTTATGTTTAGGTTTGTGAGAAAAGAAAACCCAAACATGTATTCACGGATTGGATTGAAATCAGCTCTGAAAAAACTGAATTTCATAAACCTCGATAGATAGCTTATGTATCGAGCTAGCTATCGAGTATTGGGCTTCAACGGCTTTTTAAACATCGATAGATACTAGATATCAAGATTTAAAATCCAGCATTTCTTCACTTGTTTCTTGGATAGACTTGCATGACTTTAACACTGGAACTTGAAACCTTATTCCTTGAAGCATTAAACACATCCTAGATCTACCAAATTACAAGTAAAGTGCATTTTGTCAAAGGATTAGCCAATTCTAATTTGACATATGTTCGTAACATTAAATCACATATGTCCTAACAACATGCCATAATATCAGACAATAGAAAGCAATTTGACAATGCCAAGTTTCAAAAATTTTGCTAAGACTTAGGAGTCAAGAATCACTACTCTTTTTCAAGACACCCTTGAGCCAATGGCCCAACAGAAGTGACGAACAAAAGCTTGCTCAAAATGATCAAAACTAGGCTTGAGGGGGCAAAGGGGGCATGGCTTAAAGAACTACGAAATGTCCTCTATGCATATAGAGCTACCACAAGGGTTCCAACAGGAGAAACACCATTCAGACTGACATTTGGCACTGAGGCCATCACATCAGTAGAAGTAACACTGACGAGCTTTCGAGTCAAAACTTATGAAGACCAAAAGAACCAGAAGGAGCTTAACAACAATCTGGACCTAATTGATGAAGTTAAAGTAGAAGCTATGAATTGAATGGCCAAACACAAGGAAGCAATGGTCAGAAACTATAACAGAAAGGTTAAGGTAAGAAGGTTCAACACGGGAGACCTCGTCCTTAGAAGAGTATCACAGGCAACAAAGGACCCATCCCAAGGAAAACTAGGACCAACTTGGGAAGGCCCTTACGAAGTAATCCATCATTCCAAGGAAGGCTCCTACTACTTGAAATCTCTAGACGGCCAGGAACTGCCTCTACCATGGAACATAGAACACTTGAAGAAATACTACTAGTAAGGAATGCTTTACATTTCAAGTTGCCTAATCTTCATATCAATATGTACGACAGTTATTACTTTTAGCCATTCATAGATCAATAATACATGAAAGCATGATCCATGCGTATTTATCAATGATTATTCATGAGTTATTTGTCAACGAAAATATGTGTAACACTTAGGAGCCATCCTTATAAGACGTCTCAAGGACCTCCGTCATTAAAATTCTAAATCAAAAGCTGTTCACACACAGCCATCAGAGTCGACTAAATCAGAGTTGTTTAAACACAACCAATGTGATTGTCATTTGAGCACGAATAGACAAAAAATGGTTAACCTAAAGACGCTCCAATACCACAACTCTAAGTCATGAGTACGACGCAAAATCGTCATTCAAACATGACTCAATAAAAAATTGTTCAAACACAGCTAAAAAATACTAAGTTGTTCAAACACAACTAATATTGTCATTCAAAATTGACTTAATAAAAAGCTGTTCAAACACAGCAAAAAAATACAAAGTTGTTCAAACACAACTAATATTGTCATTCAAATATGACTCAATAGAAAGCTGTTCAAACACAGCTAAAAAATACTAAGTTTTTCAAACACAACTAATATCTTCATTGAAACATGACTCAAAAGAATGCTGTTCAAACATAGCCAAAAAATACTAAGTTGTTCAAACACAACTAAAATCGTCATTTAAACACAACTTAATAAAAAGTTGTTCAAAAATACTAAGTTATTCAAACACAATTAATATCGTCATTCGAACATGACTCAATAAAAAGTTGTTCAAACACAACTAATATTGTCATTCAAATATGACTCAATAGAAAGCTGTTCAAACACAACTAATATTGTCATTCAAATATGACTCAATAGAAAGCTGTTCAAACACAGCTAAAAAATACTAAGTTGTTCAAACACAACTAATATTGTCATTCATGACTCAATGAAAACTGTTCAAACACGGCTAAGGAGTACTAAGTTCGTCATCCAGACATGGCTGGTCAAAACGCAACTTAAGTACTAAGGTGTTCAAACATGATTAGAATCATCATTCACACATAATTGTTCCAACATAGCCAAAAACAGAGAGCTATTCAAACATGAGCTAAGTACAAAAAGTTGCTTTAGCACATCGTCATAAAAGGTCATCCAAGCACAACCAAACGTAAAAAGAGTTGTCTACTACAACCAACCTACCTATCATTGTTAGAATGATTGTTTAATTGCCCAAAACAACGAGCCCCAAAAGAATTGTTTAATTGCCCAAAACAACGGGCCCAAAGAAAAATATTGTTCTTGCCTTGCAATAAAAAAAAGGGGGGAAAGAAAAAAGGAAAGGAAAAAACATAAAGATTACTGTTCGTCAAGGATAGGGTCTGTAGGGATTGTAATTGCGGCCTCCTCCATTACTTTAGCAACTTCTGTGGCTCCCTTTGTCACATTCTCCGCTGCAACCTCAGATGGATGATCAGACATAAGTTCCTTCTCAATGTCATCCATGGCCAAGTCAAAGAGGTCCAAGCCAGGGTGATGCTTTGCCATCCACTTCACGAGAAGATCAAAGCCCTCCACGTAGTACTTGCACAACTCATTGGAATACTCGTCAGAGTCTTTGAAGTCCTGTATCTTCGTGGCTCCAACTGTCTGCAGTTTTAGTTCCAAGTCACCAATTTGCTTGTCCTTCAGCTTTCAGAAGTCTTTCTCCACTTGTAGGCTTTTCTCCAAGGTTGCCACGCGCTCCTTGTCATTTTTTAGCTTCAACAGTGAGAATAGTAACATTGTTCTTAAGTGTCTCGTTCTCAACGAATAAAGATTTGACCAAAGGCTCAGACGTGGCCACCTTCTTTTCTAAGTCTAAGAGACTTCTTGAGACGAACAGAGACTCCCCCAAAGCCTATAAAAAAATCTCCCTTAGTGGAAATAAAGCAAAGGAAAAGAAGAAGTAAATATGACCTACAACATGTACCTGCACAAGCTTTTGAATATGAGACGACATCACCTCGCTGGATGACTTCGCCATTAGAGGGCTTAGGTCATCCACGAAGAGCACCTCATGAGCCTTCACAACAGTCGTGTCAGCATCATCCTAGAAGGTAGGAAGAAAAGATTTACCATCAACCTTCTTCTTCTTCCTAGACTCCTCTCCAGTAGAGGTAGTTACCTTCAGAGACGAAGTGGGAGAGGCAGGGCCCTTGGTAGGCGAATAGGTAGGAGAAGGAGTGATCACAGGTTCTTTCTTAGAAATGTAACTAGTTTTTTTCTTGGACAAAAGACCACTAACGATGCCACCCTTGGCCTTCTTCTCTTGGGCATCAGCTAATTTTTGCTTACTAAACCTAGTCGTCATTCCTAGAAGAAAGAAGATAATATATATAAAAAAAAAGAAAAAAAAAAGAAAAAAAGAGAGAGACAGAAGCTCAAGATTTCAAGAAAAGGAAGGAAGTGCTTACTCTTCTTTGCAACTTCCAAATTCTTCCGAACCTTAGTAGACAGTTCCGGACGCAAAAAGTGAAGAAATAGAGATTGAGGGGAAACGAGCTTGTCAAAATCTTTGACGGACTCCAAGTACTCCTTCACTTTTTTAGCTCGACGCTGATACCATTTCTTCAGACGAGGACGCTGGGAAACTGCAAACAAAAACACAAGTAAGTCATCTATCATCGTCACTCATAAAGGAAGGGATAAGCAATTGAAAGACGGGAAAGACGCACCAGACACGGGAACTCCCCAACTACGAAAAAATTAGGGGCTTCGTCCAAGTCCTCTCCAGGGACAAAATCCCAACCACTTCCAGAGATAAAAAAGAAATTTGGCTTCCAATTTCAAAGAGACGATGGGTAATCGAGGATTAACCTAGAAGCCCTATCCCACGGCTTAAACTCATAATAGCTAGGGTCTTTTGATTTCCTCAAATGATAAAAATGGAGGAATTCATCCCTCTTAATGACTTCACCATCATTGGCGGACATCTAAACCACCATGCAAGAGATGATCCACCATGAGTTAGGCACTAACTATGCCGGAGCAAGATGCACTAGCTGAAACCTATCCCTGATTTGCTGCTTGTCCTTTCTTGTATGGGAACACGGGATATTCCAAGCTTTAAGGGGGTGGAAACAGAAGTAGCCTCCGAGATCATGCAATCATCAGATGAAATAACCCCGTCTTCAGATCACTAGACCTCACCTCAGACATCTTTAACAACTTGGTTACCTCAGCAGAATGGGAAACCAAAGGGAATAACGAAGAAAGGACAAAAGTGTATGGACAGTCCTCCCCTACTCTACTGACTCGAGTAAGCATCCTAAATGAGAAAAAAAGAAAGCTACTGAAGGACAATCTACCCTAACAGCAAAATAATTTACCATGGAAGACCAAAAAAGAAGAAGAAGCATGAAGAACTTACCAGGAAACACAGGACAGAGAAAGGAAGTTCGGAGGAGAAACAAACCCTAGAACAGAAATTGAATAAGGAAAAAAGTACAAAAGAAAGGAAAGAGGAGGGAAAAATGCAAAACAAGTGGCCAAAACATGCGCGGGAAAACCAAGACATGTGTGCACAACGAACGTATCCTGGCCGTACACATGGCATTCAACTGCCCAAACATCAAAGTCGTCATAAATGTGCAGTACATGGAATATGAAGCGTCAGACGAATTTGTTCTTATCTCATCTAATAGACGACAATTCGAATAAGGGGGCAGCTGATAAGTCAGAAATTTACGGTCAGAAATTTACGGTCATCATTAAGCGGAGATCGTCATTAACCCAAAGAAGACATTGCGCATTTATTACACTCATTGATGACCAAGCGTAACGGACAGAGCAACGGTCACAGAATAAGTTGTGAACTTTAGACAAAGATTTCGTAACGCATTAGCCATTGAGCATAAATGCAGCATATCATTGCCCATTAATGAGGCACACAACTTTAAAAGAGAAGTTAATAGAAATTAAAAGTACACACAAATACTTTACGAAACCACTCTCTACTCATTTTCTCTCTGGAATCCTTCTCCCTTATTGACTTAAGCATTGGAGGCAGTTTGGCTGATGCCACACCTTCGTGTTACTCTTCAACCCAATTCATTTTACAGGTTTTCCTCCAACAAAGACGACCCCATCCAACGCATCGTCCATCAACTACGACGAGGAGCTCAACTGTTGATTTTTGCATCATCAATAATGAACATCACTCCACAAAGAATGGAGATAGAAAATTGATTAAATATAAAAAGGGTAATGTAAAAACAATAGATATTTAAGGTGATGTGAAATCTACATGACTTCGCCCGTCTCCCCCTTACTGTCAAAGTTAATTCAATTTTCATGTGAGTGTCTTTACTTTAACTCTAATTTTATATATATTTTTTTAGAAATTTATAAAATTGTTGTTCCTTAATAAAATTATTCATGTTATAAGTTTATGACCAAAACCGTGCAATGCACTTTTACTACTAAAAGCTTTTAGAAATTTAAAACTTGCCATAATTTTTAAAATATTTTTACTATTTTATTTGTTATTAAATTTAATTATATTATCAAAAAAAATATTTTAAACTTTATATATAATTTTTTTATTAAGTCGTGCATTGCAAGGGCATAATACTAGTATATTTTGTAAAATAGTTATGTTTTTTTTCAGCCTTTTTGAATGTTGAGTTAAGGTTGTGTTTTGAACATTTTATCAAAAGGAAAAAAAAAAAAAGAAAAAAGAAAAAAGGTTGTGTTATGAATGTGAGTAAGTGAGAGGTGTAGGAAACTATTTGAAACAGTTTAGTTTGAAACTGTATAGTGGGAGAGAAGTTTATCTATAACCAATTGATGTTTATCATGTTGTTTTAAATGTAATTATTTTTGTTTTTAATTAAAAAAAAAACTGTGATTTTGAATCTGATAGGAGATTTTTTAATTTTTTTTTTCTTTTCTTATATATATATATATATATATATATTTTTTTTTTTTTGGTAGAAAAAAAAAAAAAAAAAAAAAAAACAACCAATAACAACATGGGGTTTTTTTTTATCTTGTTTATCTATCTTTTAAGAATAAAAAACAATAAACATATAGTTAATTTGAAGAAGTGGGTCGGTGGGAGAGTGATTCTCTTTTGTAAGAAATGTTTTAAGTGAAAGTTAAAGAAACATTTTTACCAAATTTTGCCCGTACTTAAACGTAGGCTATAGGGGTATTTTAGAACCAAAAAAATGTTTAGTCTAAATAGGGTAAGCCCTAAAATAGTAGTTGATGATGCACAGAAAATCAATAGGCTGAATGCTCCGGGCTTCAATGGGCTAGAGGTTGCTTGGAAGGCTTGACAAGAAAGAAACACAAGATTAAAGGTGACCGGGGTGAACCGGCCAAGAACCTTCCGATGCTTAAGTTAGTTTTTCTTTCTAGGACTCAAGAATTCCAACTTTGAGAGTGGTAGAAACTTACCTTCATTTAATGTGGATGAGTCCTTATATAGTGAGCTTTGGAGTGGTTACTTTTTTAGTAACTTCCTCAATGTGGATGAAAGTTAGAAGGTTTAGAATTAACTTCCATAACTGCTATGGAAGTTAGAAGAGTTGGACTTATCTTCCATAACTGCTATAGAAGTTAAGAACTTAAGGGGAAGTTATAGCGATGAATGAAGATTTTACTCATACTTTGGAATAGTAGAACGTGATCCGAATTATAAGTTCTTGAACATAAATTTTTCTAAAAATTTCTAAGTGTTGGGAGGTCGTCCAGGGGCTTCCATGCTGGACGACCTTCTTATACAAGACGACCTTCTTATATTAGGACAACCTTCCTAGATTTAGGCGACACTATGGACGAACTGGAGATGGTTCAATTTTTGGTTCACCATCAATTGCCCCCTTTTTCCAAGGGTCATCCTGAATACTGTACTTTAACTGTTTGCTTTTGACATGTGTCAACATTTTAATGGTCAATGGATATGCCATGTGTCGTCCTTGCTCTGGTTGAATTTCGTTGTTTCAAATTGCGTCATATGCCACAATCTTATTGGTTGACTTGTCGTGTTGATTTATTTTTCGAGGAAAAGGCCATGTGCCAACTTCTGGTTGCTCTACATCACTTCATTGACCCACCTCTGGGCCCTATAAATATGTACATTCTCTCTCTTACCCTTTACTATTTTGATAATTTCCTTTCTGCCATCTCGTCCAAGAGCTTCGTCTAGTCATTCTCGTCTCTAGTTTCTTGTCAAGTACTTACTTTCTTTCATCCTTAGGTTTTCATCTGTTCATTCTTCTAAACATGTCTGCATCTAATGGTAGTATTGAGAGAGAAATAGATGAGTACCAGGACGAGTCAATGGTAGTTATGAGAGCAGTAGTGAGGGTAATACTAGTAGTAACAGTGATAGTAGTTCCCAAGACAAGTATTATTCGTCTAGGGTTCCTTGTTTTCCCTTAAAGGAATTCTAGGAAATGCAATGTTGAATGGCTTCTGGGGTTGAGGCTAGCTTGTCCAGAAGGAGTAGGTCACCTAGTCCCCCTCAAGACAAAGAGGAGGAAGAGAATATAATCTATAGTTGTGCTCCTAAGGTGGTGTCTACTCTGGATGCGAATAAGTTGACAACTCTCGATGCGAATAAGTTGACAACTCTCGTAGGTAGATATCAAATTCCTAGTGAGTTTAGACCTCGTCCACCTAAAAGGGGGGAATGGTGTTGTTCTCCTCTTTCAGGTTTTGGTGTATATACTTCTTACCTTTTAGCAAGCCTTAGATATGGCAAAATGGGCGGGGTTGGGCGGGTTGGGTCGGGTCAATCGGGTTACAGGTCAAACGGGTCATGGGTAAGAGATGGGTTATTTTAAGTGGGTTAAAAACGGGTTCAAGTCAATCGGGTTGTAGGTCGGGTCTGGTTGACCTGTATTTTTCACATGAATATTTGTATTTTTTATTTTTATACAGAAAACAATATGTATTTGCCATTTGGAAAGTTATGCAATAAATTACTTGATGTAAAATGCATTATTTTGAATTTACCACTTATATCAAGAATGAACTCAGTTAAACTTATCAATACTTATTCAATAATTTTAAAATTATACAAATCATAATATTGCTATCTAAAACAAAATAACACAAAAATAAGTAAAACAAATTCACAAGTTTTATTTCTACACAATATCAACATTCCAAAATATAAAACAAAATTACAAATGACTTATTGGATAACTCATTTGATAAAAAATAAAAACATATAAGAAATTTACAATCTTGAAAATTAATTTTATAATTTATTATCAGTTGTGGTTGGCACGCTATTTCAATTGAGATATACATTAAAGTTTGATTGCTTACTTTTTTATAAATGGTTTCTTTTATGAATATCATATCATTGTTAAGCAACACATACTCTAGGAAATATCATAATTTATTTTGAAAAATAGTTTATTTTGGACATAAATTGTTAAAAAATAGGTCTAACCATTCATAATTTATGCTAATTTGATACTTTGGTTTTGTTATTTTCATACTTGTGAATGTTTCTCATACATATCTACAATTATAAATCTATGTTTTTAACTCTATTGTAATCAAATTATCTTGGCATATACTTTATTATTTGATATCTAAAAATCTTTACTCATTACAGAATGCTCAACCATTTATCTTTCAATTAATTTGCATGCAGTTATATAAATGTATCAATTGTTTCCTTAAAGCTCACAATAAACAATTAAACCAATATTATCTTAATTTTACTACTTCTTTTACCCAAAAAAAAAAAGTTTTAAAAAAATGGTTCAAGTTCGGGTTGGGTTGGGTTGACCTGTAAAAAACACGGGTCGGGTCACGGGTCAACCTGTTTTTGCTTTGGGTCAAAAAAATCGAGTTTGGGTCAGGTATTTTTCTGGTCAGGTCAGAAAATTTTGACCTGTTTGCCATGTCTAGCAGGCCTTAGGTTTCCTCTCAATTCTTTCTGTAGAGGTCTCTTCCATAGGTTAGGTGTTGGACCAAACCAACTCAAACTTAATGGATGGAGGACAATAGTAGCCATGCATGTGTTATGGCGTGAGGTGTTTGAGGTGAACCATCCAATTACAGTGGACGAGTTTCTTTACTGTTATAAACCCTCAGAAATTACACAATCTGCTGGTTTTTACCAGTTTTCGTCTAGGGGCACCCAATTTAGTTTGGTTAAGGGTCGTAGTTCTTCTGATAGGTATGGACGAATGAATTTTTCTTTATTTCTAGAAATTGGGCTGGGGACCCAATTGATGTAAATAATGCCTCCTTCCTTCCTTTTGCAAGTGCCCTAAGTCATCTTCGTCCTGAGGTTATGTTCTTCTTCCTTTGCTTTGGCTGTTTTATTTGATCTTTTCCTCATCTAATTTTATTTTGTGTTTATGCACCCATTACCCGTCCACATTTGGACAAGTTAAATTTGGATTGTATTGACAGAGCCCATGCTTACTCTGATAGATCCTTTCATAGTTTGGTAACCCTGTGTTGTCTTGCTGTTTTGGGACTTGGTCTTAAGCCAATTGACAAGAACCTTGCCCACGAAGAGACCACTCGTCGAAGTAAGTGTCTTCCATTCATTCATCATCTTTTCATCACTTTTTTTTTTTAATTTTTTATTAACTTTAGTCTTCTTCATCAAAGGGTTAGCCACTATGAAAGAAAACAAAGGGAAAGGCATTGCTAGCTTCACTGAGGGTGAAGAGGACGTCTAGGTCCAAGACGAGGCAGCTTCATTGGCCGTCCAGAAGCTTGCCGTCCAGGCTAGGGAGAGGAAAAGTATTTCAAGTTCTATTGACCTTGGTGATCTTCCAAGATGCCGGGGTTTAAAGAAGCAAAAGCCTGGTAAGACTCCTCCTCCCAAGGTTCCAAAATGTCTAACCACAATGGTAGACCTAGATGACTCGGTAGTGAACCCGATTCTCGTCCAAACCATTCCTTCATCCATCCAGCCTGAGAACCCTCCTCCTCCTGCAGCCAAATATTCTCATAGGACTCATCCTTCAGTCCAAACCAAGCGTCCTCCCAACTTGGTGTTGGACGAGGATTATGCTTGGAAGACGTTCAAAAGGATTTATTACTAACAAAGAAGTAAGCACATGCTATGATATGTTAGTGAGGGATTTTGAACATTTTGCCATCCATGATTTTTTCAAGGTATGTAGTTTTTTTTATTATCCCCATTTTATTTTCTAAGAAATTTTGAAAAATCTCTAACTCTCTTTCATCTATCTATTTTTCAGGCCATGGTGAAGTTCTACATTGCGTCCAGCCAAGCGAAGGAACTTTGTGACGAGGCTAAGGCTACTAAGGCAAAGAGTAAAGAACTGAATAACAAGGTCCTTTTGAAGAAGGGGGAAGTGATTAGGCCGACCGAGGAGCTTAAGGGATAGAGAAGAAACTAAGGATTGAGGTAGAAGAGCTCAAGGCAAACTCCATTGAGAAGGAAACTTGTATCAATCACCGTAGGGTGAAATGTCAAGAGTTCACTTCGTCCTTGGAGAAAGCTAAGAAGGAAGCCATTGCAACATATGAAGTCAAAAGAATATACTGATCATCTAGACCAATATTATGCTGCTGGCTATGAAGACTTTTGCTTTGATGCCAATGAGGCCTACCTTGAGATGGAATTTGACTCCTTCCAAATTCCTACTACAGTAGAAAGTTCTTTGCTTCAAACGAGCTCCAAGTACGTCAATGTCATGGATGATGCCTCAATAGAACTTGCCCAGGACACGGCTAAGCTATCCAAGGACGACCTAAAGTCTAGGGGCAATGCCCCCAGTGGTTTATCCCCATAAAATTTATTTCTTTTTAAGAAAAATTTATTTATTTTAGTTTGTTAGGAATGCTCGTTGTTTTGGGCTTTAAAATTTATTTAAGTACAATCTTTTCATCCAAGTTTATGGATGTGCAATAGATACGATAGCCTTCATTGGCTTTAAATAACATAAGGGTTTTTGGACGATGGTTGTCTACCCTTCTTTAAGTTTTTATGAATGAATGTCTATTTCCTCCTTCATTCTTTATTTACTATTGAACATGTTACTTTTTGTGTATGAACAAATTTTTTTTATTTACATTGTCCATATTATATTCTATGGTTTTATGTGGGTCCGTCCACTTATGAAGGCATTTAGCTCGTCCATGTTAGGATAATTTCCTTATGTTCAACATTTTACCATTCTTTATATTTTACAAGTGTAACTCATCTACGAATGGAATTTCTTTTGCTAGCTTTCTTCGTCCATAGATTTGACTTATAGCTTGCATTATTTTTCGTCCATAGGCTGGACGGTTCTTTACTTGTCTTTGAACGAGACGATTCTAGCAGTCACTTGTCCAAAGATTGGATAGTTTAGCTGGTCATGTTTATCCATGGATTTTAAATATTCTTGCATGCACGCTTTACCTCATCCATTGGTTAGACGAATATACCTTAGGTTTATTTTACTTTGCATTTACCTTATTTAAAGAAAGCTTATAGACGTTACATCCCTACATCCAGATATTTTTCTCGTCTTGGGCCTTTAGCCTTCTTGTGGATTAGTTTTAATGAGAATTTCAACAATATGAAAATTAGAAATTCACACAAAATTATATACACTGGAAATCCAAACTGTATATACACAACATAAACACGTCCATAAGCATGGCACATGCTTAGAAGCTGGTGCCTTTAGGGAATTGAAAATACTTATGTACAACGGACTAAGTTCATGACTTCGTCCATCACAAATACATCCATAGATTGTGCACAAGCTGGAAGCTAATGCACTTTTAGGGAATTAAAATACAAAGAAACATATAGTACCAGCAACAAACACAAATAAACATAAGGAAAGTAACATATAACTTAAACTTTGTCCATGATGATGCTCGTCCAGGATGATGCTTGTCCAAGCTGATGCTTTTACTGATAATATCTTCTTAAATGCTCAACATTCCAAGGATACTCCAATTTTCGTCCATCTAGGGCTTCCAAGTAGTATGATCCCTTCCTTTTGCAATTGATAATCCTGTAGGGTCCTCCCCAATTAGGCCCCAGTTTTCCATGGGCCAGGTTTCTGGTTACTAAGGAGACCCTTTTTAGGACAAGGTCCCCAATGTTAAAGCTCTTGGGTTTCACCATTGCATCATATTGTCTAACCATGAGATTTTTATACCTCACCGTTCTCTGTTCTGTATCCATCCTCACCTCGTCTATCAGATCAAGGTTAAGATGAAGTTATTCTTCATTTTCCTCATCCTGATACTTCATCACCTTGTGGTTAGCCATGTGTACTTCTGCAGGTATGACTACTTCACTTCCATAGGCCAATTTGAATGGAGTTTCTCCTGTAGGGGTCCTCATAGCTGTCCTGTGGGCCTATAGAACACCTGGTAGCTCGTCTAGCCATACTCCATTTGCTCCCTTAAGTCAAGTCTTGATGATCTTCAACAAGGATTGATTTGTTACTTCAACTTGTCCATTTACTTACAGGTGGGAGGGTAAGGAATAATGATTCTCTATCCCAAGTTGTTCACAAAAGTCTCTAAAGTGTGTGTTATCGAATTGCCTTCCATTATCTGACACCATTACCCTGAGAACTCCAAATCAGCAAACGATGCTCTTCCAGACGAAATTCTTGACATTCTACTGTGTGATCTTTGCTAAGGGTTCAACTTTTACCGATTTAGTGAAGTAATCGATCCCTATTGTGCAAAGGGCCATAGGGCCATCATCGAGGTGAGGTACTCTAATGGTTGTCTATGGACGTTGCTGAAGCGCGGACACTGATCACACACCTTTACATAAGCCTTAGCATTTGCCTGAATGGTCGGCCAGTAGTAGCTTGCATGGTTGACCTTATGGACGAGTGTTCTTGCTCCTGAATGGTTTCCGCATGCTCCTTCATGAACTTCCCTCAATACATAGTTTGCTTCATTTGGAGCTAAACACCTTAACTAAGGCTGAGAGAAACCTTTTTTATATAGCACCTCGTCTATAAGGACATACTTAACTGATCTGATCCTTAGCTTTATGGCTTTGTCTTTTTCTTTTGGAAGCCTTCCATCCCTTAGGTAAGCTACTATCGGGATCATCCAATTTTCTTCACCTTATATATGTTGCACCTTTGGAAGATCTATGCTAGGCATGTGCCGGACTTCATCAAACTTGTCCACCGACCCTTCTGTTGATGCTGCCTTTGCTAAAGCATCTGCTTTTATGTTTTCCTCCTTCGGAACTTGAAGAAAACTGGCTTCTTTAAATTTATTAACAAAGTGTTTCACCCTACCAAGATACTTCTTCATTCGTTCTTCCTTTACTTCACATGTTCCATTCACTTGGCCTATGATCAACAGAGAGTCTCCTTGGACGACTACTGACTTTGCCCCTAAGGACTTAGCCAATTCCAGCCCTTTAAGAAGGGCTTCATATTCAACTTTATTGTTGGTTGTTTGGTATTGTAGACGAGTTACATATTTCAACTTGTCCCTTTCCGGGGATTTCAGTATAACTCCTATTCCTTCTGTATATAGTGTGGACGATCCATCTACATAGATGACCCATGTCTTAGCTTCATCCCTCTCATTTAAATCACCATGGCTTGAAGTGAATTCTACAATGAACTTTGCTAAAGCTTGAGCCTTTATTGCACTCCTAAGTTGATACCTGATATCAAACTCACTAAGCTCTATAGCCCATTGGATCAGTCGTCCTACAGTTTCCAACTTGTTCATTACCTTCTTGAATGGATGATCTGTCAAAATATTGATGACATGAGCCTGGAAGTAATGTCTTAGCTTCCTGGAAGCTGTTCAGTGCAAATGCCAACTTTTCCATCATAGGATATCGTCCTTTTGCCCCCCGTAATGCCCGGCTTGTATAATAAACAGGCTTCTGCACTTTCCCTTCTTCCCTGATTAATGCCGAACTTACTACATGTGGGAACATCGCTAAATATAAATACAACTTCTCACCTAATATAGATGGACTTAGCAGGAGAGCTGTGGTAAGATAGACCTTAAGATCTTGGAAGGCCTTCTGACACTTATTCATCCTTCTTAAGAACCTCGAAAAATGGCAAACATTTATTAGTGGCTTTCGAAACGAACCTGTTTAGGGCCGCAACTCGTCCAGTGAGATACTGGACTTCCTTGACATTTCTTGGTCGTTCCATGTTCAGTATTGCTTGGATCTTATCAGGATTTGCTTCAATTCCCCTATGTGAAACCATAAATCCTAGGAAATTCCCTAATGAAACCCCGAAGGCACACTTGATTAGATTGAGCTTCATGTTATATTGTATAAGCATGTCAAAGGTCTCTGGTAGGTACCAAATGTTTCTTCTCATCTAAGCTTTTCACCAACATGTTATCCATGTAAACTTCTACATTTCGTCCTATTTGTGGACAAAACATATGATCGACCAACCTTTGATAGGTAAACTTCTTAGGGTTACCCTCGTCTAGAGGTATGTCTTCCAGTACTTCAATGGGCTCTGTAGCAGCCTTTCTCTCCTCTATATTCATCGTCTGCACATGCTCTATGGCCAACATGGCTAAATAGCATTCTCTAGCGGCTAATTGATCTCCTTGTGCTTGCTCTATTCCATAGATATTACTGCCTTCCAATTATTCAAAGTTGGTTGTCCAATGATGGCGTTGTAGGAAGACGAACAATCTACAACAAAGAAATTTACTTCCTTGGTTATCTGTTATGGATACACTTTACCACAATGGGTAAAGTAATGGTGCCTACTAGTTGTACCTTCATTCCTCCAAATTCGATTAAGGGTGAATTCACTGGATGAAGTTAGTCTCGTCTAAGCCTCATCTACTGGAAGGCGGGATAATATAAGATATCTGCTAAACTCCCATTATCTATCAACACCCTTCTAGTCGTGTAGTCTGCAATGAGTAAAGTTATGATGATTGCATCGTCATGTGGATGATGGACCCTTCCAACGTCTTCATCCATGAAAGTAATAGCCTGCTTGTTTGCCCCCTTCTCCTTGGAACTCGTCCAGAGAGTTGGACATTTTGCACCACCTTCAAGTAGGTTTTCCTTGACTTAGAAGATTGCCCTGTTGAAGTTCCTCCTACAATAACTCTTATTTCTCCAAGTGGGGGCCGTGATGGCTCTTCTACCTTTCCTTTTGACTTCTTGTCCTTATGATCTCGTCCAAGAAAATTTCTCAACTTTTCTTGCCTAATGAGATTTTCAATCTGCCGATTCAAGTCATAGAACTCGTCCGTGTCATGCCCGTGATCTCTATAGAAGTAGAAATACTTATTCTTATTGTGCTTGTTGGGATCTCCCTTCATCTTCTCTGGCCACTTTAAGGACGAGCCATCCTTAATCTGCATAAGCACTTGATCAAGCGGAACATTCAAGGGCGTGTAATGCAAATTCCGTACTAAAGACGAACCTGCCTTCTTGTTGTCTCTATCCTTCTTCTTTCCAGTCCGGGCCTTCTTTGGGCGAGGGCCTTGTTCAGGATGACGTGGGAACTCTGCTTCCATCCACTCTACTTTCTTCCTCTTCTTGGGAATGATCGTATCCTTTGCATTTATGAAGCTTTGGACTGAATGGACAAGTTCAGCCATGGAGTTCTTGATCATAGAGCTTGTGGATGAATAAATCTTAACTAACTCCATTGTGGAAGGTTGCTAACAGCAGCTTATCATCCATCTTGTCTACCGCCAAGGCTTCCCTATTAAAGCAAGTGTTGAAGGACCGCAAACTTTCATTATCTCCTTACTCTATAGTCATTAGGCTGGACAAGAAGCGTTTATGCCTTTTACCTCCAATGAAGTTGTTGACGAACAACTCACTGAATTCCTCGAAGGAACTAATAGTGCTTGGAGGAATCTTACTAAACCACACTCGTGCTGGCTCCTTAAGGGTGGTTGGGAAAGCCCTACACATTATCTCATCAACCCCTTGAAGGTGCATTGTGGTCTTGAAGGTTGCAATGTGATCACATGGGTCACGCGTTCCATCATACGAATCTAACGAAGGCATCTTAAACTTGGAAGATAGAGGATGACTATTGATGGAAGTTATGAAAGGGGAATTGGTTCGATGAACTAAATCATCTACGTGATTCATCCTTCTCATAATTTCCCTCATCTCGTCCATAGCCCTCCTCATTTGATCTATCTCCTTTTCCAAGTGTGGCACCCTACATGAAGCTGTCCCTCTTAAGTGGTTCTCGCACTCCACATTTTCTCCTTCTTTAACTTTTTGACTCTAAGCTTACCCTTCCACACACCTTTCATGGCGTTGCCCTTGGTTGATCTCTCGAGTTAACTCTTGATTCTGACGGGTTTGCTCTGCCATGGCAGCTGCCATGGACTGCATTTGTTGGACAGAAGGCGGTTGCATAACAGGTGCTGACTGGTAAGCGTAGTTAGGGTGGCTGGAAGCATTTTCAATCTCTTGGTGGCTTGGACTAGTGGCCATTGACCTTGTCTGGACCATACAACCTTTTTGTCAAAGAAAGATAAATTACAGAACACAAATTTAATCTTTCCCATAGATAGCACCAATTGATGATGCACAAAAAATCAGTAGGCTAAATGTTTCGGCCTTTAATAGGCTAGAGGTTCCTTGGAAGGCCTGAAAAGAAAGAAACACAAGATCAAAGGTGACCGGGGTAAACCGGCCAATAACCCTCCAATGCTTAAGTTAGTTTTTCTCTCTAAGACTCAAGAATTCCAACTTTGGGAGTGGTGGAAACTTACCTTCATTTGATGTGGATGAGTCCTTATATAGTGAGCTTTGGAGTGGTTACTTATTTAGTGACTTCCTCAATGTGGATGAAAGTTAGAAAGTTCAGACTTAACTTCCATAACTGCTATGAAGTTAGAAGAGTTGGAATTATCTTCCACAATTGCTATAGAAGTTAAGAACTTAATGGCAAGTTATAGCGATGAACAAGGATTTTACTCATACTTTAGAATAATAGAACGTGGTCTGAATTATAAGTTCTTGAACATAAATTTATTTTGAAAATTTCTAAGTATTAGGAGGTCGTCCAGGGGCTTCCATGCTGGATGACCTTCTTATGCTGGACGACCTTCTTATATTGGATGACCTTCTTATATTGGGACAACCTTGATGGATTTGGGCGACATTATGGCCGAACTGGAGATGATTCAACTTTTGGTTCACTATCAGTAGTATAGTCTAAACAGGAGAAACTCTTTAAATAGTAGTGTAGTCCAAATAGGAGAAGCTCCTTAAATAGTAGTATAGATAGATAGATAAGTTTTTTTTTTTTTTCTTTCCCAAACTCTAAGTCATCATTCAACTATTTAAAAAAAAAAAATCAATTTGAGTTTTAAAAAAGTAATTTGAGTTCAAATAGAACTCATATTTGAATTTTGAACAAAACAACAGTAAGGTAGGAATGTAAGAAAACATGAGAATGGTTTTTTTTTTTTAATTTTTTAATTATTTTTTTTAATACAATGCAAAAAACTTGTGGTTAGTGGAAAAATAGACAAATATATATGTATATATATATATATATATATATATATATATATATATATATATATATATCATTTCCATTTTTTAAAAAGACTAATTAATTAGAGAAAATATTAAATACTCATCAAACTGACCAAATAAAAGAAAAGAAAAGAAAATATTAAAAAAGAAAAGAAAAGATAATGATATGGAAAGGATAATGATAACAAAGTAAGGAAACCAAATATAAACAAAATATAGGAAAGCAATTGAATGACAACTCATAAAAGCAAACTTAATTTGCTATAATACAAAGAACCCAACACGCATGAGGCATCTAAATGGAAAATTATTAGGTACTCCCGGAGTACCATAAATGTGTACTCCCTCCTCTCACATGAATGGTGGGTCCCACCATGAATTTAATTAGTGGGGTCCACCATTCATGTGAGAGGAGGGAACATGCATTTATGGTACTCCGGGAGTACACAATAATTTCTCCATCTAAATAGAGGTCATCAAAGATATTTACATTTTTGCCGTTGACTACACTTCAAGTCCAAAGTCCAAACAGTCCGTTGGAGTTGGAGGACAGAGCACACGAAAATCTTGAAGATTCACACCCCAGTGCACATTCCTTGAAGTTAAGACACGAAAATCTTGAAGATAGACACCCTAGTGTGCGTTCTTTGAAGAAATATGTGAAAGAAATTATCCGGTGCATGTTCCATAAAGAAATATATAAAAGAAATTAAGGGTGAAGTTGAAATAGAAGGGCTATTTTACACAAATATATGATTTGTTTCTAGAATATAAGAGAAGTTGTTCATAAATTAGAAAACCAAAATAGAAATAACCAATGTACATTGACATACACATACCGTTGAGTAGGATCAAATTTAAGCAGAACAAATAGAAAGAAAAAATGATGATAATAGTGAAAAGAAGATTAACATAGAATTGAGAGAACTGGAAAACGTAAAAGTTAAAGAAGTATTTTTATCAAATTTTGTCCTTACTTAAACGTAGGTTGTAGGGGGTCTTTTGGAACCCAAAAAAAAAAAAATGTCCGGTTCAAAAAGGAAAAGTCTCTAGTATAGATGTCTCGACAATATTTACTTATGGAAAATAGTACTATAACTTTTTTATGAGATTTTTTTTTTTTCGAGAATATTTTTATGAGAAAATTAAATTCAATAAAATAAGAATTTTTTTTTTTTTTTGAGAATAATAAAATAAGAAATTGATTGGTCAAATTTATGGTTCATTTGGTACATAAACTTAAACACATCTTTTCAGTTTTTAAACAACATTACATGTATTTTCATTCACTTTTTCACCAACGTATTTTTAAATAAATTAAAAACGGTTATTTAAACATACGTATCAAAATAAAAAAAAACAAAAAAAAACAAAGCAAATAATGCATATGATACGTGGGCCGTACTATCAAACTTTCCATACCTCTACAAATGCGAAAATCCAACGCAATGTATACCCATTCAAACGGGAAACAGAATCTGCGTTCTGCCACAGAAATTAAAAAAAAAAAAAAAAACAAAAAACAAGATGGTAATTCGAAATCACGTGGATGAGGATGGCACGACGACACACCGTAAAAAACTGAGGCACAATCACGAGGATTACGCTCTTTTTGACCGATTGGTTTTTCATTGACGACGACAATACATTGTTCTCTTTCACGGCGTACTACTTTTTTTTTAAGTTCCCAATTCAGTAAAAATCGCTTCCGCAAGTTCCGGTTTTGGGTCTCATCCTGCCACGTCAGCTTCTGATCATTGGTTTAGGTGGGGTCACGACTAACGACTTGGTCCCACTTGAGCCAGCAAACGAAATGTGAATTTTGATGACATTTGTGTTTTGACCCTTTTTGTTCCTTTTTCATTCAAAGGATTTGCATTAGATTCCTTCCCGAAACTTTTTCTTTTTTTATAAAATTTTTTTGGATTTGTCCTTGATTTGGTTAATCATGAATAGCTTAAAAATCCAAAGTGTGATTTTTTCTCTTTTCAAAAGAACAAGTTGGCTTGACTTAAAAGCAAGAGTGTGAATGAACTTATTAAAGGGGGAAGATCAAAGCGTGACCAATAATAGTGGAACCCTATTTGGTTAATCATGAAGGCTTAAAATCCAAAGTTGATTTTTATCTTATCAAAATAGATCCAAGCATGACCTATAATAGTGGAACCCTATTGACAATAAAATATTCTTTTATGGGTCGGTTAACAAATTTTAGTTAGAGAAGTATCTGTTTATTAACCTTTTTCTTTTTGGCTACTTTTCAATGTAGTGAGATATGCTCGACTCCTCATTAGTTAAGTTCACTTTGATATCGATTAACAAAAGCCTATTGTTTAGTGAAAAAAAAAAAAAAAAAAACAAAAGCCTATTGTTTAGTGGAAAAATCATGACCATGGACTACTAGTTTATGAGAGAAGTAATTAGTTAAAAAAATTATATAATTTAGTGACGTTGTTCATTTTCTCTAAGAAATTCTGGTTAAAATCTCTTTTTTCCACTATTGTAACAATCAAATTATGAATAATAAAAAAATAATTGATAGACTAATTGCTAATTAATCTGCCTTAATTTTAAAGTTGTTTTTGGTGTACTGCTCAAAGTAGTAACTATAATGTTAAATAATGGCAGGTAGTTTGATAGAATATCTTCCCCCACCCCCCCCCCCCCCCCCAAAAAAAAGGTGAGTAAGTTTGAATTGTTTGAATAGTATATCTTAGGAAAAAATATTTTGTATCAAATGATACCACATCATCTATATCAAAATCCAATAAATGATACTGCGTGTTTTTTATTTGTTAGTGAGGTAGTTATTTTTTTGCTGACAAGTCACATAGTTATTGGATTCTGATACTGTTGATACAGTATCATTTGATACCAAATACCTTCTCATAGCTTAGGGTTGGCAATTGTTGACTTGAAATGCATTATCTTAAGCAATATTAGTAATTTTAGAAAAAAAGTGAAGGTAAATTTGGATTGATTCTTTTTCTAGCCAAAAAAAAAAAAGTAAATTAAACTTGTTAAGTTTGGTCAATTGTTATTTTAGTCCTTTATCTTTCATTTTTGTCCTGTAAATTCGCACTCATTGTCTCTATTAATCTTTCTAACCATAACTTCCAAAATTTTTAAGACAAAAAAAAAAAAAAAAAAAAAAACCTAATAAAATTACTTAGGTAAAAATGTAAATTAAATCCTTTAAGTTTGGTCAATTGTCAAATTATTATTATTATTTTATTTTGGTCCTGTAATTTTACATTTGTTGTTATAATAAGTCCTTCTTAATGGCAATTTTTTTAATGAAATGAAAGAAAGACTAAAGGTGATAGCAAATATGAACTCACATGACAAAAATGACAAAAATAAAACTTACAAGAAAAAAAATGACAATTGACCAAACCTTAGTGTAATTTACATTTTTGACTTATTATGTTTTCACTAAAGAAAAAAAAAATTTTATTTGCTTACACACACTCACTATTTACAAGTATAGCGGTCTTTTACCAATTTTTCACAAATAAAATTTAAGTTATAAATTATAAACACGCTTGTATTACTAGTATTAAATTGAGTTTTTAAATTATAATTTGTCAATTTAATTTTCTTAAAAATTTATTTATGGTTTCATAAAAGATTGTAGTGCGTCATTCATTATCATATTTATAAAAGAAATGCTATGTTCACAATATTTTCACAATACTTTCATAATAAATCTTAAGTGGTAGATTCTTATTAATTGTTATGGGTATGCAAAAAAGTAATTTAAATTGTGAATTCAAATTAGAACTAATAACAACTTACCATATATAATTTGTTGTGAAAATGTTGTAAATATAACACTTCTTTATCTATAAAAAAAAATGCTATTAGATTCAAATGTCATTGGTAACTTCATTTTTTATAAATTGTTATAAGTGAAAATTTTGAAATTTCAAATCTTCAGCTCTAATTCTCCTTATGGAGTATTTGTTATTAAAGCTTAGCTAAAGTTGGAAACTTGGAATAGTTTTCTAATTTAGCTTTGGTATAAAATTAGTGGATTTGAATAAGCCTTCAGAGCTTATTCTTTAAAAACAAAAAGGGCTAGAGCAAGAGGATGAAATCTTTTGATTCTTTTCCAGAAGCAAAGGACCAAATGGGTCTGATAAGGCTGTTCATGTCAAAGTTGAGCTTGAATGACGAGTGCTACTGGCCCATATCTCTCACCTTTGAGTTTGAGTCCCTCTTTTTGGTCCAAGTCCTTTCTCATTCTTTTTTGTGCAAGAGAGAGAAGAAGGGGGGGGGGGGGACTCATTCACCACTCCTCCATATTCTCCGCGTGTCCTCCTCTACACCCGTCCACCTGTCACTCTCACACTCACACGGCGGCTCTCTCTCCCTGCACCCTCACCGCACCCAAATAAAACCGACCCTCCCCCAACACCCATTCAAGAGAGAAAAGACAGACACGCACGACATAAATAAAAAATAAAAAATCACAGAACTCACAAAAACCACGCAATCATAACTCTTCAAAACCAACCGCCTCATATATATACCTCGATACCTGCCTATGCCTCCATATCATATTACCACTACTCCCTTCAAATCAATATATGCGTCTTGACCGCTGCTCTCTGTTTTTCTTTAATATTTAAATTCACAATTTTCTGATAAAAGTCTGCCAACTCATCTCACCGGACCCCTCCTTCTCCAGTCACCACCTTCTTATTCTTTCTCTCTCCGATCACTCCTCTTCACAATTCAAAAACATTTCTCTCTCTCTCTCTCTCTTTCTTTTAAAAACCGAATCAAAATAATCCTTCCTTTCTTATCAATGAAAATAACCGCCACCGTGAAACCGTTTCCCCGCCGCCACGATCTCAACGGTCTATCATTTTAATAGTAATATATATATTTATATAATTGTGATTGTAATTGGAATTCTCCTATGCATCCATTCTGTTGCGTGTCCACCGTGTCGGACCACTCGTCGACGAAACCCTCACCACCGCCGCCTTATTTGGAAGTCCACCACATGGCGCATCTTCCGGCTGCCGCGGCAGCCAGATCCGATCACAACAACAACAACACCAACAACAGCAACGGCGAGTGTGGGGGACGGCTGAGTCAGGCGCGTGAGCCGGTGGAAATGAGGATAAACGACATAGTAGGGAACGGGATCTCCGGAATACTGTACAAGTGGGTGAATTACGGTAAAGGATGGAGGCCGCGGTGGTTTGTTTTACAGGACGGCGTTTTGTCTTACTACAAGATTCATGGACCCCATAAGATCGTCGTTAACCAAGAAACAGAGAAAGGATCCAAAGTCATCGGCGAAGAGTCCTTGCGAAGAATTTCCAGGCACAGAAATGGAGCCTCGCTGCCTCAACAAAATCTTCCTCGCAAGCCGTTCGGTGAAATTCATCTCAAGGTCCTTTTTTCTCAACCGCACTGTTACTATTTTTTTGGTTGCCATTTTGTTTTCATTTCTATTTTTGAATTTGCTGGCTAAAATATATGTATATTTTAGGAATTTTTCGGTTTCAATAATTCTTATTCAGTTTCTGTATGAATTTCTTTCATTTTTTTTTTTTTTTTTTTACTTGCTAATTTAAGTTTGTTTGATTTGATTCTCTTACAAGTCTTCCTTTGTGATAGCTTCAATGTGATTGTGTATATTTTAGGAATTCTTTGGTTTCAATATTCTGATTCAGTTTCAGTTTCCATATATATATGGATTTTATCCATTTAGTGGTCAATACTGATTGTGAGAAATTTCTTCTTTTCCTTTTATAAATCGTAGTCTATATTATTATTATTATTATTATTATTATGTTTTACTTTCTTATTTAAATTTGTCCAATTATCTTCTCTTATAATTTTTCCTTTGTGAGATTCTCAAGGTTGTTGTTTATTTTAATTTTAAGAAATAAGATTTAATGTGATTGATCTAATTCCTAATGGTTTCGAATATTTAAGCCCTAATTAATATAATATTAAATTTAATCCAGTCTTTTTTTTTTTTCCGACTAAAAATTTAATCCAGTCTTTGCATTTGTATAAAGATTTTTTTTTTTTTTTTCCCTCATATTTTTATTATTTATTTTTAAAATTTTGTTTTAAAATTTTCCAATTTGATTGGTAAATTTCAGGTTTCCTCAATTCGTGAGAGCAAATCAGATGACAAAAGATTCTCAATTTTCACTGGCACAAAGAGGCTCCACCTGAGGGCTGAGACGCGTGAAGATCGAATTACATGGATGGAGGCATTGCAAGCTGTGAAGGACATGTTCCCGCGGATGTCCAACAGCGAGTTAATGGCTCCCATCAACAACGTCACTGTGTCGACTGAGAAGCTGAGACAACGGCTTTTGGAAGAGGGTGTCAGCGAGGCAGCCATCCAAGACAGTGAGCAGATTATGAGGAGCGAGTTTTCAGCACTGCAGACCCAGCTTGTGTTGCTCAAGCAGAAGCAGTGGCTCCTCATCGACACCCTGCGGCAGTTAGAGGTACATGTAATGAAATATTGAAAACTTCATGCCAGTCGAATTCAGAATTCTTCTTCATTTTTTTTCCCTACTAGTACTACCACTAATGCATACAAATCTGTGCCTCTATGCCTCTCAAATAAGTTGCTTGGAGGCTGGGAGTTTATCATTGCTTTGTTCTTTTGTATAGAGTAGCAGATGGGGCTGGTTGTTTGAACACTTGTGTAACTATTTTGAATGAAGGATAATTGTTATTAATGATTCTTTTGATTATTAAATTGATATATTACAATTTGATGTTAGCCAATATGCATTCCTTTTTATTGTGGGGTCATTTGATTGTTGGATTACATAGCAAACTTCATTTCGTTGTGGAAATGTTATTCTTACTGAGTTGAGGCCTCTATGTTTAGTTCCTTTGTAATATTATAGCATACCCAGTGGATGTATATGACTTCCTTTTTTATTTTCTGAGAGGTTCATGTGGTGAGTTGCCTGTAGATTGTCAATTTTCTCTTGAGGGTTACTTCTAACAGGTTAGTGTTCTTTTATTCTAGACTGCTGAGATGCTGTTGAAACAGGTTAACAGTAGAGTCATTCCTCATTGATGCCCCGAATAAAGTGTTCATATGTTTTCTTGGAAATAATTTTATTTTTCTATTTTTCCTTTTTTTCTGAAATAGGAAGCAAAATCTAACTAATAGAGACTTTCATATGGATGCCTTTATGTAGCATGCTTTTATTTTTAGGTCCAGTCAGTGCATTTAAGCATATGGATAGAAACTGTCAATAGTAAAGTAGTCTTTTAGTGTCTCGGTGTTTTGAGGGAAATAATAGAATTTAATGGAAGTGTACTTGCTTTGGTAGCAACAGCTGTAGTTGCTGGTTGTTGTGATAGATTTTGTGGCTGTGGTGACTGGTACATACTGGTTGTTGTGGCAAAGTAGCACCAACAATTTTGGCACTGGCATCTTTGGTTGTGGTGAGGGGAGCAGTTGTGATTTTGTGGCTTGACGGGGGTGAGAATCGAGATACTTGACCTATGTATGGGTGTTTTTAGTTTTCTCTTTTCAAAGAATAAGTTTTGTGAGTCACTCTGTTGATATATAATTCCCAAAAGTAGGCTATTTGATTGGTTCGGGAATTTTTGAGATCGTTATATATTTGAGTTGTAGCTTTTCCATGCTTGCCTTCTCTGTATTTTAATTCCCATAATATGTTGTTTATTTATCCAAAAAAAAAAGAAAAAAAAAATTCCCATAGCATGTTGTTTTATTCCAAAACAGATATTCTCTAAACATAAGCTCTCAATATTCACCATATGAAATCACGTGGTGCATAGTAGGTTAAGTAATGTGTTGTAGTGCCTGTCAGTCTCCTACCTGTCTCACATTAAGCTTTGACTTGCTGATAATTGCCTTTTTGCTGTTATGGAATTATTTGAAACTAGAGGGATTTTTTACATTTGATTTCTCCTTCATTTACTTCATCTCTTTGATGGAGTAGCTTCTTTTTAATACAGATTTTTCATACCTATCAAAAAAAAAAAAAAAAAAAAAAACAGAAACTAGAGGGATTTCATGAAATCTCTGTAAATTTTTACCTTCCTATTTTAAAATCAGCTTGTGCATCCAGCAATACCACTCCTTTTTTGCCAATCCTATTTAGTGTCTGCCAATCAAATACTCTCACATTAAGATAGATCTTCTATTATTTGCCATTTTTCTGTAATGGAAGTATTTGAACATAGAGAATTATCACTGCAAGTCCTTAAGCTTATCTTTGCAGTGGTAGTGCATCCGGCAATATCACTCCTTATTTTGCTAATTTCTATCTTGCTAATTTTTCTAATTTTTACATTTGCTAATTGAAAAGAGAATTACTGACTTTATTGCATTCTGGGGGAAAGAATGAAACTGTGCATTGTAGTGAGTGATAATTAAGGGAAATCTTAAGACTACAGAGGACACCATTGGAGGGCATTTCATTTTGTTATGAGACTGTCTCTAGTGCAGAAACAGTTAGTTAGATATACATCTGATATATATATATATATATATATATATTCAAATTTGGGTGTGATATACAAAACCTTCCTTCATGGAGAGTGTATTTACCAGCATCTCCATGGGAGTTTGTTTAACTTTGGTTGTTCTCACAGTCTTGTTTATTTCAAATGTGGCTGGGCTAGAAGTACTTGAATTTAATGTGGCAGATCAAGGATAGAGGATATTCTAGCATTTACAGTTTATGCTTTAAGCTAAGGGTGAAGTTTAGGATTTTATACTAGGATGCTCTACTTGATGCTTTGAGTTACAATCAGATTTTTGGTTAGTGGCATGTTGACAATTACTTTTCCACTAAAAGGTTCAAATATCCTGTCTATCTAGATATTACTTTTCCACTAAAAGGTTCAAATATCCTTTCTATCTAGAAATTGTTTCATAGACTGTAGTCTCCTGGTATTAAATGCTCTAAATTAGTTATGATTTTTTGAAATTTTATTTGAAGGAGCACATTTTATGTCCGTTTGAATGTCTTTACTGGATCTGATTGTTCTTAACAGAATGAATATTTCCCTTCTTGTACAAGGTTTAAATTTTTAATGTTTTTTTCCTGCTAAGAAACTGTGTTATATTGTATTTTGTAGACAGAGAAGGTTGATCTGGAGAATACTGTGGTTGATGAGAGCCAAAGACAGTTCCAAGATCAAGAGGGTTGTTCTTCTAGATTAAGACAAGACAAATTCAGTGGTATGTTTAAATGCAATAATCTGTTGATTAGCAAGTTTTTTAGCTTTGTAAGCTATTATGACCTGGACCATCTGGTAATTGTACAATTAAATATTGGTGCCTTTTGGTTGATGTTTGGAATTAACAGTTAGAGTTTGGTCTAATTATCCTCTCCTTTGATCAGAAATGGATGAGGCATTTCTGGGTTATTTTAAAAGTAATGAAATGTGTCACAATGTTGTAATGCTATGTTATTGAAGGTCAGAAGACATGAGATTGCCTGCCTTTTTCAGTATTAGCTAATATGTGCTGAGCGTTATTTCAGAACCTTCCTTTCTTTGGACAGTCCATGATTTTTTACTTGGATTTTTCTATTCCTCTAATGGGAACAAGATTTGACAGTAAACTTATGGCATCTAGTCTTCTAATGGGAACAAGATTTTACAGTAAACTTAGGGCATCTGATGTGGTTGCCATGTTCAACTCATAACCAAATGATTGCCAATCTTGTGTTGGGACAAGTATGGCTCATAAACTATCTTGCCTATCCTAACATGCCCTTGCTTGTGGTGGTTGGATACCTAAAACTTTAGTTACTTTACACACTTCATATTTGTCCATTAGATTCTTTACTTTTAACACTTTTTTATTTTATTATATTTTTTTTGGGGGGTGGGGTTGCCTAAAATATTTTTATTAAGTTTCTAGATTTGTGATTGTTTATCTGCTGTACTAAGTTCTGTATGTTATTCTCAACAAATTAGATATTTTGTCCTTTATTCTTGAATTTTTATGTCATGACAAATATCGTTCTTCGCTAGTTCTTTTGTTATATTCTTGAAAATGGTTAGAAGTACCCATTGTTTTGTGATTTTTTTTCTTATTATCTTTTCTGGTTTTGTCTTCTATGCTATGATATAGTAATTTACTCCCTAATTTCCTTATTTTTAGAAGCAAGTGTTAGTGAATCTGAAGATGATAATGAAAGAGTAGATGCTGCGGAGGAAGAATCAGATGATGAAGACAATACATTTTTTGACACTCGTGACTTTCTGTCGTCCAGCTCTTTCAAAAGTAATGGATCAGATTTTCGGCTATCATCTTTCTCTTCAGATGATGACGGTCTTTATGTGGTTGAATCTGATGATGATATTGACCCTTCCATGAGAGCTGTTGGAACTAACTATACTCATGTTAAGCGTCGTAAGAAATTGCCTGACCCTGTTGAAAAAGAGAAGGGTGTTAGCCTTTGGTCAATGATTAAAGATAATATTGGAAAGGATCTCACAAAAATATGTCTTCCTGTTTACTTTAATGAGCCTCTCTCTTCTCTGCAAAAATGTTTTGAAGATTTGGAATATTCTTATCTCATTGATCGAGCATATGAGTGGGGAAAAAGGGTAAGTATTTCAGCAAGATTTTGATGGGTTTCTTTTGATTATTTTTTTCTTTAAGTTTCTTTTGCTATATATGTCTTCATATTACTCCGTCACTTGCTCTCATGCTTTTTAAGGTACTCTCACAAATTATGATTTAGGTTTTCACATTTTTATACACTAAACATACTTCTGTTTAGTCTGTTGCAACATATAATTTGAAATGAGTCTCTCTTTCAACTTTTGGAGTCTACCAGTGTGTTTCTTAAAGTGGTTATATTCTGGAATTTATTATTTTGGCGATTGTGGTGATTTGACTTAATTCTCCATAATACACTTTAATTTTGCATGGTAAAATTGTATGTAAGACACCTAATACTAGTGGCATCTCTTGCTAGTAGTCTCTGGAAAAGATTTAATAATACCACTCATTTTGAATTTTGGGACACCTGGTGGCCAGTGGCCACTTAAGCTGTATTTTAAAAATGCTTAGGAGGATGTGATAAATTTGTGAACAGTCTTTGTTTGTTTGAATTTGTAGAGCATAGAAGGCTATTTTGTTTAATTTTATTGATAATGGGTTTAGTCCCATATTTTGGGTATCTGATTAATTTTTTTTTCTTTTATTTATTATGTTGCCTACTGTGGTGCTCTCTCCATCTGTCTTGGTACAATGATATATTTGGTGTTGAATCAAGTTGAGAATTATTTGGTGGAAACTCTATAAATTGTTTAGACAATGCTGTCAGTGTGTTCCTAGGTGGTTTTGTTTAATTTTGATACGTATGAAAAAGACTTTCAAACTGTAATTAGGGATTGATGCCTTAATTAATTGGTCAGCTATTCCCATTTTTTAACTATTAGTTTACTCCTTGATATTTTGCAGGGTAATAGCCTCATGAGGATTCTTAATGTGGCTGCTTTTGCTGTCTCTGGATATTCTTCAACTGAAGGAAGAATGTGCAAACCGTTTAATCCTTTATTAGGGGAAACCTATGAGGCTGATTATCCAGATAAAGGCCTCCGCTTTTTCTCAGAAAAGGTATAATTTTTCACTCCTGACACTTCAAATACATTATTGATATGGTCTCTCCATTTTGTAATTTATTCATTCCTGTACTTTAAACAATAATGATTGCTTTCGGTACCTTGAGGGTCTGTTTGTGATGGAGGGGGATAGAGGGAGAGGAGCCACCTCCCCTCTACTCCCCTCTTCTCTCCCTCCATCCAAACATTGGGTAAGAGTTAAGATGGTAAATCTAATCCAAACCCTAGCTTAAAGTGGGATGGTTCGATTTGGTGATCCCTTCTGTTCAACCCAAGTATTCTTTCTAATTATGGTGTCACCTAAACACAATCATAGAGATTTTTCAGAGTTAATAAATAATATAGCAAAATTTGGATTTTCCCATGTATTTTTAAATTTACTGACAATTGTTGTCAATCCAGTATATTGGTTTTACAATTTTTTTTAAATTTTTTTGGTTGCTTTTTTTATTTATTTTTGGTTGGGTTGGGGGGGCCAAAATGTGTTTGTGAAAGAAGAAAAGGTTAATTTACTGTATGATAAATTTTAATTAAAATGATTACTGATACAATTCAAAGCTGATGAACAACCTTACCCTAACATGAATTCTATGAATCTATATGGTCTAACTCTAATATGATGTAAATAGAAAAGAGGATGCAAAACAAAAATGATGAACCTCATTTCAGGATAAGGAAAAAAAGAGAATTGAAAAAAGAGAGAGAAAGAACTCAGCACAATTACGACAAAATTGGAACAAATGGGGCAAAAGTATGAAATAAGAACTTAAATGATGGCCCTTCGTGGTGGAGAAATTGGCCTTATTGTAATTATACTTAGATGGGTGAGAGAAAATGACATTGATATATGAGTCACTGCATTTCATAGACAATATTCTTTAACAAATGACCTTTATGTGGTCAAACCTTTTAAATGTGTATAATTGCTATTGGGAATGAAAATTGCTAAGTTGCTTTCACTTTTGGTGTCAGGTTAGTCATCATCCTATGATTGTAGCATGTCACTGTGAGGGTACAGGATGGAAATTCTGGGCAGATAGCAATCTAAAGAGCAAGTTTTGGGGTCGATCGATTCAGCTTGATCCTGTTGGTGTTTTGACACTGGAATTTGATGATGGGGAAGTTTTTCAATGGAGTAAGGTATTTCTCCAACTGTTCAAGTGATATTTATTCTATCCTGGGTTCCAGTTTGAAATGAGCTTTCTTCTGCCAGGTCACAACATCAATATACAATCTCATATTGGGAAAGCTGTATTGCGATCATTATGGTACAATGCGTATACAGGGAAATCGTGAGTATTCATGCAAGCTCAAATTCAAGGAACAGTCTATCATTGACCGAAATCCTCATCAGGTGCACCCTTAGTCTCAAATTTTCATGGGATTTATAAACTTGTAGGTCTCTTACAAAAGAATGTACAATATCTCTCTAGTCCTTTGCGATTGTTGCAAAATATTCCTTTGCTAAGTCAAGTCTTAATAAATATCTGGTCATTTGAAGTCAAGTCACACTCCTTACAGGATGTAATGGGATTCACTATTAACAATCTAGTACATCTTATTCCAAGTATCTTCTGTATTTATTACATCCTTGGTGGAAGTTTCTTTGAAGCAAAGTAGCTAGCACGCGCCATGGCCAAAGGCTTAGTCCTCTAAATTATAAATAAATGTTAATATTGTTGCTTCTTGCTTTGAGCGATCAGGTTGACTAAGGTGGAGAATGTACCCTGTATGCATTGTATCTACTCTGGTACTTGTGTTTTATACACTCCTTTTCCTTTGCTGGTTTATATTGCTATATGTTGTAAAATGTTTGAGTTGGAAAAAGGAGGATTGTTATCCAGGGGTATGTTGTTTGAAGATACAGCAGAGAATATATGAAGACATAGAGAAATAATAACGATTCATGGTATTTTTCTCCCTGCTGGGAAATAACTAACGATTTGTGGCCATTCCTCATGGTCTTTCTCTAGAATATAGTTGACCATTGTGTATGATCAATTGGATTCCAACTCACTATTGGACTTTGTATCTAAGCAAGCGATCATTGCCAATTTCATGGAATTTTAGGACGTTATTGGATGATTCAATTTCAAGTTCATTGCTGTGGTCGTGGTGTTTGTACCCACTAGAACTGTTGTCAGTAGCATTATCGGCTAATACAAAAAATGATTGTTCTTTCAGGTACATGGTATGGTTCAAGATAGGAATGGAAAAACAGTGGCAACTCTTCATGGAAAATGGGATGAAAGCATGTATTATGTGAATGGAGACTCTTCTGGTAAGGGAAAAGGATTTGAGTCTTTGTCAGATGCGCATCTGATCTGGAAGCGAAGCAGGCCTCCCCAATTTCCCACTAGATATAACTTAACACGCTTTGGCATCACATTGAATGAGCTCACCCCTGGACTGAAGGTATTTTTTTCATTATTTCCTGAAGTTTCCAATTTGATGTAAATCTTCTTCATTTAATTGGTGGTATGGAAAAAGAAAAGTCAATTGGTTTAGTTTCCATTGCATTTTTTTTTGGGGCGTACATGCTAAAGAGATTCCTAGAAAAGCTTATAATTATGTAAAATAATAGTGATTCCCTGGAATCCTAAAATTGTTAAATGTAAATGGTATAATTTCACTTCAGTGTGCTTTCAAGATACCCTCCAACTTCTTTTGTAATTTGTTGCGATATTTTTATCTATCTTAAGTGTACATGACATGCATATTCAGGGAAAATTGCCACCAACAGATTCAAGGCTAAGACCTGACCAAAGGTATTTGGAGAATGGAGAGTATGAAATGGCAAATTCAGAGAAGTTGCGGCTAGAGCAGCGACAACGGCAGGTAAACTTAGGTTATGTTTGATAATAGCTTTTGTTTTCTATTTTCAAAAACTTGTTTTTGGGAATATAAAGAAAAAACAATTTTCTTGTATTTTTGAAATCAAAAACATGTTTGGTTGGTTGAAATTAAAAAGATCGTTTTTTGAAGAAAAAAATAAAAAATACTAAAATATGTTGTTATTAGGATTTGAACTTTAATGTTAACTCATTAAATGAGACAGGTTCATTAAATTAAATGCGTGTTTTCATTAACTTTTGAAAATTAGAAACTGAAAATAGTCTTTTACAAATTGAGTTTTGAGAACAGTTTTTGTTTCTGTCCATTTTGAGTTGCCAAACAAGTTTTTTAGTTTCAAAAATAGAAAATTGTTTTTGGAAACAGAAAATAAGGGGAAAAAACAGTTACTAGACATACCCTTAATGTTTCATTTTATTAACTCCACTTGTAGATAGTAGTATTTGTCAAATTATCTAATTTAATAATAGTAACTGAGCCTTGGTATTAGTCAGGAAACCATAAAATCTCACAATAGCGCAAGACAATTCATTCTTTAAGGTTCTCAGGCCTGAAAAAAGGCCTTACAGACAAGTCAGATAGTTATTGGTCACCTAGTAACATTCTCATTCAGTTGGTTAAGGCTACGTTTAGATTGTGCGTCTGCGTTTGGCATTTTTTTTTTTTTTTTTAGCACGCGTTTGTGAGACTTGCAGCTACTGTTCATGCACTGTTCAATGAACAGTAGCCGCAAAGTTTGACTTCTCCCATTTTTTTCAGCCAATTAGTGCATATCGTGCACTGTTTATGGACCCACAAATTTCACTTTTTAACAATTTTTTCATTAAAAATGGGTCCTACGGTACTATTCACACATTTAAAAATTATTTTGTTACAGTATTTTTCAGTTTTCAGTTTTCAGCTGTATCCAAACGGATCCTAAATTGACAAAAAAAGGTTTTGCTCATCACGGAGACTTTTAGATACTCAAAACCATTTTCATACAGTAACAAATTGAAAAATGTCCTTTCTCATCAGTTGCAAAGTGCAGAGAATTTGGAAGCTGATAAAAGATACTCAGTTTGTTGGAATCCATCATGTGAACAGTGTTGGTAAAAGTATCAAACGTATTTAAGTGCACAAGCTTCTTGAAGCCTAAGCCCAAAATTCAAGCATGTGCCTGATTGAAACCGCACATTTTTCAAATAGTATATTAAATTCTTAAAAAATATTTTTTTAAAATTCATAAAATATTAATTGAAATAACTTAATACACTCAAAATAGTATTATATTTTGCCTATTAGCTCTAATGGACAATGCAATTGCACAAAGTTTGTAAGTTCAGACTTGCCTACATGCACACACATGCATATATTTATTTTAATGTGTTTCCTTTATACATGAAGTTTCTATAAAATTTGTGATTAATGCAAAGCTTTGTATTGCGTGTATATGTGACAAACTTGGCCACTGCTCAGGCACCTAGGTAATGACCAAGTCTGTAACACCCTAGGCTTTTAAATTAGTATCTCATGTTCATTATCTTAAATGCTTTAGAATAAGTCTTGGCTTTGATTGTAATTGAAGGGACATTGTTTCAATTGTGATTCAGGCTCGAAAGATGCAAGAGCAGGGTTGGAAACCACGGTGGTTTTCAAAAGATAAAGGAAGTGATACATACCGCTATAGTGGTGGGTATTGGGAAGCGAGAGAACAGGGAAAATGGGTATCGTGTCCTGATATCTTTGGCCAAATCCCATCTGATCAGTTATCTGAGTAAGTTCAAATTGTTGTTCTCTTTGTTTCTCTATTCTTTCTCATTTTTCTGATGGGTGGCATATTACTGTCTTAGCAGCAGTTGAGGTGTCCCATGACATGCATGTAAAGTAAATTAGATGAAATATGGTTAAAGGAAATAATAGAAAATTTTTTCCCATCTGTGTTCTTCCATTGTGTACTGAAGATATTGGCATGATCTTGGTGTAAGAGGAATATCACAACAGTTGGGTTGATTTAGCAAATCACGACTTAGAATGAGAATTCATATAACTGTTGATACAATTCATAGGCATCATTTCTAGAACTCCAGTTGGAGATTGAATTTGTGGAAGTAATCTAGAATGGCGCAGCACCTATTGTGTGTGGTGTAGCATCCAAACTGTGTTGATGTCCCTTTTGACAACCAGTACCATATGGGGAAATTTTTTTATCTTGGAAATGGTATTTATTCATTCTACTCAAACTCCAGTCCCTTTAATGTTTTCACTTCATGCGTTTGGAGCTTTTGTGACGTAATTTGAAACACCAAACCTTGTAAGAAGAATGCTTGAATGTGAAAACTAATGGCAGAAATGTCTGGTAGCATTTCCTATGGTTTTTAAATTTCCAGATGGACAGTAATTGCGTGTGTTTTTTAATTTTAATTTTTTAATATTTACCAGGTGACAATCGGATAAGGTATTTGTCATTTGATGAAGCTCTCCACCTTGAGAACTGGAAAATAGAAATTAGGCTTTGCATTGGTTTTAAAAATATGCAATGTTAGTTATGGATCTCATTAGGTTATCAGTTAAAGCATTCCATGTCAGTGAAGAGTGTGTGACACACCATATGATAGCCATTATATTTAAAATCTAAACTTGATTTAGCAATAAAGTCTAGATCTATTAAGAAGTGAAGTTTAATCCTATATCGTTTTAAGAGAGATGGTGCTAGAATCAGGTGAAAATCAACAAAACAAATTATTTGATGTACTATGATGGCAATATAGTTGTATGGAAAGAACTTTTCTGTTCTCTTTCCAGTATACCTTACTTCTTTGCCAAACTTACCTGATTGTGTGTGCAAAATCAATCCTTAGTCCCCTTTGATTCTGCCCAGTCCTAGGTTCAGGCATTACATTAATATATATATATATATATATATATAGTGCTTATCTTCTCATGCCAGCCGCAGCTTAGGAATTCTTTAGGTTTTACTTTCATGGCGATGTTTTGAGCGTTATTCAGTTTGTATGCTTTTGATTTCAGAGTAATGTAGAGAAAAAATTGTGATGGTGACCCTGCTTCGAACGCTCCAACGATTCCCTCCAACATTTGGCTAAATAGGGAAAACATAGATCCCTCCACAGCAGTACTAAAAAGCCATTGTTATTCTTAGCTCTTCCTGTTTTAATAGCTGGTCCAATGGTTAAAAATGATATGCCAGTATCCAATACCAAAATTCAAATTCCAGATATTAGATCAGTCTGAAATGAATACATAAGCCACATGTAGGAATTCCTACTTTTCACTTTCCAAAAACTCGACAACAAAAGTAAATGAATTCCCGAATAAAATATTTTAAGAGCCCTTGTCCACATCACCAAATGGTTAAAAACAACAAAACATTTTTTTTTTTTGGGTCTGTTGATCTTTGAGTGTCATGATGTCATGTATGTTGTGGATAATGAGGGCTTATGCTGTGTGGATCCATTTGGAGGTGGTTTGGCATCAATACCAGACCTTAGGCCCCGATGTTATGTGGCCATTATTATTTTACAACTCTGATTTTTTAGCCCATGAGTAAACTAGGCCTATTCCATTACAAAGATAAGATACATAGTGAGTGTTTGGCTTGCGCGTTTCCTGGCGTTTTGCTGCGTCCACGTTTTCTGCCTTTTTTTTTTTTTTTTTTTTTTTCTGCACGTGAACAGTAACCTCACATGGGTTCACTGTTCACGCACTGTTTAGCACTGTTCATGCCTGTTTAGCACTGTTTATGCACTGTTCACGTATTAAAAAATATTAAAAATAGGCCCCACGATACTATTTACACATTTAAAAATTATTTTGCTACAGTGTTTTCAGTTTTCAGTTTTCAGTTTTCAGCAACAATAAGCTCAATCCAAACGGACCCATAATGTAGTACTACAGGAACCGAAACCTTTAGTTAATTCAATCCTTAACCTAGCTGGGCCATAGACCCTTGACTATAAGTTTTAACAAATGAAGCAAACACAAAATCCCCCATAAGTCCATAACCTATTTATGCCATATACATCTATTTGTTCTTAAAGCAACTGCCACGGCTTTCGTTTATCACAAAGTTTTTCCCATTCGAATGGCATGGAGATACAAAAGTCACCCAGGGAGTTTCCCTTTCAATTCCTCATTGAAAAAACCGGGTACCCACAATTCTAATGAGATGTATCTCGTTCAGAACACTCCCTCCAATATATACATGTATCTCATCACACATTTGTACAAATGGTAAAGCAGAGAATTTACATTAGACAACTAAGAATCTAAGAAACTACATGCATAAAAAATTAATTTGAAGCAGACACATCCCTTTAAATCAATCTTCACAAGAAACAGGGTTTTGGTCAAAAACTATGTGCTCTAGAAAAGAGGGAACATCCACCCTACAGTCCATCCCAGCAGCAACCCAGCACCAACAAGACTCAACCCCAATGCAAAAGCAACAGCATACCTTGTTATTTCATATCTTGGTTGCCCTCGCTTGACTCTTTTCCTCTTGGTGGCCTTCTGCGAGCTCTGCCAGTGGTTTCGATGTTTGTAATTAATTCGTGGAAAGACCTCAGGGAGGAGAGAGGAAATTGACTTTTCATTATTCTTAATCTGGTTATAAAGGGTTTCTAACTGCAGCAATTGGAACCACTGTTTATAGGCAAAAAGTTGAGAGGCTTGTCTGAAGAAGAGGTTTAGAATGTGCTCCTTCTCAGTAAAAGCTTGCTTTGCTGCCTTCTCAGCTTCCCTTGCCCGTGTTTGAGAATGGTTGAGTGCTTCCATCAACTGAGTTTTGCCAGGGTCAGATTCAGATTGTTGCAGAATCTCTGTGATATCCTTGTGGTTTGTACATGAACTGCTTTTAAAAGTGCAAGTCCCAACAAAAATCTAAGCTAATGTATATGACTTAATATGCACACACACAAACAAAATCAACATTATACGATTTCTAATATCCATTATAAAATATATAACAACCAGATGATATCATCCCAGAGTAAAATGACTGTAATCTAAACTAATACCTGAATGACTTGCCAGAACCAATATCTGAATACTCTTGTTCAGATGAAACCCCTCGATGTCCATATGTTTTCCCAAAGTTGGGACAGCCCTGTACATGACCAGTTTGGGCCTTCCAATCAAAAGATGATGCCAATGATTCATCATGGTCAGAGCACCCAATATGAGCATATGGGTGTCTCCTGAAAGACTTTTTCTGAGGTGGGGGAAGATCACAATTCTCAATATAGTTAAGTGTCTTCTCCATGACCAGGGACGCTAATTCGTCTTTATCTGTTGTCCGCCACCACGGCTCAGTCTTAGACCCCCCAATCCATGGAGATTCTGGATCTAAGCAAAACTGATTGGCTGGTTTGGAAACTGGACAATTAACAGGATACATATCCACAAGTTCATATTTTTTCATCCCCATTGGCTCAAGATATTCCTCAGCATTCTTACTATATAGAGCATTTTCCTCTTGCTTTCTGACGTCAGAAGCTTTATTCATACAAACAGCAGAGAGTCCATATTGTGCATCAAGAGAAGACTCACAGTTCTTGCAATCATCAGCAGGAATAATGTCTCCATTTTGCAGGTGGACCTCATCAAACTTAGCTATTAAATTTAGAGTGCCAGCTCTTAAGGTTTCCACTTCTGCCTCCAATGCCTTTGACTGTTCATATGTTACATACTTTTGGTATCCATAGCTAGGCTGCAATTGGAGCCACCATCTTGTGTCAATGGGTGGATTGGAAAGTGAAGGATTCCTGTCACAGGGCATAAAACCTAAGGCAGGATGATCTGCCCCATCTGCTGCATTGGTAGGTCCAGCATCAACCTGTTTGGTTGTTGAAGATGACTGGAAGCAAGCTAACTTGGGAGTTCTTTTGGCATCTTCTTGGACAAAACACCGATTGGCTGTTCTCTGCCCCACAGCTCTTGCTGCTGCTGCCATCACTTTCCTATTTTTTAACACATTTTACTGCAAAAAACTAGAATTTGTTAACATTTTTGAAACAATAATTTTAATAGGAGTGTAAATATATAATCCTTCCCCAAGTACAAGACATTTAAAAGCAGCATCTTCCTTGATAAGAACAGAACACAAACATAATTTGACAAAATGCACTAGCATACATGTTTCAGATGTAGTGAACAGAAATAATCCCACTCCTCCAATATCCCTAATCCCAGAAGCATTATATATAAGTGGAAAAAAAAAAAAAAACAATTAGAATGCAAAAGTACACAAGATGAGGTTCTAAACTTCAAAGAAAAATGTGAGGTTACAGGACATGGGAAAAGATTTTACTTTATAAGTTAGGACAATTGTCAGATCAAACTAGATGCTTTTGACCATGCCTAGATTAACATAGTGATGAGTAGCTAAGAATATGTGCAAATGTTCCACCTTTTCTACAAATTCTGGCCATCTTAGAGTAGATAAGCCTTCATGGTAACAGGGTGAAATTGAGAAAATAGGAAAATATCCATAAAGTTTTTCAGTTAGGACAATTGTCAGACCAAACTAGATGCTTTTGACCATGCCTACATTAACATAGTGATGACTGATGAGTAGCTAAGAATACGTGCGAATGTTCCACCTTTTCTACAAATTCTGGCCATATTAGAGTAGATAAGTCTTCATGGTAACAGGGTGAAATTGAGAAAATAGGAAAATATCCATAAAGTTTTTATCACCTTGGTAGACACAAGTTTCTCTACTTAGTTTTTGCTTATTTTATGTACTATTTGTGGATCCCATGCTACTTTTTAGCTTAGCTTTATTTTAAATAATCTAACTTTTAACCTTTTGAAAAGAAGCTACTTTTTAGCTTTTTGTCTCACATTATGCTAATAAATTATCAGAAATAAGTAACTCCTAAACGGACATGTACATGGGCGTTTGGCAAGTAATTATAAGCTAGCTTTTTGCTTATTTTATGTATTGTTTGTGGGTCACATACTACTTTTTGTCTCAACTTTATTTCAAATAATCTAACTTTGAACATGTTGGAAATACGTTAGTTTTTAACTTTTTATCTTACATTATGCAAATAAGCTACCAAAAATAAGCAATTTGCAAAAAATTTTATAAAATGAAATATTCACTCTACTTTCAGTAACCCTAATTGCAATTCCTTTATGTTCCCTAGTAAGTCATCATCATGTTGACTTCATAAGCAAGACTAAAATGTTCAAAGAATTAAGGGAAAGCTTAGCAATGTTTTATCACATCAGTAACTTCTGTAAATTAGCCAGATGGCATCTCCATTACAGAAGATGCTTCATCAGACTGCTAAAAAATATTCTCAAAAACAGAATTTTAACATAAAGAGAGCAATCAGAGTGACTAAATAAAAGTTTGAAGGAGCTCTCCTAACCATTGCCTTATATTGTCGGCCCTATGAAGCTGGCTTTGGTGTCCTGGTAATGCTGGTTTTTCTGGCCATACAAGGCTCAGCAGCCACTTTAACTACTGCCAAAAATTTTCTTTTGTGGAGGATCCCATCACCATATCCTTTTCATAAGTATTATGCAAAAACAGGAATAAGAAAAACTCATCTAGAATCTCCACATTAGGCCCTTCCTTTTTTATTTTCTACCATAAGCAATAAGCACGAAAGCCCCTTCCTTTAAAATACCATTCTCTCTTGAAAAAGAGAGCAGAATGCACCCTGATTAGCAAAGTTTCTTTGCTATACAAGTGACAGGCATGCTATCTTTACTTATCAAATGGACATGGAAATTAATTACGATATATCCTTTAAAATGGAACCGTCCACAATTTTTTTGTTGGTAGGTTACACACAGTCAGAAACACAATAAGCCTCAAACTAACAATCTCACCCTCCATCCCATTATTATGGAAGGAAAAAGTGTCATTTGAGCTACAGTTTATCGGCAGAAACTAGATAAATTTAAGAGCAACATAAGTGTGAGGGAGAAGCTTAATTATGTCATTACAGTTTTACCAAAGCAAATAGAGAAACATGCTTTAAAAAAATCGAAATAGTTGTATGCATGGTCAGTGAACAGCACATGCTAGTATTTACTCAAAATCAGCTTCAAAGGACATCATGAGAAAAGTCACGAGCAGGACTTCAGATGAGTGAAGATTCATAACTAGAACTGAAAGATGCTAAGGGGGTGTTTGGTGAGTGCTTCCAAACAACAATTTTCAGTTTTTAAACAACAGTTCACGTATTTCCACACACTTTTTTACTCACACGTATTTCTACAAAAGTTTTTAAATAACAATTTTCAGTTTTTAAACACATGTATCAAACGGGCCCTAAGAACCAGTATTTTCCCTTTGAAGCATACAAAAAATACTGTACAACATACTCTTTATTAGATACCATGAGCTAACTGAGGGTTGAACATTCACATCGACATTGTAAGACTAAATCACTTAACAACTTATTCCCAGAGAAAAAAATTAACTATCATAGAATTAGCCAACCCCTGAAAAAGGGGATACTGTTTGCTTGAGAAAGATATGACATCAAGGAGTTTGGCCAACCCATAAGATACAGAGATATTGAAGTCTATTTCCTTGAAAAAAAAAAAGCTCCATTGGCTTAAGCCTCTTGTCGACACAAACCCCAATGTAATTATTAAATCAGACATTAACACAACCAAAAATCACAACTCATGGATTATAATTAAAGCAAATGACTTTTTATGATCCTTCCAATTGGTTTAAGGTGTGGTTTGGACAGCGCGTTTGTACGTCTACGTTTCCTCTCCTCTTTCTGTGTTTTCCTTTTTTTTTATTTTTTTTTTCCCAGTCGCAGTCTTTGACCAAGTCTTCCGTGAACAGTACATTCATGCACTGTTCATAAGTCCCACAAATTATAGCAACTTTTTCATTAAAAATAAGTCCCACAGCACTATTTATCTATTTAAAAATTATTTCGCTACGGTGTTTTATATTTCAGTTTTCAGTTTCAGTACAAATAAACTGTATCCAAATGGACCAATCAAAATTACATTTTTATACACAAGGATTCCTACTGTCTTCCGCACAGAAAGCATGATAGTTTCTTGTTAAAGGAACCTCTATCCCGAGTAAAATGGCTCAAAGAATACATACCAACAAGGTTATATAAGAGTATAAGAATGCAACATAAAAGTTCAGTAAAGATGAAAGTTTAATCAGAACCCATATCACTAAAGCTGCCACCAAGCACACCTCATATAACCATTCCAAGCATGAACACCCGATTAAAACTCAATCAAAAAAATTAGCAATTCAAAGAGTGACCAAATTCACCCAGATCCTAATGTCTAAGAGAGAACACAACTGATGTTATAAACATTATTGCTACCTGAAAAGACCCAAAACAACCAAAACCCAGAACAGCCCCCCCCCCCCCCCCCCCCAAAAAAAAGACTATTCATAGGATTGAAATCAATCCAAAACAAAATTCAAGCAACCCAACAAAACACACACACATAGAAGCTAAAACAACACGTGCAACAACCAGATAAGCTAAGGAAAAAAATAATCCCATAATAGCTAAGAGATAAATGTATAGTTGAACACATACTTTAAAAAGAAAGAAAAAAGAAGAAGAAATTAACAAAGATAAGACAGAGAACAAACCAAGAGACGTAGAGAGGGAGAGATTGAATTGGATTATAAATAAAGTTTGATGTAGATGGGCAAGTGGGCACACATCGATCTGGATGAATTTGAAGCTATGGGGTACAAAACTGCACTGGTTTTGAAGGATTGAGATCCAGAAAAGAATTTAGGACCGAGGTAGAAGCTGACACAACAACACGCATGTCTATTGGCTTTGTCTTTGTTTTTCAGTTATCATTTTTTTCCTTCTTTGTCAGTCGGTTTGTACTTTGTGCTTAAAGCCTTGCGTGTAATAATAAGGGAAATGACTAATAAAATGAAAAGAATAGAATAGAATGAATTAAATTTTTTTTTTTTTAATGGGATAGAATATCTATATATATATATATATATATTTTTTTTTTGAGAAATGAATGGAATAGAATTAAGTAACCTTGATAGGATGTTTTAAAATAAAATAATAAAAATAAATGGAATGTAAGTAATCTTGTTTGGGAGTAACATAGAGGGAATGAAATGAAATTATTTTATGACAATATTATTATTAGACCTCTATTTTTATAATAAATTGTTGAATATATAGGCGTATTTTGAGAGTTTTAGTATAAAATTTATTAAATCTAATTCTATTTCCTCTCATTCCTCTCAATTTTAGGAGAATAAAAATTTGAAATTTTAAAGGAATAGAGAGGAATGAATGCTCCCTTCTATTCATTCTATTCCCTTTCACTTAAACTCCTAAATAAGGGAATGGATTTTCCATTAAAACTCGCAAGTAAGGGAAGTGAAGAATATTCTAAAATTATTATTTTTATTTTTATTTCTTTTCATTCCATTCTATTTACTCTTCTCAAATGAGGGCTAAAGAAAGATGCAGCGTCGTTAAGATTTTTATTTTTATTTTTATTTTTTAAGAATAAAGTTAAGATATAAAGAGAGCTTGTATAATATAAAATAAATAAATAAATTTTAAAAACTATATTTTAGCCAACTAAGTCCAAAATTCATCCACACCAGGTCATGTATAGTTATTTAAAAATACATACTTACATAGTTGTTGTAGTAAATTTCTACGGGTATTATTTATTTAGTTTTTTATTATTCATTTATGTGTTTCAAGAAGAAGAAAATGGATAGTAGTTGTTGTATAAAGAAAAATAATTAATTTTTTATATTTTAATTAAATATAATGTAAAATAGATAATTTGAGGTGAAAGTGTTTTGAAAATTGAATATATAAAATAGAAAATGTAAAAGTTTTTAATGCTAAAATTGATTATGAATTTTTAGCAAATAAAAGGCTTATACAATGGCTTTTTTTTTTTAGAAAGACATATTGATAATTTATTTTAAAAATATTAAGTATCTTAACACACACACATACTGAACATTGAAATAGTGAAATCATGATTTTAAAAGGATGGAGTGCAGTGTAAATAAAGATTTTTGGTTCCGCATTATTCACGGGTCACAGAAAACATAAAGGGGTGGGCTGCATTTGTCATGGTGGGCCCATTTTCGAAAAAAATTAGATAAGATTAGAAAAGATTGTACTATACTGTTGTCGTTCTTCGTACTGGTTCATTAGATTAGGTGTTGATTGAACACGTGGCACGTGTTGGAAAACCCAAGGCTAGGTAGGGTCTGCTACTAGGTTTGCCTCTTACCCTTTTTCCTTTTCATTAATTTATCGGATGCAATCTTACAAAATATGGCTAATTGGCCACGCAGGATAATTTTAAGGGAAAACATTATTTTGGTCTTTATATTTTAGACACATAAAAAAATTGATTTTTACATTTTGGTAACAATTTATTATTTTCAATTTGTAACTAATTTGGTCCTTACCGTTAATTTCCTAACAGAAAATGTTTACATGACAAACGGTTTACATTGTTGGTGAAAATGTGGCTATAATAATAATAATATAAAATCAAATAATTAAACATTAAAAAAGCCATCTAAGCATTTTAATGAAAGAAAAAAAAGGCCACATCGGATAAAATATTCTGAAAAAATTATTGAATGAAAAAAAAAAAATCAAAGAAAATGGATTTTTAATAAACTTCATTTTTTTTTTTTGGTGTATTCTTGCACTTTCTTAACTACCAAACACAATACCTAGCAAGCAAGAAACAAGACAAATCACACATTCACACAGTTATCAAAACTATACACAGATCCAACAAGAAGCATTTGTGTTATGATCATATTAGTGTTATAAAGCTCAACTTAGGTTTAATATTATGCAAATCTCATTGTTGCAATACTGACTACTAAGATTTTCTCTTCTTCAACAAATAGAAGTCATGATGAATCACAAGTACCGATGCAACAACAAACCCACTCCTCCAATCATAATAATAGTTGTTTGAGCTCTCAAATCTGAACAATTCAAGGGTTTTCAAAAGATGAACAATTCTCAAGCATGGTGTTCATTCCTTTAGCTTATCCCAATTGCCGAAGTACATATAAAGCTTTAAAGTTTTCAAACTATTCGCTCTGATAGTAAGCAGATTGAAGCATTGATAAAGTTTCAAAGTTTTTAGATTACTGTGTTGCTTGCTAGGTATAGTGTTTGGTAGTTAAGAAAGTGGATGAATAAAAAAAGAAAAGAAAAAAAATTGATTCTCTTTTTTTTTTCAATTAATTTTTTTAGTTTTTTATTATTTGACATGGCCTTTTCATTTTCATTAAAATGCTTAGGTGGCTTTTTTTAATGTTTAACTATTTGAATTTAAATTATTATTATGGCCACGTGTGCGCCAACGATACAAACCGTTTACCATGTAGATATTTTTTGTTAGCAAGTTAATGGTAGGGACCAAATTAGTTGCAAGTTGAAAATAACAAGAATCAAATTGACTGCTACCAAAATGTAGGGATCAAATTGATAGTGACCCCAAAATGTAGGGACCAAAATGGTGTTTTCACCTAATTTTATTTCTTCTTCTCATTAAAAAAAATATTCTATTTCTAAGTCATTTCTTCTACCAAAAAAAAAAGAGAGAGAGGGATAATTCTAACCCTATGTTTGGTTTGAAGGAAGAGAATGGAAGAGAAGAGAAAATGAATTAGGAGGAAGGGAAAAATGTGGACCCAAATGATAAATTTCATAACAAATTTAGTTCATTTCCTTTTCTATCATGCTATTCAAACAGGGGAAGTGATTTAATTTCTCTTCCTTTCCCTATTCTTCTTTTTTTTTAATTTTTTTTTTCCTTTTTTAGAAAATCTAAGTCAAGGTATTCAAACCCCGTAAAAAAAAAAAAAAAAAAAAAGAAAAAGAAAAAGAAAAAAAGAGTCAAGGTATACATTGATTAAAAATGCTAAAAGTTGTTGGGTACTAATGATTAAATGGCATAGGTTTCAAAGTTCAAACAAATATATTTATACCAGGTTTCTCTTTGCTAGCAAAAGTCTTCTCTCTAAAGCTTCTCCTAGAGTGTAGAACTGTTGTCCCTTCCTCAAAAGGTTGTTTTGTACCTTCAGATAACAAGTTTATCTAAGGTTTTGTGGGTTTTTTTTTTGGGTTTGTGGGAAACTGTTTTTCTTCTTTATTTTTCGAATACCGTGAGAGATCGGATGCTTTTTAGGTGCTCTCAGAAAAGGGTTTAGGCATTGGCACCTTCCATTTTCAGGATCATATGGAGTTGCCACTTATTTTACAAGTAAAATAAGAAAACTATACAAATTACAACATATTTTGAATAGTACGCATTCTCATTAATTGGAAATAATTACATCTTGGTAGAAAGAACTTTACATTGCTTTGATTTCTTGGTACATTCTAGTAAAAAAAAAGAAGGAAAATACAACGCCTTGTTTCCTAGTTACAATCTACCAAAATAAAAATAAGACACTAAATCTACCAACTTAAGATTCTAATGTTCGGGGACTAGGTTACAGGATGAGAAGGTGTTAGGCACCCACCCTGCCTAGACAAAGTCTGGTCTTCTAGACTTTAAGTGATCATTAAGTACCCATATTCAAAATGTCAAATGATATACAACAAATACCACGTCAAATCCTAGAGCTAGGGTTAGAATGCTATTTAAGAACCTTAGATCTGCAACTTTATTTTGTACAAAAAATTTGATGAGAATGCTTGATGAAAAGTTTGGATCTGAGTTTCCATAAAAGAAAAAGAACGAATTTTTAATAAAAATTCAGATCTGGTTTCATTTTTGAATGTGAGAGAAAACAATCTTTTAAAAAAAAAAAAAAATGAAAATGTCAAGTTTTCTTATGAAAAATACAGATTAGGATTTTGTGAATAACTAGTTTTAGTTTTGAAAAAAAAAAAAAAAAAAAACCATAGAACTTTTATGATGGATTCTCTTGTAGATCTAAAATCTTAAGAAGAAATTCAACCCTAGACCTATGCATGTTCATCAATCAACACATTAAAATTTAAACTAATCATGTGAATTTTTCAAAAGCAAGAAGATAGCATGCAATAAAATATTACAAACATGATTATATAAACACAAGAAGCAAAGACACATTCATAGAAAATAAAGCATAGGTGAGAGCATTTGTTTTGAAATTAAAATAAAAACCAAATCATGTTATGGAAAGTAAAGTTAGAACATACCTGCATGAACGTATTCCACAAGGAGGGGATTATTTTAGAGATCAAAGAGAATGAACCTTTTTTTTAGATCTAAAATAAGGTCACTTAACAGAAAAGAAATTCCCAAAGCAAAGCTTCCAGAATTTCTTTAACGTAAGGGGAGAGAGGGGTGCTGATTTCTGATTTTAGCTCCCTATTTATAGAGGTTTGGTGCTTAGAAAATAAGCTAGGTTTGATCATATGCAAATTATGTCGAATTTTTATCCCTAAAAAATCAAATTTGTTGTGCTTTGGCTTAATTTGGACGTTTTTGGGCTAGGCCTCGGAGAAGTGCTGATTAGCACTTGCCAGGTGCCAATTGGCACTCTCAAGTTCCGAGACTATTCTCCTTTATTGGTTCGATTTGGATTTTTTTTAAGGGTTTTTTGAGTTGAGAATTGCACTTGGACGTATTTTCAACTCATATTCCAAAATAAATCCCTTTTATTTTGATAATTAGGTTCTTAAAATAATAATTATATGAAAGATAATTATTATTAAAAAAAAACTCAATTATCAACAACTCCCTTGTCATCTAATTATCCATTTTATTCCTATGCAACCAAACTTATTTCTGATAAAATCCAACAGCCAATCACATAAATTATTTAATTAATTTTAATTGTTAACTAATCAAAATTAATTTCAATTAATCACACGTGATCATCTTCACCCACATACAATGCATGCAGACCGTGAAAACTTGATTTTGTGATATATTTCAATCTGACGGTCCGATTTGGGAATCGGGCATATCGTCGCGACTGTTAGAATCTCAAGATCATTTTTATGATATGTGATGAATGATTTAATGCATGAAATGCAACTATGATTTTTGGGTACTTGAAATGGTCATTCTCGTCAACTTTCAAGATTAAATTATGGGTACAAAATTGAGTGTCTACGAATATAGAAACAACTTTCATTCATGGACAACCTTACGAAACACTGGGGTGGCCTTTCTTTATTGGATAAAGAAGGTCCTAGACTTCGTCTAAAAAAGGAACAAGCTATGAAGGAATTTTGTTTAGTAGTAAAATTTTTAACTAATACTTTCCAACCTTTATGGCAATCAAAAAATGGTTTCGAAGTAAAAAATATGGGCAACCACGTAGTTCTTTTTACCTTTAATAACAAGAACTGGGTGGAACGGATTCTATTGAGTGAACCTTAGAGCTTCGATAAGCAGTTGATGGTGCTACAACGCTATGAAAAGGACAATAATGTGCATGATATGAACTTCAATCTAGAAACCTTCTAGGTACAAGTGCATGGTATTCCTTCAAGATTTATGAATCGGGGGGTGGCAGAACAAATCTGTGAATCAGTAGGAATGGTGTGTAGACTACAAAACACTTTAGGAGGCGACGGGGGAGGTTTTATGCGTGTGAGAGTCATTGTGGATGTATTCCAACCTCTCTGTAGAGGTAGGATGATTTCCTTAGATGATGGAAAGGAACAATGGATATCTTTCAATTACGAGAGACTACTGAATTTGTGTTATTGGTATGGACGCCTTACCCATGATGATAGGGATTATGAGTTATGGATTGATAGTGAGGGGATTCTAGACACTGAATCTCAATAGTTTGGCTCCTGGGTGAAGGAACGACTACTATCCCATCATTAAATGCTTATACTAATAAGGTAAGCCCTGAACTTGGAAGTAATTCAAATTCTTTTCCTTTCCCAGATACCTTAAAATTACTCCATGGCCAAATTATCGACAAAAGATGTGGGTCAAGGGGATCTTGAAGATTTGGAGCATTCATTGCCACATAATGAGGACCCAGAAAAATTGGTGAACTATTTTCCGAGAAATTAGCAGAAATTGATAAAGATTTGCAAAAATTTGTTTCCTAGGAGCATATTTTTGGGAAACAAACTTGGAGACAGATAAGGAAGATATCCCAATTACATGGGGATCAATAAAAACAATTCGAGGGTAATACGGATTCTCAATCACACCACGACTCTACTTTCTCTCCAACACATCAACCCCCATCTGTTTTAACGAGAGGTGCTACGTCTACAACATTTTTACAACAAATCATGAGTGATTAGTTATTATTAGTTCAAATTTGAATTTAGCACTGAGATTACCTTTTTAACCCAATAATAACAACCAGTAACAACCTGCCACTTAGGATTTGTTGTAAAAATGTTGTAGACATATCATTTCTCATATTTTAACAAATATATCAAATTACTCACAGCCAAGCTTGGGTAAATAGACTACCGTTTGGAAATGTCAACAATGAACTATCAATGGAATGGACACAGTTATGGAAGATGCGGTGGGACAAAAAAGAAGTTCAAAGGGGGATGATCATATTGTGTTACCTAGTAAGAAACAGGTGGCTTCACAAAATGATAAGGAAAACTAGAAGATATTGGTGGTAGTTGGATTCCAGCCCTACCAGAAGCAATGAGTCTCCTTTGTTGGAACAGCCGTGGGCTTGAGAACTCATGGATAGAAAATCAGCTTGCCGATTTGGTGTGGGCTACAGATCCCTCCATTGTGTTTTTGGCCAAAACATGGACGAATGAAGCTAGGCTATGTCAGGTTCAGGATCGTTTGAAATTTAAAAATAAATTTGTGGGCCCTAGGAGGAATAAAGTAAGGGGTTTAGTAGTTTTTTGGAAAGAAGAGTTTGACCTTATGGTGGAGACTTTTTCTAAGAACCATATTGACACGACGATTATGAAAAATACTGAGGATGAATGGAGAAGTACAGGTATGGGGAACCGGATACACAAAATAGGCATGAAGCTTGGACTAAATTACGTACTTTGAATAGATGTAGTTCTACTCATTTTGTGTGGGTGATTTCAATGAGATCGCAAAACAATTAGAGAAGAAGGGGGGGAGGGGTGGATTAGACCTTATAACCAGATGTAGCCTGTGAGAGATGTGTCCCTTAAAAAAGAGATTCGGGTACCTTTCGGGGCACCTCTCTTTTTGGGTAAGTGGTATGGAGTTGCCACTTATTTTTCTTTATACAAAAAAATAATAATAAAATACTAATTACAAAATACATGACTGAATAGTTTCATTCATTGATTGAATAAAAATTACATATCTGGAAAATTGAAAAGTTACATAGCTTTGGGTCCTAGTTACAATCTACCAAATATTTACATGGCTTGTGGTCCTAGTTACATTCTACCCAAAACAAATGAAGTCAAGGCTAGATCTACTAAACCACAAACCTAAATCTGGAGGTTAGGTTATGGAATGGGAAGGTGTTAGGCACCCATTCCGCCTAGGCAAAGTCTGGTCTTCTAGACTTTTGTGACCAATGTACCATGCTGTGCATGATACGTTGAACATGTGAATGAAAAATTAAATCACATGAATGCATTTTTGTTGAAAAAATCAGATCTGTTTTTATTGTTAAAAAAATGATTTTGATTTGTAAAAATATCAGATTTGCTTTGTGGGACGTAAAAAAAAGGTTTTGTGATAAAAAAATTCAGATCTGTTTTGTTATATAAAAAAAAAATTGATTTTTGATGACAAAAATTCAGATCTGTTTTATTATATATATATATTTTAAATATTTTCTAAGAAGAAAACTTCACTCATAATCTAAAATTATGCAATCATGAATTAAAATAAACACAAACACAGTAATACACAATCTCTTTCTTTATTTCGACAATTTGCATTTATTAAGAAAATTAGATTTGAAAAAAATTTAAATCGATGTAGATCTCTTTTTGTTTCAGAAAACTTAGATCTACATTTAAGGAAGATGTATATCTATTTTTATGTTGAGAAAAAATTTAGATCTACATCTTATAAAGATGCAGATCTGTTTTGTTTCAAGAAAAATTCAGATCTACATCTTATAAAGATGCAGATCTGTTCTGTTTTAAGAAAAATAATTGTTCACATGCAAATTTATTGACATTCAAGAAAAAGATTATAACAATCATATAGAAAATATCATGCTTTAAACAAAAGGACAATTAACAATTTATAGATATTTGAAAAAGAAAGAGATATAATATGCTTCATCCACATCACAAGAGAAGGGTGAAGGAAACAACCTTTTGCATGAGCACACTTTGTTCTTGAGAGGATGTTTTAGGGTTCAATGAAATTTTTTCAGTTCTCTTTGAAACCTAAAAACCCTAATTTTGTAGCAACACTCAGAGAGAGGATTAGAAAATATGTGTGGTTTGAGAGTAAAAAACGTATGCCTCTCAGAGCATAAAAAAAAGGTGCTGAATTATGAGGTCCAGTCTCTATTTATAGAGCTTAGAGGACTCTAAAAAATAGGTACGGACGATTAGGGTTTGAATCCAGACGCATCCTTTTGCGAAAAGGTCGAAAATGGTGTGCCTTATCGTCACTCGAAGGCTGTTGGGCCAAAGCACACATGATAGGAATTCAACACTTTTAGAGTGTCGTTCGGAACTCCAAAAGTGCCGAATTGGCTCTTGGAGGCTGAACGCGCTTTTGTGTTTAGGTGCCATTTGGTCTCTCATTCTAGGATTTTTGGCCTACCTTTGTACCTAGACGTGTTTTCAACCTCCGTTTATGATTTTTTGGTCTCTTGTTTGGATAATTCAGGATTTTTTAAGAGTAATTATCTTGAAGATAAATACCTTAAAATAAATCTTGATAATGTTCAGATTATCCCCAATTTTGTTGTTATCTAATCATCCTTTTTATTCCTCTGCATTCATCCCTATTTTAAACACTAATTATCAACCAATCACACAATTATTTAATTACTTTTAATTATTTTTAATTTAAATTGATCATGTGTGGTCGATTCTACCTAGACACAATGCATACTGACCGTGCAAACTTGATCATGCGATATCTTTCGATCCGATGGTCCAATTTGGAAACCGGAAACACCGTTACGACCATTAAAATCTCAAGATCATTTTTATAATATGCAATGAATGAGTTAATGCATGTAATGCAAAGGTAAAATGACGCATGTGATGCAAGAATAAAATGATGCATGTGATGCAATAATGATTTTTTTTTGTACACGGATGGTCACTCCAGTCACCTTCCTTGATTAAATTATGGGTGCAAAATTGAGTGTCTATAGAATGCCCTTCATTGATAGAGCTTGGAAATTGAATGTCAATGTAAAATAAAGACACTGATTTTAGTGACCATGATTTAATTGAGGTTGAATTTTCAAAGATTACCTAGCCTTCGAACCTAAAACTTTGGAATATAGAACTAATGCCCTATCTTTTGACAAAAAATGAAAGTATTTGACTTAGCTGATAATTGCTGAACTCTGAAATGACTCTTGATAATTGATATGGCTGAGACTTTTTCATTCTGATCTTAATAATGGAGGAGTCTATGATCAACTATTTTGATCTTGATGAAAAGGGGTGTATGCGACCAAATGGCTTAATCTTTGACAAAAGGGGGTGTCTGTGACCAACTGGCTTGATCTTGACAAAAGGAGTGTCTGCGACCAACTGGCTTTGTCTTGACAAAAGGGTGTCTGCGATCAACTGACTTGATCTTGACAAAAAGGAGCATCTACGACCAACTGGCTTGGTCTTGACAAAAGGGCATTTGTGATCAACTGACTTGATCTTAACAAAAAGGATCATCTGCAACCAACTGGCTTGGTCTTGACAAAAGGGCGTTTGCGATCAACTGGCTTGATCTTGACAAAAAGGAGCGTTTGCGATCAACTGCCTTAATCTTTTACAAAAAGGGGTGTCTGCGACTAACTAGCTTGATCTTGACAAAAAGGAGTTTGCGACAACTGACTTGGTCTTGACAAAAGGGTGTCTGCGATCAACTGACTTGATCTTAACAAAAAGGAGCATCTGCAACCAACTGGCTTGGTCTTGACAAAAGGGCGTTTGCGATCAACTGGCTTGATCTTGACAAAAAGGAGCGTTTGTGACCAATTGGCTTGATCTTGACAAAAAGGAGCATTTGCGATCAATTGCCTTAATCTTTGACAAAAGGGGGTGTCTGCAACCAACTAGCTTGATCTTGACAAAAAGGAGCGTCTGCGACCAACTGGCTTGGTCTTGACAAAAAGGAGTGTTTGCGACCAACTGGTTGATCTTGACGAAAGGGTGTCTAGGGCTTCTCATCCTTGAAACCAAGTTGTTGCATGCAAAAATCAAAATTTGGAATTATTTTCTAACTGATAAGGGCTTTGCATTCCCATTGCTTTTTGAGATGTGATCCCTTTCTTGATTTGAACTTTATCAAGAAAAGTTTAATTGACAAAAAAATTTTCTTTTGAGAAACATTTGATTTTTAAAATTTTGAAGTTTTGAAATTTTGATTTCGACTTTTGAGACTTTGGAAAAAAATTATTTTTTAAATCTAGAGTTTAAAATTTGAAATTTTGAGCCTTTAGAATTTTTAAAATCAAGGCTCGAAATCTTGATCATGAAATTTGAAGTTTGAGTTTTCATTGAAAATTGAAGAGTTGAATTCAACATTTGGGCATTGAGAATATGAATTTGAAAATTTGGGATTTAGGATATTTGAAAACTTTGAAAAAGATAGTAATTTTTTTTTTTTTTGGGTTGACTGAGTCAACTCAGTTTGATTGAGTTGACTCAGCCTTAGGCTGAGTTTAAGTGTGGGGGCCGAATTTTGGCTCCCTACTTTCCTTTGTCTCACTCTTTTCCTTTTTTTGTTTTGTTTTTTTTGTTTTTGTTTTTGTTTTTGTTTCATCTTTCTCCACCTCTCTTCCTCCATTGTCACTATTCACTCTCTTCTTCCGCTTGGATTTTCTTCTTCATCTCTCCATTTTTTCTCACAAAAAAATATTTTTCTAAGCTTCTCAAGCTTCCCTCATCCATCTCTATCAATATCTCTTTAGATCCTTATGTCCTTGAGCATTTCATCACATACCCATTTTTGGTGAAACCTATTTTCCAAAATCCATTTTCTTTGCATCAAAATGGCTTCTTCCTCCAAGGGATCTTCCTTTCTAACTTTTCATGGTAAGAAGTATGATCCAACATTTGAGTGGCATGACAATGATGGACTTCTTCAAGACCCTAAGACCTATGCTCAATATTGTCATGTAGACACCAAGGTGAGAGTTTTTTTTTTTTTTTCTTGGCAAAATGTTGTTGCATGTTTCATTGAAAGTTTCACGGTGAGATATTATCACTTTTGAAATTTTGGGGGCATTGTGTGATTGATCATGTTTGGAATGTTGGCTTTGGAGCATTCTTAAAGTGTGTTTTTTTCTTTGATCTTGGTGCAATTTGGGCAATGTTGGTGGCTTTTGGAATTTTGACAATGTAGGTAATTTGTGATGTTGTTGGATGAATTTTGGTTTGGACTTTGGGAGTATTGGCATCGTGAAAACTCTATGCTTGACTTATAGGAATGTGTTCATGATATATGTGGGAAAACTTGTTGGTATGTATAAACTTTTTTTTTTTATTTTTTTAAATTTTTAAATTTTTATTTTATTTTATGATCATGCAAAATTTTGTGGGTATGTGCATGGATATATTTATGGGTATTGGCAAATTTTGTGGGTATTGTGGAAAAATTTTGTTGGGTATGTGAGAATTTATTTGTGCATGAAGTTGTGGGAATTTTTTCTTGGCATGCAGAGATTTTCTTTTTGCATGGCTATGGAAAAATTTGGTAGTTGTATGGATATGTGATAAATTTGGTAGTGGTGACATTTTGGTGGGGTATTGATTTGATTTTGTGGTGGGGTGTTGATTTGATTTTGTGATGGGGTATTGATTGCAGAAATATTTTTTGGGTATGGAAATTTTTTGGTTACATATTTTGGGTTATGGAAATTGATGAGTTGAATTTTTATGTTGCAGACCCTTAAGAGTTGAGGGAGTCTCCAAATGTTGAAAAGTGCATCGGCAGCACTGTCTCCTAGCGTCAAAAATGTCATCAATGAAGCGGGCTTTGTCACCTTTTTCGAAGCTTTTTCGAATCATGAGACATATGAGTACAAGGATCTTTAGTTACTTCTTGCCTTAGCAGAGCACTTCTAGGACACTACTTGTACCTTCCATTTTTCAAACATTGGGGAGGTAATGTTAACACCTTATGACTTTTTTGTCATCACTGCTTTGAGGTTGGGTGGTAAAAGAATTCTTGTCAACGATTCCCTTACTTCAACTGAGCTCAAGAAACTTCTAGATGTAATGCCTTCTAGAATGAGGAGTAACAATGTTCCTTTGTCTTGGTTATGTGAGAGTATTCCCTAATGTGAGACTGTGGCAAAGGATGCTCGTATATTCAAGCTTCTGTTTATTGGGACTTTCCTATGTCCAAATTTAGGCAGTACTGTGAATTTGCGCTACTTGGGGAGCTTGAGAAAAATTGAACATCTCTAGAATTATGACTAGGCGGCATGGCCTTTGCTACTCTGATGCATTTCATGGCCCAACTCTCTAGGCAGAGTCTTTCAAGCTTGGGTGGGGCTCCATTTGTTCAGCAGGTGAGGCTTGATATTTATTTTGGCTATGTGTTGGCTATGAAAATTATTTTGGCTATGTGGTAATGGTGTTGTGAATTTTTCAGGTTTGGATGTATGAGTATTTTGGGGTTGGTCCTGAAATCCAGGAGGAATTTTTTGGCATTTTTCCTAGATTTCTTCGTTGGTTGCCCAAACATCGCTTGTCTCCACCCTTTAGGTGTTCTTTGGAGCTTTGGCGCTTGGTGATTGACAATCTGACAAGTGATGATGTGAGTTCTTTCTTTCTCCTTTTTAAATCTTTGGTATTTGGTTATGATCTAGTCTCTTCTCTTTCTGAGTTTCTTTGTGACTTTTTAGATGAAATTAAATCCTTGGGCTGGATGTGAAGGGTATGCTAAGTGTGAGCGGGCTTTAGAACTCAATAGCCGCCAAGTATTGTTTGAATGTGGGCATGGAAAGTATTGGTATCTTAGTGATCGGGTGTTGCCCCAAGTTGAACATGTGTATCCTCCTGCCATATTCCGGCTCATCCTTGTCGCACTATTTGATTGGTTGACTTTTTGGCTGATGAAGAGATTACTCCGGCCTGTGATGGCTATATTGTTATAGGAGCAGAAGGAAATTATTCTAAATTTATCCGGGATTGTCTGCAAGGTTGTTTAGTTGGTACAACGGTATTCTCCTTCCCTTCTAAGATCAAACTTTTGCTCTGCAAATTCCTTTTCCATATTTCTGCTTGGTAACAATATTTGCATGTTGGATTTTCAGCCTCCATCTTCTGAAGGAGAGGAAGAGGAAGAGTGTTCATTTTTAGACCCCTTAAAACACAACCAGATTAACCTAGTTAATTAGCCAAGTGATTACTTAGTCAAATTATCAAGTCTAAGTTAACACACATATATCATATTATTGTAAGGTGTAGAAAATAAAGAACACAACAATATGATAACCCATGAAAACCAAACCAGTAAAAAACCTGGGGAGGATTTAACCTAGCTACCCTTAAGGTAAAACCAAATCCACTATGAAAGATTGAAGTTTACACAATAGAGACTTAGACCACTAACATTCTATTGCTACCTCGAGTAGGAAACTTACTACCATGACCACGTGACAGCTAGTTCATGGACTACTTCTTTCTTGGATTCTCAGCAGTACAAGCACTCCCGCTTGTGTATCTTTAAGCTCTTGAATTTGCAATTGAATCGATTACCAAGTTCTTGACATAATCTTGAAACTTGGAAACCTTAAGTATGTGTGAAGGCAACCACCTCTTGATCTCACAAAAGATTCACACACATAGCATATGGAGCATCCCCAAAACGTGGCTAGGGTTTTTCCTTTTATATTTAAGACAAAACCTAAAACCCTATACGTCAAACGGGCTTGGGTTGAGTTAGACATTTCTGCAGAAAAACAATCTGCACGACTTTTGATTGATTGAGTCTAATTCTCGATCAATTGAGCTAGGCAGATTTACATAGTAAATCCCGTAGAACACTAGATTCCAACTTTACACATAAAGATAGTTTGAGCAAGTTTAAAATAAGACTAAAACGTTTTGATCATGGTTTGCCAACATCACAAAATGAAGTTCTAATACATTAGTTCCTAATTCCTTAGAACCTAACAAAGAGGAAGAGATTCCCTCTCCTCACCATGCTGGTGGTTCTTCTAGTTCTTTCATAGAGACTTATCCTCATTTTCCGGCATGCCAGTATGATGTGATGAATCCTGATGGAATGTATAGTTCCATGCCTTTGACTAGGCCAGAGTATGTGCCAAATATTCCTTGGCTCGGTCTGGTATGTTCTTGAGTGTTCAGTTCCTTGTCCTTATTTTTTGAATGGATTCTAAATCGGTAGAGTTGTGCTTCAAGTTGATGTGGATCTTGTGGAAGAAAGCATGTGGATGATTGGAGGCTTGCAGTCATTGGCTCGTACCCAGTCCTCCCAATATGTGATCAATGATTCTAATTAGGTATACCACGTTGCTTTCTGAGTATCTTTGGCTTGAGCTTTGCTTGATAGTGACTTTAACATTTGATTTTGTTGAATTTTCAGAAACATCGAATGGAAACTGCTGACAATACAAGAAGAACTTTGGAGGAAAGAATTAGGAACCTTGAACTTGAAAATCGTCAGTACAATCCCTGCTTTTTCTCAAGTCAAGAAGGAAATATTGAAGGTGGCTCTTCTAGAGGTGGATCAAGGAGATCCCCCTGCAGGCAGACTCAGAGTCCTAATGATGCGTGACTTGCATGTTTATTTTTCCTACAAAACAAAAAGGAAGTGTTCCTTAGATAATCTTGTATTATTTTCCATGTTTAGCTCTTTGTCGTTGGTATCACCTTGGATCATGTAGAAACTTTAACTAAGACAAGTTTATAATTCACCTGATGAGACTTTGTAGTACTAATTTAGACTTATCTTGCTTGGCTTTGTTGGAATTTGCACTTAATTGGATAAGGTGGAGCTGAATGCTCCTAGTTTAAAATGAACGCATGACTTTTGAAAATCTTGATGCGATTTTTTTTTTAAAGAAAATGATGTTGGTGTTTGTTTTGAAAATGCATGAGGCGTGGGCGAATGCCCCTAGTTTGGAACATAAATCCATGAGTCTTAAGAAAACTTTAGTTGATCACTTTTTGAGAACAATGATGCAGGTGATGATTTTTTGAAAACAAGTGTGTTAGACTTGTTGAAATGTCTCAGCTTGATTAAAAAAAATCTTTTTGATTGTCAAACGATCTTAAAAAATTACACGAGAACATGAAACTTCATGGAATTGCACAAGTGTAGGATTGAGGGGCTGCGTGCAACTTAGCAACTGAAGAGTGCCATTTGGCACTTTTGGAGTGCTGTTTAGCACTTTTAGAGTGTCGAATTGCATTGAGCCACACCATGACGCTTACGCCATGGTGAGCCGACTCCTCATGGTCTCCCAATGCATGCTTTGCGTTTTTGCATTTTTTGAAAAACATTTACTTCGTTTGTGATCATGAGACTCTCTCCTAGTTAGCTACAAACTCTCTGAAACCTATTTCAAACCTGATTAGGAATTGATGCAGCTTATTTAAAGGAATTCTCCTATGACAAATCTTTGCATAAAGGTTAGCAAAACACAATAACCACAAGCAAAAGTCATCCATGGCTAGCAATCATAATTTTTCTCATTCAACAATTCATGGCATTAATAGATGGGTTTGTAGCTTTGATTTCAATACCAAAACCAATTTTACAGCCTTTAAATTAGAGGGAATCAAGGCTCTAAGGAATGTCAAAATCAAGTGGGACTTCCTTCGAGCTGCTGTGAAATTTTAGGATCTCGAAGATCATCCGGTTCAACATTGCTAAACTCTATCCAACAATTGAAGAATTCTCTACTATCTTGGGCTACAATCCACGTAAAAAATCTGTAGCGGTTGAATATGACCCTAGGCATAAGGAATCTTTTTCTGATGCTCTCGGTCTTCCTACTTCCATTACTGATAGTATGATTGAGGGTCATATGGTGAATCTTCATGCCATTATCTCTCGGTTGATTGACAAACGCACCTATGGAGTGACCGAAAACATGCAGAAAAACTTTGGTTTGGCTTTATGCTTTGTGGGAGAACTTTTGCTTTGCTCTGGAAGACACAGCTTTGTGGATGCTCGAGCTATAAGTGTTGTGAGTCAGATTAAGGATGGCGGTAATCCTTTTTCTTTAATCTTGGTAGAAACCTTTCTAGGATTGGATGCTGTATTTCATGGTGGAGAAACTCAGAACTTTTTAGGGAGTCCTTTGACTTTGCAGATATGGCTAATGGAGCGACTGGACATGATTGCCAAGCCTACAATCGGTAATTATGGGCCTAGCAGTTTTCTTAGTAGGGCTATAATCAAGACTAAATGCCAAATTGAGAGTGACTGGGTGAAATTCTTAGACAAGAAATCTAGTACCTCAATTCAATGGGACTATTATTGGTGGAAGTGCCCACCCCCTTTACTGAGGGCTCTAGGATTAGATAATATTTTCCTTGTTGGATTGCGGAGAGCAACTTTCAACAAAGGAGAAAGACTTTTGAGGCAATTCAAATATGAGCAAGGAATACCCGGTGGCAAAAGAAGAAGACCTTTCTCTCCTGTGGACACAAATCCTACTTTTCTACAGAATATACTATTGGCTCTAGAGATGGCTGACTGAGTGGACCAATCTTTTGTTAAGGTGCACTTCCACAAGATGACTACAGAATACTCTAACTGGTTGATAGACAAGTTTGTTGACAAGGAAGTTGAAAGGATTGCTATAAGAGAACAGTTTCTCAGAGATAATTGGGAAAGACCTGATGAAGACAATTATGAATTCAAAAGAAGGGACAATGCTGACAAGGTACCTATCACAGAGGGAATTGACGATCAATAGAAAAAGAAAAGACTGAAGACAAAGTGACCTTCTTATTTTTTGGCTTTGATCATGTTTATTTTAGAAGTTGATGTAGAAACTCTTATGTTTTGGATTTATTTAGAATTTGCAGGTTAGGGATCTTGTTTAAGGTGTAGGCTTTTGGGGTTTTGAATTTTATGGTTTGGTTTAGGGTTTGGGCTTTTAGATTTTGTGTAATGACATGGTTTAATGGAATGATTGAATTTTTGGTAATTTTGGTTAATGGGCAAAAGGTGGGTTGTGGGAAATTGTGACCGAACCAATGCATGGTTGCCTACGTACCCTCTTGATAGAAGGATCAAGTCATCATGTAGTTCATTGATGAGGTTTTGTGTGTGTGTGTTTCTATTGCTCTAACTTTTGCCTAGACTGCCCTTTCGAGTTTTCAGCCTAACGAGATATTTTTTTTTCTTTTTTTATTTTTTATTTGCCTTAACTTTTGCCTAGGTCGCCCTTTTGGGTTTTCAACCTAGTAGGCTCTCTCACTCTCTTTTTTATTTTTTAAATTTTTTTATTGCTCTAACTTTTGCCTAGACCGCCCTTTCAGGTTTTCAGCCTAGGGAGCTTTTTATTTATTTATTTATTATTTATTTGCCTTAACTTTTGCCTAGGTCTTCCTTTTGGGTTTTCAACCTAGTAGGCTCTCTCACTCTCTTTTTTATTTTTTTAATTTTTTAATTTTTTTTATTGCTCTTACTTTTGCCTAGACCACCCTTTCGGGTTTTTAGCCTAGCAAGCTTTTTTTTTTTTTTTTTAGTCAAACCTAAGAAAGGAAATAATTTAATTTACAACCACCTTAGACGTGGTACTTCTTCAATTGATCCATGTTGGTTGCCTCAGTGAAATGGTTTGCATCTAAGTCCATCAATCTTACTGCTCCCTCAGAATATATCTATTTGATAATGTATGGGCCTGCCTAATTTTGCTTGAACTTCCCATTTGCATCTTGAACCGGGGCTCGGATTTCCTTCAACACTAAATCCCCCAATTTTAAATCTTTGGTTCTCACTTTCTTGTCAAAAGCTTTCCTAAGCCTCCTTTGATAACCTTGAGTATGATACAAGGCCTTAAGTCTTTTCTCATCTAGCATGCATAACTGATCATATCTGTTTTGCAACTGATTTACTTCAAAGATTTCACATTCCAATGTTGTCCTTAGTGATCGGGCACCCATCTCGATGGGAAGGACTGCTTCCATCCCATTAACCAATGAATAAGGAGTGGCTCCTGTGGAAGATCGGATTGATGTTTTATACCCCAAGTGTGCATAGGGCAACTGTAGGTGCCAGTCCTTGTAGTTTTTTGTGCTCTTCTTCAAGATTCGCCCAATGTTTTTATTAGCAGCTTCAACTGCTCCATTAGTTTGAGGATGATAAGGTGAAGACTTGTGGTGCTGAATGTTGAACTGTCTCAGTAACTTTTATGTTTCCCTTTTGAAATGCTGCCCATTGTCAGAGATAATTTCATGTGGTACCCCGTATCTGAAGATGTTATTGGTCTGAATGAACTAAGCAACTTTCTTTGGCTTCAAAACTTTGTATGAGGCAGCTTCTACCCATTTAATAAAGTAATCAATGGCTACGAGTATAAATTCATGGCCATTGGATGCTGTAGGGTGGATCTTCCCAATAATGTTTATTCCCCATGTAGAGAGTGGCCAAGGTAATGTCATGGTATGTAATGGCATGGGTGGCATGTGCTTCAAATCTCCATGGACTTGACATTGATGGCATCTTAGAACATGAGTCGCACAGTCGGCTTCCATAGTGGTCCAGTAGTAATCCTGTCTCATTATCTTCCTTGATAGCATATACGCATTCATATGTGGCCCATAACTTGACTCATGAACCTCTTCAATTATCTGTTATGCTTCCTTGGTAGTTACACAAAGGAGATGAATTCCATCATATGATCTTCGGTAAAGCCTTTCACCACAAATAATATAATTAGTGGACAACCTCCGGATGATTAACTGATCATTCTTGTCTACAAATTCTGGGTATGTTCCATCCTTGAGGTATTGTAGGACATTTGAATACCATTCACCTTCCCCATCCTTTCCTTCATCTTCTTCTATTGTCATGCAATAGGCTGGTTCTTCTTTTTGTTCCAACACTATCGATCTAGCCTTATCTTCTTTTGGCCCATCCATCATGGATGCCATGGTTGCTAAAGCATTTGCAATTTGATTCTGCATCCTTGGCACGTACTAATATTAGATCTTGCTGAATTTTGAGGACCACTTCTGGAGACATTGATGATAAGGTGTAAGCCTCTCTTCTTTGATCTTCTATTTATTCTGCACCTAAGAGATTATTAGGGCTGAGTCTCCATACACCTCAAACTTTTTCACTCCTAGGCCTAAGGTTGCTTGTAGGCCCATGATGCAAGCTTCATATTCTGTGGCATTGTTGGTGGCAGGGAAGTTGAGTTTGCCAAAAAATGGGATGTGTGCCCTTTTTGGAGAAATTAAGAGAACTCCAATTCCACTTATGTTTTGATTTGTTGCTCCATCAAAATACATCTTCCATGATTCTACTTCAATCTCCATAATGTCTTCATCCGGAAAGTCTCCTTGAATCTCTTCAGCTTCTTCTGGTGAACAATAAGCTAGGTGATCAACAATTGCCATCCCTTTCATAGATTTTTGAGTCACATACTTGATATCGAATTTTGAAAAAAGCAAAACCCATTTAGCAGTCTTCACATCTTGCACAGGTTTTTCCATTAAATACTTCAAAGGGTCCATTCTTATAATCAACAGAACCTTGTAAGCTAGCATATAATGTCTAAGTTTATGGGTTGCCCATATGAGTGCCACACATGTCTTTTCTAATGGTGAATACTTCTCTTTATAAGGAATCATCTTCTTGCTGATGTGGTATATGGCATTCTCCTTTCTAGTCTCCTCTAAGTATTGAGCAAGTAAAGCCCCTATCGTTGAATCTGTAGTGGTGAGGTACAACAATAATGGCTTTTCAAGAGCTGGTGGAACAAGTATTAGTGGTTTCATCATATAACTTTTGATCTTCTCAAAGGCATATTGGCATTGTTCGTTCCACACAGTTGGGACTTCCTTCTTGAGCAGTTGGAAGATTGGTTCACATGTCATAGTGAGTTGAGCTATGAACCTGCTGATGTACTGTATTCTCCCCAGAAATCCTTGAATCTCCTTTTTAGTCTTTGGAAGCTTCATATCTACAATTTCCTTTATTTTGTCAGGATCAACTTCTATTCCCTTCTAGCTTACGATAAACCCTAACAGTTTTTCGGATGTGACTCCGAAAGTACACTTCTTCGGATTCAATCACAACTTATAGAATTATATTCTCTCAAAGAACTTCCTCAAAAAGCATGTGCCCTTCATGGTCTTTGGACTTTACTGTCATGTCATCAAAATAAACTTCTACTTCTTTGTGGATCAAATCATGCAGCAAAGTGGTGGCTGCTCGTTGGTAAGTAGCACCAACATTCTTAAGGCCAAATGGCATGACCTTGTAGCAACATGTCCCCCATGGTGTAATGAAGGAAGTCTTCTCCATATCTTTTGGAGCCATCTTAATCTGACTGTATCCTAAAATCTATCCATAAACGAGAGTAGTGCATGCCCTGCTGTGTTGTCATCTAGAACGTCAATGTGAGGCAATGGAAAGTCGTCTTTTGGGTTGGCCTTATTCAGCTCTCAGAAATCTACACACATTCTGACCTTCCCATCCTTCTTTGGTACCGGAACCACATTAGCTAACCACTCTGGATAGTTGACCACTTTCAGGAATCCTACATTGTACTGTTTTTCTACTTCTACTTTGATCTTGCGAGTCCATTCTGGATTCATTCTTCTCAACTTCTACTTGATCAGCTTCATGGTTAGATCTATTAGAATGCAGTGTTGTACTATATCTGTATCAATCCCAGGTGTGTCTTTATATGACTAGGCAAGGATCTCTTTGAACTCTGTCAGCAGTGCTACTAATGCATCTTTCTCTGAGGCGGTTAGGGTGTTGCCCACTTAGATCATTTTAGGTTCATCGTTAGTTTCCAGGTTAATGGATTAGGTTTCTTCTTTTATAGGTTCTAGGTATCCATGTTTTAATTCCTTATTATTAAGAGTTTTTTTTTACCAATTTTAGAAATAAAAACATCCAAAGCTAGCAAATAAGCAGAATTAGAAATCATATTAAAAGGGAAAGAGTTTTTAACAGAATTTACAGACTCAACAGACTTAACTAGAAAACTATCACAAACAGATTTAACAAGAATAGAAACACTAGCAGAGATAGACTTAATAGGATCAGAAACAGTGTTTTTGGCAAGAGAGACTGGCTCGGCGGTCTTGGTCTTCTTGGTGAAATTGACTAACTTGACGGTCTTAATTTTCCTCATAGAGTCCTCCATGGGGTGGGCGGCTCCCTCCCATGCCCAATTCTTTAACTCGGTCTTGGCTTCCATAATGGCAGATGGCTCCCAGTAAAATTCTTCTTCCTTCAGCATCAGTACTGTGGGGTCTACATCCATATAATCTGTGGCTTCTTCTTCAACCTCCATATCTGTGGGCTTGTTGGTCATAAAAGCATCCAGGCACTCTATGCTATCCATCCATTCATCAAATAGCTCATACTTGCCTATGTTGCCTAAATTAGTGGGTTGAAGGAGATGCTCTGGCTCACTTCCTTCCATTCTCTCCTCATTACGTTCAAAATTCTCAAGTGTCGTGATTCTGAGACTGTGGACCATCAGTTTTTGGTCTAGAGTGGCCAACCTGGCATCTATGTCATCATCCTTTACAATATGTAGGGTTGGTGTACTTGGTTTTGAATCATAGTACGACCCCAATTCTGGAAATTCTCTTCCATACTTCTCATACCTAGGGCCAGACCCTGAATTGACATTAGTGATATCACTCGAATCTGAAAGATACCCATAGGGATATTCTTCATGATACATCTGGTTGGCTTGTGCATTTTCCTCTCTTGCATCCTCTAACACATTTATCAGCCTGTATTGATCACTATTAGTGTCGCTTCTCCTGTTAGTTTCAATATCATCTTCAATATCTTAATCATAGTAGTCCACATCACTGTCATATTCCTCATAGAATAGGTCTGCGTCTTCATCTTCTCTATCACTAGGGGGTTCACCTCAATCATCTCCGCTGTATGGGCTATCATAACTTCTATTGTTGTTGTCATCACTATTGGTGCTGTTGTCATTATCACTATGTCCACCATCACTGCTGCTGTTGTCACTACTACTATTACTCTTGTCTTCACTTCTATCTTTAGCATCACTAAGGGTTACTCCCCTTTCCTTATCTTCAATGTATGCTGGTAGGCCTTCCAATATTCTTCTTCTTCTATGTTGTAGATATGATCTCCAAGGAGTGTAGTCATGGCATCAGGATCCATGTGATTAGCCTAATTAGTAGGGACCCAAGTTGTATCTTCCTTCTTAAATTCTGGAGTGTTATTGTGACAATCGAGTAGTATTTTGAAACTGAGCAACATTGTCTTTGTTATAGGATCGAATCTCGGTTCTGGGAATCCCCAATAACATTGACTTTCTCCAGCTTTTACAAACTTCCCATTCAGCGTGGGAGTGAGGGGCTTCAGAGGTTCTGGCTCGGGCCATCTTTCTCACTTCCATCTCTAACAAATCATCATCAGTGGGCTTATAGCCTTGCCCAAAAGGCGGTGTGGCAGTAGGAATTGCCAAGTCTTGGACAGTTGGTTTCTTCACTGCCCTCCCCAAATTCATTCCAGGAAGGTAGTTCATCCTTCTCATCATTGCTACCACATTGTTGTTACCATAAGGAATAAAATCCATTGGGATCTTTTCAACTTATTCTTCTCTCTTTTCAAAGCCGGGCTTCTCGATCTCAAAGCTATCCAAGGTCCATGGCCCCTTCTTAGAATCAATGCCATAAACAGGTTTTCGCATAGTCAAAGTATCTCCATAAATGTTCACAATAGCCCCTTCATGTGGAAACCGAACCTTTTGATATAGGAAAGAGGGTACAACTTCTGTGTCATGGATCCTGTTGCCCAAGGAGCATATTGAAGTATGGGGCTATATTAAGGACTTGAAAATCCACCTTCTTGACCATTGGTCTGATGGTAAGCTTTAATGTTATGGTTCCCAAGACTTCTCTTCTACTGTTGTCGTATGCCCTCACATGTTGATCGGTAGGCACAAAGTCTTCAATGCTCAGGCGAAGGTAGCTTGCAGTCTTCAAAGGACAGACATTCGAGGCACTTCCATCATCTATTAAAACCATTTGTATCCTTTTCCCCATGGAGTCCATAATGATATGCAACAGATCATTGTGGTGCTTCCCCTTATTGGTCAAATCCTTGTTGGAATAGGAAATAGTGATTTCCCTATTTATGGACCCAATCATAGCATTCAGATCTTAGGAGGTTGTGGTTATTGGGACTTGGATTTTGTTGAGCAAGTCTACTAGGTTTTGTCGATGTTTGTATGAGGTCATGAGTAAACCCTATAAGGATATGTTGGCTTGTGTCTTTTACAGTTGCTTGAGGACTTCATCTTCTTCGGTAGGTGTTTGTTAAGTGGACCTATTCAGAGCTTCAACCGGGTTGTCGGTCTCTAAATGTAGGGGTTTGAAGTGTCTCCCCCCTTATGATGTGGGCAATTTTGGTTGAATCATGGGGATCAGTGTCTCGGGGCTTGAAGTGTCTCCCCCCATTTGTGGATGTTTGGTTGTTTCCTTGGGGTTTGAAATGTCTCCTCTCGTTTGTGGGTGTTTGGTTGTTCTCTTGGGGTTTGAAGTGTCTCTCCCCATTTATGGATGTTTGGTTATTTTCCTGTTTTGGTACTTCATTCCATATGTCATATCCTATGACAGTAGCAAAGGTTCTATCCATTAATTCTTCCCTTGTCATCGTGAAACACTCGGGTAGGTCATAGATCAAGTCGGACGGGTCTTCCTTATTATCTTTTTTCGGTCATTAAGCAATGACCCCTTGGTCCTTTCCCAAAATTGTGATTGGGCAAGGGATTGTTAGCGATGCTAGGCCTTATAAGCGGCGCAATCACTTTATTGTCTATTAGGTCTTGAATTGCATGACGAAAAGGCGAAACAACGATTAGTTTCATGACCAGGTACTTGGTGGTAGGCACATCTTTTATTCCTATCAAATCCTGAGGGCAAGGGGTTTGGAATTGGTCTTAGGTCCAAGGGTTTTAGTAACCTTTTTGCCTTTAGCTTATCAAACACTTGGTTCATGGGCATATACAACTCATGACTTGGGTCTAGGCCCCTGGGGTATTTGCACAGGTGCAATGGGTGCAATCAATTGATAAGGATCATTTTTATGAATATTGGAAACCTCTGCAATCTTAGAATTAGATCCTAGATTCTTTCTAAACCTTGGAAGGTCATCAATCTTTATAGTACCATTGTTTATATCATCTTCAATTTGAGTTTCGGCAGTAATTAAAGCTTTAAAATTGGGGAAATATTGTGCAAACAAATATTTATGGTATACAGGCAATAAGTTCTTTACAACCATGGCTAACTATTCTTCTTCACTCGGCCTACTCATCATCTGTACAGCTTTGGCTCTCCATTTGTTAATGAAAGTAGAGAAGGATTCTTTCGGCTCTTGCTTGGTAGTCTCAAGGTCTCTTCTTGTGATGTCCACCTCCATATTGTACTTGTATTGCTTGTGAAATTCTCAGCAGATGTCCTTCTAACTTCTTGCTCTTGCATCATCTAGGTTGATGAACCATCTAAGAGCGGCTTTGGTCAATGTGTTTTGGAACATCTGAGCAAGTACTTCCTCAGTCGCACCTAAGGGCTGCATAGCTTTTATATACATCTTCAGATGAGACTTTGGGCAGCCGGTCCCATTAAACTTGTCTAGATTTGGCATCTTGAACTTGGATGGCAACCTTGCATTGGGTAATAGCGAAAGAGAATCATAATCCATAAGTTCCTCCATCTTGAGGGCTCTTCTAATCATCTCCTCCATTTTATTCATCCTTTATTGATCTTCTTATCACTTTCTAGGGCTGGTGGATCATGATAAGTATTGTCCCCCTCTTGATTGTTCTTCAAATTCTGAAACTGTTGCATCATACGGTTCATATCTTCCCTTAGTTGAATCTAACTAGCTACCATAGTGTTGAGTAGCCTTGGGTGTTCATAGGTTCCTCTGTGTTTGGGTGTTCTCCTTCTCCTTCTTGTGGCTTGAACTGTCTTAGAGGTCAAAGATGGGGTTGTGATGTTGCAGCAATGGAGTTTCTTCTATTCTTGAAGGCTTTAGTATTGTGATGGGAGTAACAGGCTTAGAGCTAGAGCTACTAGCTTGAATGTCGAGCTTTAGTTCTCTTTGTAGCCTTCCTTCAGATCTTGACCAGATTCTCCCTTAATGACAAGCTTGGTTGGGTTAATCAAAGCTAAGACCCCATCCACATCCATCAGTCAATCAAAACAAACACACATAACATGCAATGCAATTTTAACTGGGACCGACCTAAGGATAGGTTCTAAGTCATTATGTTGTAGGGTGGGTTTGTTGTTTCATTGTTTTACATAGCTAAGATGTTACACCTCCCAACTTGTAATGTAATGAACATTGCATTGGTCCAAGTGACATGGTTTTTCCATTATAGTCAACAGGAAGTGATCTAGTGACTTTGGGCTATGAGTTGGTGAGTTCACCACTGGGTACCCAAACTAGTGAAGACTGGCGATCCATGGTTACTACCACCACAAAATTGTTGAAAGGGGTGCATACATTGTTGTTTGGATGGCACACATTATGGCAGTTAGGGAAAGATTTTAACAACCAAAACAAACAACAAAATATCATACACCAAAATACAACATCCCATCAAACATAAATAAACTAACAAACAACTATATCATGCAAGACCATGCAAAACAAGGGTACACTTTTGGTCACTTAAGTCTAATACGAATCTTAGCCCTCGACATCCCCTGTGGAGTCGCCACTGTGAGAGACATGTCCCTCAAAAAAGAGATTTGGGTACTTTTCGGGGCACTTCTCTTTTTCAGTAAATGGTATGGAGTCACCACTTATTTTTCTTTATACAAAAAAATAAGAAAAAATACTAATTACAAAATACATGACTGAATAGTTTCATTTATTGATTGAATAAAAATTACATATTTGGAAAATTGAAATGTTACATAGCTTTGGGTTCTAGTTACAATCTACCAAATATTTACATGGCTTGTTGTCCTCGTTACATTCTACCCAAAACAAATGAAGACAATGCTAGATCTACTAAACCAAAAACCTAAATCCAAAGGCTAGGTTATGGACTGGGAAGGTGTTAGGCACCCATTCCACTCAGACAAAGTTTGGTCTTCTATACTCTTGTGACTAATGTACTATGCTATGCATTTCATGCATGATATGTTGAACATGTGAACGAAAAATTAAATCACACAAATGGATGAAATCTCTACTTTTGTTGAAAAATCAGATCTGTTTTTATTGTTAAAAAAATGATTTTGATTTGTCAAAATATCAAATCTACTTTATGGGATGTAAAAAAAAAAGGTTTTGTGATGACAAAAATTCAGATATGTTTTGTTACATATAAAAAAAGTGATTTTTGATGACAAAAATTCATATATGTTTTATTATATATTTTAAAAGAAGATTTTCTAAGAAGAAAACTTCACTCATAAACTAAAATTATGCAATCATGAATTAAAATAAACACAAACACAGTAATACACAATCTCTTTCTTTATTTCAACAATTTGCATGTATTAAGAAAATTAGATTTGAGAAAAATTTAGATCTGCATCTCATAAAGTTGCAGATCTCTTTTTGTTTGAGAAAACTCAGATTTACATCTAAGGAAGATGTAGACCTATTTTTATATTGAGAAAAAAATTCAGACCTACATCTTATAAAGATGCAGATCTGTTTTGTTTTAAGAAAAATAATTGTTCACATGCAAATTTAGTGACATTCAAGAAAAAGATAATAACAATCATATAGAAAATATCATGCTTTAAACAAAAGGACAATTAACAATTCATAGATATTTGAAAAAGAAAGAGATATAATATGCATCATCACATCACAAGAGAAGGGTGAAGGAAACAACCTCCTGCATGAGCACACTTTGTTCTTGACAAGATGTTTTCGGGTTCAAAGAAATTTGTTCAATTCTCTTTGAAACCTAAACCCCTAATTTTGCAGCAACACTCAGAGAGAGGATTAGAAAATATGCGTGGTTTGAGAGTAAAAAACGTATGCCTCTTAGAGCGTAAAAAAATGTGCTGAATTATGAGGTTCAGTCTCAATTTATAGAGCTCAAAGGACTCTAAAAAATAGGTACAGAGTTTAGGTACGCTCTTGGGAAGGTGTTAGGCACCTAAGATCACCTAACCCTAAGGTTGGCCTCCCATTATTGTGTCTTAATCTTAACCTTATTAGAAACTAGTTCAACACTTATATTCTAAACTCACACACACACTAATCATGCATCGAACATACAACATGGCATCTTTTATCCCTAAACAAGCATACTTATCTATCCACAAAGCAAAAGAGAGCCAAACACACAAAAAAAAACCCTAGCATTCATCTAACATGTGAAAGACCCTATCATACATCTAAACAAGAAAGCAGTACCAAACATGGGAGCAAGCATATCATCAATAGCAAACAAATCATCTTATGAACAAGGCATTAGCACATTATAAACCCTAATCATACATCTAAGCATGCTTCATCTTATCATCCCAAGAGCTCGAAAATGTGTTGAAAACACAAGAGTTGTTTAGAGCCCCAAATTAAAGTTAAGGCTCAATAGATTTTACACTAACTTAATACTAAGTGCAGAATAGTGTAAATGCGAGCAAATAAACAAACAAGCTACTCTAATCCATAATCAAGATAACACAACAGTAAAATGGAATGTAAAAGAGTAGGGAAGAAAGATGCAAACACAAGATAACACGTCGATGTGTTATCGAAGAGAAAACTGAAGAACTCAGCGAAAAACCTCTCCGTCGCCCTCCAAGCAGTAATTGATCCACTAAACAATCAGTTGGGATACATGGGTTAGCAAGAGACCCTCCAAGCCTAATCTACCCGATGTATCTAAGCCCTCTAAGCTCCTACTCCAACAAGGCTTCTCGGAACCGTATCTTGTCTAGCTTTCTAGATCCCGCAACAAGCTCCATATTGCATCTGCCATCCTTGGCTTCTTCCAATGCTTCCCAACAACTCCAAAAACACTCACTACACTCTGAAAATGTGTGGATTGTGTTTGGGTACAAATCTCCTCTCAAGGTTTGATAATGGAGAGGGATGGAGAAGAGGCTACAATGATTTCTCACTAAGGATGAGTAGCTTTCTTTCAAAAAGATGGGTGTTTGTGTTGTAGAAAACCAATCTAGGGTTTTTCTTTCTAAATAGCCTCTCTTATATTTGTGGGTAATGAGAGTATATATAGTATAGGTGAAGGGTAGGGAAGTCACACTTAAAAAACCTCTAGGCAGAATGTTTCGCGACTGTCTCGCAGGAAGGCCTTACTCGCAAGACACTCGCGAAAATGACAGCCTGGCATGACTCTTCAGCTTCCAGTCATGTGTTCCTCACATGGCTCTTTCGCGACTTAGCTTCTCGCGAGCTTCTCGCAATATCCACTGATTTTTCATTTAAGCTTGAGTCTTCACAAACTTAATACTAAACCTAATACAATAAAATCCCACAAAGTACAAGGATATAAATTAAAGCAATTACAACACTTTTTGTCATGGAATAAAGCCAACATAAAATATAGTTGTAAATCACAACTTTACAATCTCTTCCTTTAGCTATTCTGTGACAAAACACCCTATAACAGACTCCAGACTTAAACGTGAGTTTGGGAACAACGGCAAAACTCACTCACACCTAAATCTAGAAGCTGTGTAGAACTTGGAACATATATACCTGTAACCTGAAACACTTGCACAAAACACATTAGACCCTCAAGATAAATCAAGTGATAAAAGGACAAGTATAATGTAACAAGTAAAATGCGATCAAGTAAACATGTTGTGAAACATATGAGCAACTTGATCAAACACATGACAGTCATATGGAAATGACCGCAATGATCATATAGCAAAGGAAATGATCATCCGAACATACAATGTAGTTCAGAACAATCCCAATGATCAATTGCATGTCCAACACTTAAACAATGCAAAATACACGAAGTATTTGCATCTAGGATACAAGATCCTACTAGGGCACAAGAGTAATATAAACCAAAACAAAACAAGGAAAATTTCTTCTCCCCCTTAGTATATGCATCTCCCCTATAGCTTTCTCCCCCTACGAATGTGCACGAGGTAGAATTACTCCCCCTGAGAGTGTGCACATGAGTCATATAGAAATGACGATACAAACCTGTATACTCTCCCCTTTTTTGTCACGAATAGACAAAACAATCAAGTGGAAGGATGGAAAGAAAAAAAGATATGATCAAGGGTATAATGCATGAGGGGTGCAAGATGAATGAGAAAATGAAACTCAAACATAAGACAAAAATATCAAAAAAATGCTACAAAGCATAAAGAACATGACATGCTAAGGATGATGGAACATGAGGTAAACCTAGGCATGACATAAACACATGAACATGTTAAGTGCTAAAAGGTCTAAAAAGACTTGACTAGCATGAGAGAAGTGCAAAACATGTCAAGTGTTAAAGTGTGTGTAGCAAAGGTGCATCTAGTGTGCATCTAGTGTGCATGTGAGATGCATGACCAATGCATGAATAAGCACTCACAAGGCAAAGTACATAAAACACACCACCAATGATCAAAACATGATAAACATGAATAATTATGGTGCTCCCCAAATTTTGGTACTCATCAGAGTCCAAAACAGTGAGAAAATGCCATTCGGGCATTTTATCAAACACTTAGAGTGCACATACTACACATGTATGTTAAACAATACATAAACATATGAAAATCTTGCCTAAATACATGTTATTTTTGCCACAAGGGGCCAACATCCAAAGCAAATCATCATTTAAAACAAAGCCCAATAAAAAAGATTGACAAAAATTAAGGGTATGTTTGGTAACTGTTTTTTTCTCTTGTTTTCTATTTTCAAAAACAATTTTCTATTTTTTAGACTAAAAAACTTGTTTGGCAACTCAAAACGGGCAGAAAACAAAAACTGTTTTCAAAACTAAATTTGTGAAGGAAACTGAAAACATGCAAAAGGCTGTTTTCAGTTTCTAATTTTCAAAAGTCAATGAAAACACACATTTAATTTAATGAATCTATCTCATTTAATGAGTTAACATTAAAGTTCAAATCCTAATAACAACATATTTTAGTATTTTCTATTTTTTTTCTTAAAAAACCATCTTTTTTAATTTCAACTAACCAAACATGTTTTTTATTTCAAAAATACAAGAAAATTGTTTTTTCTTTATATTCTCAAAAACAAGTTTTTGAAAATAGAAAACAAAAACTGTTACCAAACATAACCTAAGTTTTCCAACTCCCATTTGAGAAAATCTCAACTATGAACATAAAATCCCCAAAAGCATAATCTAAGGATCAAAATAGATGAAAAGATTTAAAGATTACCTTAGATATGTTTATGAAATGTAAAACACTTGAAATTAGTTGGGTTTTGATCTTAAAGCATTAAGATAGGGGTTTTGGAGAAGATGGGAGAGGTTTAAAACAAATGTTCCAAGAAATGCCCTTTAAAAAGCTGATCTGGGAATTTTCGCAGGAAGCTGACTTGCGAAATTACTTACGAAATTTTTTGCGAGTATGCCTTACTCGTGAGCTACTAGTGAAACAGTCGCGAAACTCTCTATACAAAGTTGAAAAACATGAGATTTGGACCATTTAACTCCTAGTTGAGCTTACATATGAAATAGGTCACGAAAACACCCAAAAAACGTGTTTTTCACACAAAAAACAACCTGAAAAACTTTGAAAAACATGGGTGATACAAATCACTTCCAAAAGCAAACAAGAAGAACAAAAATCTTTTTGGTTTGATCCACATATGGTTGAGCACGCACACATCACATTTGAACATGTACAACCACACAAATGAAATAGGCATTCATTGAACATTAAACTTGTGTGTTGTGTGTGTGGATCAAGTGTGGAATATTCCTTAGACTAGAGTGAAGCTTCAATGATCAATTCAATCAAGTAGTCTATCTCAATTATAGAAATGAGAATATATGACCTCCCATAAGAGAATGATTACAAAATTTGGAAGCTTTTCATTTGGCTTCTGCATAATTCATGACATTTGATCCTTTTTGGATAATACATCTCTTTTTGAGATTGGTGCTTGAAATTTTTGATATTTCAACATTGTGATTTAGCCTTTGGCTTTTTAAGCACCATACATTTCAATTTAAAAGTTCGCTTTCCCTTTTTCCTAGTCAAATACTAGTAGTGCGACAGGCTTTTGCAGCTCATAATCTCTTTTTCATTTTGAGATTTATATTTGGTGAGCTCTATTTGCAAAAACATAAAAATAAAAGTGGGAAGATATATAAGCATAAGTCTATGCAAGTATCAAGACAAACAAGACTATTGACCAATCATTTATGACAAGCTCGAAGATCTATTTACAACAATCACACATAGATTTCAAGATTTCTCCCACAAAGATATATGTACATACATAACAAGCTAAGCTCGTAAATGCACTACGCCATTAGTACGAAGGTACTAGGCCAAACTCACATGTGAAAAGTGCTCAAACATATACGATCAAATTTTTGAATTTTTCACTTTTTATGTAGTTTTGGATTTTTACACATACAAAACAAAGACATAAAAGTAAGATCAAAACAAAAACAAAACAATGCATATAAAGAGTTGCATGATGCACAAATGCATGACAATGAAGTATCTAATGTATGAAAGGTCCTACAAAGATCGAAAGAATTAGATCAAGGACCAAAAGAGCAAAAGCTCAACCATAGGAACCCTTCCTCATCGAAACGGAATGATTGTTTAGAATGAGTGTCTCATGAGAAGTGAGACGAAGGTTGGAAGAATGAGAACCGGAGATGCACATAGTCAAGGAGTTAAGAGCATTAAACATTTTCTTTAACAACATGATATTTTCACTCAAAACCGGTTTACTCTTTTTAGCACAACTTCCAAAAAACTCAAGTTTTTCTTTTCTTTTGATTCTTTTAAAAGCTTGAAACTTAGAGCATTGAGGTCTTAGATGACCAAAGGCACCACAATGGTGACAAACAATGGGTTTAGGTCCACTAGACTTCTTAGGGAGGGATCTAGCACCATGGTTTTGTTCTTTCTTCAACATAAGGCGTTGAGGTCTTATGTGACTGATCACACCGCAATTGTGGCAAGTAGGAACAAACTTAGATCCACTCAATTCCCTAGGATGGGACCTAAACAGAGGCTTAGGCTTAAGAGCCTTTCTCTTCACTTTTTGATTTCTTTTGTGTGGAAGAATGTACACCGATTTGTCTTTTGAGGTAAAACACACAATAGGCACACAATCAGGTACCACAACATGATTGCAACATATATTTTCTTCCGTTTTAGCAACAGGTTCAACAATTAAACACTTGGCATGCATCTTCAGAGATTCATTTTCAGATTTAATATCATCAACAAGTTTGTTAGACAAAGCAAGTTTAGCATCCAAGTCCATATTCAAACATTCAAACTCTTTCAACTTTTCAAGAGAAAGTTCAGCAAGATTCTTATATTTTTCAACCAATTTGTTGGATTCATTGAGCTTAGCAATCAATTCATCATTTTCACAAAATAAGTTGCTTAAGTCCTTATTAAACTTCTTAGCCTTTTTCTTCAAGAGTTTGTCAACAACACCTATAGATTCAAGTAACATGTTATCACAATTATAAGGATTAACACTCATAGAGGCATTTTTACAAACACATGGCATGTTACACTCACAAACATCCATAGAAGCATACAAAACACTATCCATGGCAAAACACACATGGGGTCAAGGATCACACTTACGTAATGAAACCAAATTAAGTGTACTCGCTCTGATACCAATTGAGAGCTCGAAAATGTGTTGAAAACACAAGAGTTGTTTAGACCCCCAAATTAAAGTTACGGCTCGATAGATTTTACACTAACTTAATACTAAGTGTGGAATAGTGTAAATGCGAGCAGATAAACAAACAAGCTACTCTAATCCATAATCAAGACAACACAACAGTAAAATGGAATGTAAAAGAGTAGGGAAGAAATATGCAAACACAAGATAACATGCCGATGTGTTATCAAAGAAGAAACCGAAGAACTCGGCGAAAAACCTCTTTGCTGCCTTCAAAGTGGTAATCAATCCACTAAACAATCAGTTGGGATACATGGGTTAGCAAGAGACCTTTCAAGCCTAATCTACCAGATGTACCTAAGCCCTCCAAGCTCCTACTCCAACAAGACTTCTCGGAATCGTGTCTTGTCTAGCTCTACGGATCTCGCAATAAGCTCCATGTTGCGTCTGCCATCCTTGGCTTCTTCCAATGCTTCCCAGCAACTCCAAAAACACTCACTACACTCTGAAAAGGTGTGGATTGTGTTTGGGTATAAATCTCCTCTCAATGTATGATAATGGAGAGCGATGGAAAAGAGGCTACAATGATTTCTCACTAAGGATGAGTAGCTTTCTCTCAAAAAGATGGGTGTGTGTGTTGTAGAAAACCAATCTAGTGTTTTTCTCTCTGAGTAGCCTCTCTTAAATTTATGGGTAATGAGGGTATATATAGTATGGGTGAAGGGTAGGGAAGTCGCACTTAAAAAACCTCCAGGCAGAATGTTTCGTGACTGTCTCGCGAGAAGGCCTTACTCGCGAGACACTCGCGAAAACGACAGCCTGACACGACTTTTCAGCTTCTAGTCATGTGCTCCTCACGTGGCTCTTTCATGACTTAGCTTCTCGTGAAATCCACTGATTCTTCATTTAAGCTTGAGTCTTCACAAACTTAATACTAAACCCAATACAATAAAATCCCACAAAGTATGAGGATATAAATTAAAGCAATTACAACACTTTTTGTTATGGAATAAAGCCAACATAAAACATAGTTGTAAATCACAACTTTATACATCCATATAAAACCAACAGAAATGCAAGGAAATTTCTAATGCATGACTTACCAATTACTTATCTTTCAACAACACAGCACCTATGGCATTGATGCATGGACATGTGAATGAATAGCATAGCGTCAAAGAAAGAAATAAACATAGAAACCCTAATCTAAGCCTGTTGAAAGACAAATAAACATGTAATGCAGAGGCATAAAGACTTGTAAAGGTAGAGGCATAAAACTTATAGAGCCTAAAGCATATGAAAAGAAGCTAAACAGAACAAGCATGTGAAGGCAGGAACAAAACAAACAAAGAAAAATTAGGGTTTTTGGGAGCGACTCACGCACGCAAGAACAGGCCCGCGTATGCATAATTAAGCTTGCGTGCGCATGCAAGATTATACACAAGTCCTTGCCCAAAAGACCTAAAAGCACAGAAACAAAGTAGATACGAAAACCCTAATTCTAACAACCAAGCATGCTCAGAATATACAAGAAAACATAAACCTATTCTAAACAAACTGGTTATAACAAAAACAAAGCAAAAAAAGAAGAAGATTAAACTGTAAAAGAAATACTAAAAAAGAGAAAAGAAAGGTTGAAGCTTGATACCTCAAAAATGAGTTCCCAAGCTTTGATTTTGACCGTTTTTCTTCAGTCAAATCTATCACAAGTCATTAAACAAGTGATTAGCAACATTAAACTAAAAGGATTAGGGCCAAAAGAGGTCCTAATCAAATAAAATTGACTTGATGGAGTTTTGTGAAAAACTCCCTTTTGATTCACTATTTTCTAGTAAATCTTAGGTTTTTCCCGTGAGATTTCTGTGTGTCTTGAAAATGTACCATTTAAGGCTTTTTATAGTTGAAAAAATGGGGTTTGAAATGGCTCCCAAACAATGTGGGATTCATTCCAAACCTTAGTCATTATTGTAGAAAACTTGCCTTTTCCATGCTTCTGAAACCCTAGCTGTGTACACAAGATTGTGCCTGTATATGCATGCTTTGGCCTGCGTACACAAGCTTCTACCCACGTACATGGGCCGAGGGCCACTTTGGTCTTTTATTTTCAAAAGTAAAATTTTGTGCATTTAAAAAGTGATATTTTCTATTTTAACACTTCTCAAGTCAATTTGATATCTGATTGGGCTCTAAACTAGCCTTGGGCCTTAGTGTTTGACTATCATTGGGGAACGGGGGCTCGAGACATAAGAGGTACAAAATGCGATGTCTACAGATGCCCTTCTTTTGATTCGTGAGCTTCACTAACGGAATCAAAAGAATAAAAGACAAAGCATTTTGTTTCGATGTATGGCTTGGGCTCAACCCATGCACACGACACATATCATGCATACATAGGGTGGGGTGCAACTTCGAAGAGATGCATGGGATTCGTATGTCCAAAGTTCTACCTTTGTTGCTCGGGAAACAAGCAACGATAGGTTCACTATCCCAGAACCTATTTTGCCACTTGCAAGGAAATGGCGAGTGACTCACTATCCTAGAGTCATTTAAAAAGGAAAAAGAAAAAAAAACAAGGGTGCTTTTACGAGTTAACCCAACAAACAACAAAAGGATATAGTCTTTGTGGTGTCCATTCGGGGCTCTTGCCTCAAACTTCTCCGGGTGACTTATTCCTCTTGTCTTCTTCACTTCTTTCTCTACCTTTTCTAGTGAGGCTCTTGCCTCGAGTTGACCTTGGTCTCTTTCTCTATCATTATCTCTACCTTTTTCTACCATGCTTGCATATTTTATTCCAGGAGGATATGTGCACAAGTTGTCTTGATTGTTGGGCCCATTGGAGATGGTGAAAACTCGCTGAGTAGTAGATGTGCATGGGGAGGAATTTTCTGCCTCTTATGTCTTGCTTGGGGATAAGAAACTTGCAGAGGAGTAGTGTAAATGTGTGATCCACTAGGGAAGAATCTTTTGCTTCCTTCATGGTCCGCTAAGGACTTTGAGGAAGAATCTTTTGCTTCCTTGTTGGGGATTTTTGTTTTTGTTTTGTTTTGATTTTTGATTTTTGTTTTTTGTTTTTTTTTTTTTGTTTTTGTTTTTGTTTTTGTTTTTGTTTTTGTATTGGACTCACTAGGGGGAATTTTTTGCTTCCTCACTGGGGATACTTTGGGGAAGAATCTTCTGCTTCCTCACTGGGGATCGTTTAAATGTGCTTTGGTTCATCAGGGAAGAATCTTCTGCCTCCTCCATGGGGATGATATTCATTAGGGAAGAATCTTTTGCTTCCTTACTAAGGATAGTGTTCTTGATGTGCTTGATCCTTTAAGGAAGAGTCTTCTACTTCCTTACTAAGGATGGTGCTCTTGATGTGCTTGATTTGCTAGGAAGATATTCATTAGGGAAGAATCTTCTGCTTCCTTACTGAGGATAATGTTCTTGATGTGCTTGATCCATTGGAAGTGGCTTTGGGATGTACATGCTTCATTAGGGGAAGAGTCTTCTGCTTTCTTTATTGCCCATTAGGGAGTCCTTTGAAGATTTTGTGTCTATTTGGGGTAATCCTAAGATGTTTTCCCTTTTATTTTATTTTTTTTAAAAACTGTTCATGACTAAACTACACGTAGTTTAGTGGTGGGGCCTAAACTACATGTAGTTTAGCCTATTAGGTCTGTTCCTACCTTTTCATTTTTCCCAACGATTACTAATTGTTTATTTTTCTTCTTCATTCTCTTCATCCCCGTTATCTCTTCATATTCTCCATAACTCTTTTTTTTTTTTTTTCCTCTCTACAAAAACCTCCCTCTCCTCTTTCTTTTCCTCACTTCCTGACTCTCTTATTCTCTCAAACTCTTTCATTCTCTCATTTTCTCTCACTTTCTCATCATCTTCTCCAATGGCACCTAAGGACAAGAAGACCTCTTACATCCTTTCTTCCGATGCATTCCATCTCACCCGCTAGAGAGGGGCAATGAGGTTGATGGGGTCTCCACCATTGACATACCAGCCAGAGAATCACATTTCCATGGCTGAATTTGTAAGTTTTCAAGCTTTTCCTTATTTTCAAGTTTCTCTTTGATCTTATGTTTTAATATGTTTATAGCCATGTAAATGCTTAGGTTTTGTCATGGGATGGGTTTAGATGAAAACCTAACATCTTAGAAGGGGTAGGAACATGTTTAGGATTAATTTTGGATGATGCATGCTTGAAAATATTGAAGAATTGATTATGTTTGTGTTCCAACATGCGTGGGCTCGGGCTATCGTACGCAGCTTGGATTTATGCATATACAACTCTGTTCTTGCATACACATGTCTGTTCTTGAGGTTTTGGATACGTGGGAATAGGCCTGCATACGCAGGGTCTTGTTTGCGTACGCGGGCTTTGACTTACGTACGTGAGATTCCTAGCAGAAGCCCTACTGTGCCCATTTTCACTTATTTTTCATCTATTTCACTCCCATATGCAACCTTAACACACCTCCTTGTCATTTTTGCACCCGAATAACATTGTATCCTTCTTGTTATCTTCATCCTTGCATCAAAACATCATTTTTCCTAAATTCTACTTGAATAAGGAATTTAATATCTTCTCCTTCCTTTTTGTTTGCAGTAATCATCCCTTTATGCTGGTAAGGGGAGCACCAACAAGGTGGTGGAGTGGTACAACCTCCTTGTCCCCAAAACCAGGGCCTACATCCTGGAGGTGGGCTTCGAGCCTATCATTGGTCTTTTTCTGGAGAAGTTTACTAGCGCTCCTTTGGTGCAGTGCCTCATTGAAAGGTAGTGGGATACTACCCACACCTTTCATATCGTTAGGCAGGAGATGACGGTGACTCCTTATGACTTCTACTGCATAACCAGCCTTAGCTTCAAAAGGGCCATCATAAGTTTGGATGGTGTGTTAGGCATCCAATTGGGTCTTGACATGCTAGGGAGGAAGTACTCTATTAAGACCATTCGCTACTTCGACTTGGTCCACTCTTAGTCGGGGCACCTTGCAGCAATTTATGGGGCTTTGGAAGCTCCTTGAAGTTAGTTATCTTTCCATTTCTTGCCTTTTCATTTGTAGCTTGTAGTCTTGCAAACTATTTCCTTGCAAATTGTTATCTTGCAAACTATCAACTTGCAAACTATCACCTTGTAAACTGTTGAAACTGTCACCTTATAAATTGTTATCTTGTATCTAACCTGTGGCTTGTGCTTCTTTTTGCATCAGTGGGTTGTTAGGTATGACCTTATAACCCTGGGCACCAATCTAGTTTTGAAGGAGTTTCCTTAAGTGAGGGCTCATCTTGCTGGGTTAACTTTGGATGAGGTAAGTTCAAGAGTTCTTATCTTCATACTTCTTCATGCATTTTCCTTAGAATTTCTTTCTTCTAACCTTGTGCCTTTATAAGTTAACTAGACTCTATGGGCCAGCCAACCCCTTCCTGCTTCTCGAGACTTGGAGCCTGCCGCCTTCATTACTTTGGAGATTACTCATCCCTTTGAAGGAGCGGGCTTGAGGTTGCTATACCTGGCAGAAAGGGTGTGGTGCCAGTTGGGGGGTAGGGATGACCCACAGACTCCAATGGACCCTCATGAGTTCATGCTTACCTCACACTCCATGACTGATGCCGAGTACAAATCATGGGGGAATGGCGTTTCCTATGCCGAGCGGCTTCTTGAGGGGTTGGACTATTTGGAGTTCAACATCACTTGCCTCATACCTTCCCTTATTGTTCAGGTATATGCTTAATCTCTTTTTCTTCTTTTCATTTTTCTTGTTTATCATGACTCCTAATGTGGGAAATTGTAACAGGTGGACCAACTGTCAGTGAACCCATTGAACCTTCTACATCTCCTTTGGATGGTCTATGCTTATGGCCCTGATGGCTTTGCTCGGGAGCATGTCGTGCCCCGTAATCCTAATTTCATGGGCTATCCTTTCCCTCCCAACACTCGGGTGGTAAGTTCTTTCCCCTTTTATCCTTCTCTTTATGTCATTATTCTCTTTCTGTTTCAGTCACTAACCCTTCTTTCTTTGAATTATAGTCCATTATCCAAGAGCATGAGTAGTTGGTATGGCTGGTTAGGAATCTCAAGTTAGAGGTGACCAATTATTTGAGGGAGCTATATGGCCTTAGAGGAGTGGCCCACCCAGGCGGTGGTGGTGATGATGATGATGATGGAGGTGATGGTGATGAGGAGGATTTGGAGGCGACTTCTAGCTACCAACCAAGGAAGAGGCGGCACTATTGATTACTTGCAGTTCAAGACATATAGGCATAAAACACAATTTTTTTTTTCTTATTTCCTTTAGTAAACATTTGGATTTAGTTTGAGAACATCTTTTTACATTTATGCTTTGATTGGAACTTAGCACTTAATTTACAAGATATGTGATGAATTGTATGTTTCTATACAATTTTGCTTCTTTGATGCTTGAAATCTTGTGCTCAGAATGTGTCTTGGATGATCCCTTAGGCTGTAGGAACCTTAGGAATGCTTTAGAGTGAAAAACTTTTCTCAAAACAGGGGAACATGGGCTTCTGCCAAGCACTGTGCATACGTGGAGATAAGCCTGCATACATTGCATTGACTTTGGATACGCAGGGTTGCTTTGCGTATGTGAATCGCGAATCAGAAAAACCCTAACCGACTTACTTAAGTATAAAAGTAGCCGTTTGAGTTCAAAACCCTTACCAACATATTTTCAACCTAGAGAACCCTTTTTTGAGGTACCCCAATGGTAGAAAACTCTCCTCTTGACGTCTCCGCTTGGATTAGGAGGCTTGGTCATGATTTCAAGGATTCCATCGCTCCCTACAGTGTTTCTTGTATCTTCCCCTACCATCAACTTAGGGTGGATGAGCCCTTCTTTGTGCTGCTGCCAACTTTTGGGTTCCTTCTTGGCATGTATTCCGCTTTAATGAAATAGAACTATGCCCCACTATTGAAGAGTTTGGCGCTATCATGGGTGAACCGGAGATTGATGATCTCATCTTCCCTACCATGGGTGGAGATCTTCCTTCTTTGTTGCGAGTTGTGCTAGATGTCCCTGCTGCCATGGCAAATAGATGGTGCTTTTTTGGCAAGCTCAACCTTAGGTTGGTCTTTAAGTATTTTTCCGGTTCAGCCCTTCCCGAGGGTGAGAGGCCACACTTGTACTTTCTTCGCGCATTTTGCTTGTGTGCTCTTGCAAGGTATTTCTTAGTTTAAAACTTGTATTGTGTGGACCTTTAGATGTGCATGATAGCTTATGAGCTAAAGAGAGGTAACCTGATGGGCTTGATCTTAGTGGAGACCCTCGGGCTTGATCTTCCTTACACATATAAGGAGTATCATCCCCCCACAATTTAAAGCTTTTTTCAGATTATACTCAACTTCATTTTGTGTTAAAAGAATACTTCTAATGCCTCATTTTGATACTTGACAAGCACACATGGCCTACTCTTAAGCATATCAAAGGATTTGACAAGTCTAGTATCTTCAACTTAAACATCTAGGCCAATTATATATTTTTCTTTCCATCGGTAATATGCCAGTAAAATTGTTCTAATGACAGTCAAATAAAAGGAAAAGTTTCCAAAGAACCATATGCACAGATAAGCTTAATCCGAGAAAAATGAATAATTAAATAATAAACTTACTCTATATTATATTGCATTAAACACAAATTAGTGTCTTGAAGTATTCTATATACTTTTACAGTACAAAAGTATATAAAGTTACAAACTATATAATATAGAAAAGTCACCTCTATACAACACAACTACAATATCACACCACTACAATATCACAATTAAATTATTACAAACTAAATCTACATACTTGCGATAATAAAATATCACTCTATATTAATTTTGAAAAGCCCATTACTCATATAACCCTTTCCCACATACATGCCATTCTTTGTGAGTACAAACTTGTCAAATTCAATGACCAATTTGAAACCATTCTTACTCAACAGTGAACAGGAAAAAAGGTTCTTACAAATATCTGGCACATGCAGCACATCATTCAAAGTAAGTTCCTTGCCTAAAGTCATCTTTAATATTACCTTTCCTTTTCCTACAACGTTAGAGGTTGAGGAATTACCCATGAACATTTCTTCTCCATTGTCCAATTGATGGTATGAAGAGAATAAATTATGATCTAAACATACATGGCGAGTAGACCCAGTGTCCATCCACCATTCCTTGGTATCTCTTCCTACCAAGTTCACTTCAGAAATCACTGCAAAAAGGTCTATATCATTAACATCTTTAGAAAGATTTTCGACTTCAGTAATGTTCGCTTGAGAGCCTTTCTTGGTCTCTTGATCTTTATGCTTATGGCGGTCCTTAGCACGATGCCCCATCTTGCCACACACATAACATTTTCCATTGAACTTTGTAAGGCTACCCCCACTAGTTCCTTGATTTGAACTTTCATCAGAGTATGCCCTCTTATTCTTGTTATGCTCCACAATGTTTGCTTTGTAAGATTTTAAGAAAACTTTATGTGGCCCATTTTTAAATGATAAATGAAAACTCATGTCTTAAGGATTTTATTTGTGAAAGATGTTATGGTGAATAACAATTTCTACGTAACTCTCAATTAGTATAACGCCTTTGGTTAATAAACACCTTGGAGTTACAAGTTTTAAACTCCTTGATGGAAGACGGTTATGGAACAAATCTTAATATAAAAGGGTCCCTAGTCTAGCCTATATATATTGTGAGAGACCACAAAACTTGGTGCCTCTCAAAAAAAGTGATTTAGGGGTTTTTTTAAGACACCTCTCTTTTTGGGTAAGTGGTGTGGAGTCGCCACTTATTATTTTATACAAAAAAATAAGAAAAAATTAAATACAACTTTACATGACTAAAATGTTCTATTGTCATTGATTGAGTAAAAAAGAATACATATTTGATAAATTGAGTATTACATGGCTTTGGGTCCTAGTTACAAACTACCAAAGATACATGGCCTTTTGTCCTAGTTACAACCTACCCAAAATGAAAAGCAAAGATAAAGCCTAGGTTTACCTATCCAAAGACACTAAATTCGGAGGCTATATTACAGAATGGGAAGGTGTTAAGTACCCATTCCGCCTAGACAGAGTTTGGTCTTCTAGACTCTCATGACCAATGTACCCCTTTTATGCATGACATGAATGATATGTTGCACACATGAAAAACTAAATCACATAAGTCTATTATGAATGCATCCTCTTCTTTGTTAAAAAATTCAGATCTGTGTTATGATAAAAAATTTGATTTGGCTTAGAAAAATTAGATCTGTTTTTGTACATGTAAAAAAGATAGTTTTTGGAATAGAAAATTCAAATCTGTATTTATTAAATAAAACAAAGTCTTTTGGTTTAAAAAAAAAAGAATATCATATCTGTTTTTGAGAACTAGAAAAATTGGTTTTTGGTTTGTTTTAAAAAAAAAAAAATCAGATTTGTTTTATAACAAAAAATTTAGATTTGTAGAGAGCTAGAAAAAATCAAATATGTGTTTGTACGTAAAATAAAATAAGAAAATGATTTTTTTAGAAGAGAACTATATTCATGAAATAAACCTATGCTACATGCATCTGACAAAACAAACAAAAATATTCATGACTTTTTTTATTTCAAAATCTGCTATGTTAACAAAAATTCAGATTTATATCTAAAGAAGATGTAGATTAGTTTTTGGATTTAAGAAATCCAAATTTGTATCTAAGGAAGATACAAATAAGTTTTTTGATTGAGAAAATTTTAGATCTGCATCTAATGAAGATGCAAATCAGTTTTTGATTTTGAAAAAAATAAAAAAATCAGATCTGCATCTAATGAAGATGTAAATAAGTTTTTTGATTGAAAAAGATATGATAACAAGCATATTTTTGAAAAAAAAAAAAAAGATCTTGACAATAAAAACATCAAAAACATATTCCAATAGAGAAAATATTGACAACACATGATATGAGTATTTAAAAATCAAAACTAAATAAACATTTATTCATACATCACCAAATTAAAAAAGATAGAAGAAGAAAAAGTAAAGAAAAACCACCTATTGCATGGACGTACTCTTTTTCTTGAGAGAATATTTTAGGGTTCAAAGAATTTTATGCAATTATCTTTGAAACCTAAAAAACCTTGTTTACAAAAAAGAAATTCTTAAGACTAAAGCCTCCAAAACCTCTTTAACATAAGAGAGAAAATACCAGAAAAGGGAGTCAGAAAGAGGAAAATCTGAGAGCGTGAAAAAGTGTGCTGAATTTTGAGATCTAGTCTCTATTTATAGAGGCTGGAAGGCTCAAAAAATAGCTTAGAGGATCAGAATACGAACTGGGATGCATCCTTATCCCTAAAAAAATAAAAAAGGATGTGTTTTAACGTAATCCCAATGTCCTCGAGCTGAGGCCCAAATGTGTGCCACTCGGCACTTTGAAAGTGTCGTTTGGCACTTCAAAAGTACTTTTGGGTGCCAATCCCGCTTTTGAGTTTTAGTCCGTTTTGGACTCTTTTGAGATTTTTTGAGCCGGGACTTGCACTTAGACATGTTTTTAATTAGTATCTAAAAATTAAACTCTTTTTTGGATGATTCGGGTCTTTTCAACAATAATTATCATGTAGATAAATACTCTAAAAAATTCTTGATAAAGTCTAGGTTATCCATAATTTTATTGTTATCCAATTATCCCTTTTATTCCCATGCAAACAATCCCATTTTTGACACTAACTATCAACCAATCACAAACTTATTTAATTAATTTTAATTGTTTAACCAATCATAATTAATTTAAATTAATCATGCGTGGTTGACTCTACCTAGACACAATGCATGCTGACCGTGCAAACTTGATCATACGATATCTTTTGATCTGACGATCCGATTTGAAAAGTGGGCATACCGTCGATACTGTTAGAACCTCAAGATCATTTTTATGATATATAAAGAACAAATTAATGCATGTAATGCAATCATTAATTTTGGGTACATGAGTGGTTATTCTAGTTATCTTCTTTGATTAAATCATGGGTGCAAAATCGATTGTTTACAGAATGCCCTTCATTGACAGAGCTTGGAAAGTGAATGTCAATGTAAAACAAAGACACTGATTTTAGCAGCCATGATTTAATTGAGGTTGAATTTTCGAAGATCACCTAACCCTTGAACCTAAAATCATGGAATGTAGAACTAGTGCTTTACCTTTTGACAAAAATGAAAATTATGAATACTTGACCTACTTGATAGTTGATGAATTTTGAAATGATTCTTGATAATTGAGGTGACCGAGAGGTTTTTCTTATCTCAGTCTGAATGTGGATGGTAACCAAGGGGCTTTTCTACCTCGAAAATGGAAATGTGGCGACCAAGGGGCTTTTCAACCTCAGAATCGTAGCTGTGACGACTGGGGGTTTTTCAACCTTGATCTTGAAGAAAGGTAACCAAGGGAATTTTCAACCTTGGAACCGAAGCTGTGGCGATCAAGGGGATTTTCAACCTAGATCTCGACAAAAATGAACTAAGGGGCTTTTCAATCTCAATCTTGAAGAAAGGTAACCAAGGGGATTTTCAACCTTGAAACTGGAGTTGTGGTGACCAAAGGGCTTTTCAATCGATTTGAAGAAAGGTAACCAAGGGGCTTTTCAACCTTGGAACTCGAACTGTGGCAACCAAGGGGCTTTTCAATCTCAATCTTGAAGAAAGGTAACCAAGGGGATTTTCAACCTTGAAACTGGAGTTGTGGTGACCAAAGGGCTTTTCAATCGATTTGAAGAAAGGTAACCAAGGGGCTTTTCAACCTTGGAACTCGAACTGTGGCAACCAAGGGGCTTTTCAATCTCAATCTTGAAGAAAGGTAACCAAGGGGATTTTCAACCTTGAAACTGGAGTTGTGGTGACCAAAGGGCTTTTCAATCGATTTGAAGAAAGGTAACCAAGGGGCTTTTCAACCTTGGAACTCGAACTGTGGCAACCAAGGGGCTTTTCAACCTCAGAACTAGAGCTGTGGTGACTAAGGGGCTTTTCAACCTCAATCTAAGCTGCTTCCTGCAAAAAGTCAAAATTTAGGATTAGAATTTAAATGATGAGGGCTTTGTGATCCCATTGTTTTTGAGATGTGTGATTTCCATTTGTTCATTTTTTATTTGAATTTTTTCATTAGCATGAAAACCTTGACAGATTTTTGTGGTTCCTTGAAAAAGATTTTTCTTTTTTGAAACTTGATACTTGGATTTTGAAACTTAGAGCTTGGGATTTGAAACTTGAAATTTTGAAAATTGAAACTTTGGAATTTTGAAACTTGAAATTTTGAAGCTTGAAACTTGAGATCTTGAAATTTGGAACATGGAATTTGAGATTTGAAAATTTGCAACTTGAAATTTTAAAACTTGGGATTTTGAAAACTTGCAATTTGAAATTTTGAAACTTGAAACTTGAGATTGAATTTGAAATTTAGAATGTGTAATTTTAAGCTCGGGAATGAAAATTTTGAATTGAAAATTTGGGATTTGGAATTTGAAAGTGAATATTTTATCCTTAATCTACTCTAAGAATTTTCTTTTCTCTCTTTTTTTGGAAATCGATATGACACTTCTCTTTTCATGAATTTTTTTAGAAGAAGAAAAGAAAAGAAAAGAAGAAAAGTAAAAGAAAAAGAATTTTTTTTGGAGTTGACTAAGTCAACTCAGTTGAGTTTTAAGTGTGAGGGCCGAATTTTGGCCCCCCACTTTTTGGCTCTCTCTTGTTCTTTTTGCTTCCTCCTTCATCCATTTCTTCTTTCCACCATTAACACTATTCACCTTCTTCTTCACCTTGCATTTTCTTCTTCATCCCACCATTTCCTCTCTAAAAAATTACTTTCCTAAGCTTCTCAACCCCCCTTCACTCATCTCCCTCAATATTTTTTTTTAGATCCTTGTGTTCTTGAGCACTTTTGCTACACATCCATTTTTGGACGTGTAGGGATTTTTCATTGTGATTTTGGACAAGTAGGAAAATTTTTTGATGGTCATTTTGGACATGTAGGAAAATTTTTTACGGTTATTTTGGACATGCAGGAAATATTTTGGTTGTGGTCCTGGATGTAAAGTTGAATTTTATCAACCATCTTGTTGGCTTTATTCCGTGCCAAATTTGCTTGTATTTTAGCAATTAGTAACCCTGTATTTCGGTGGGATTCTTGTAAGGGTAGTGAGTGAGATAGTGTGAAGAAATGCTCAAGAGTGTGCAAGAAAAACAGAAACTCGCGATTGGATCTCGCAGGTGACTCGCGGCTGCAAGCCGCCAGAAGCTGCTCACGTGCCAAGCATACTAGAAGTTGAAGTGTCACGCCAGCTGGGGCACTACAGGACAAAATAGGACAACTGGTCATTCAGTTACCCCGCGGTTGGAAATCACGACTCAATCAAGTCGTGAGGCCAAGCCGAGAGCCAGCCCTGTTTTGAAAAACCTGACTCTTCACATTCCATTCTCACCCCAATATAAATACCCCTTTTACCCACGAAAGAAAGAGAGCTTCCAGAGAGAATTTTAAGAGAGAAACCCTAGAGAAAAACAAGATTGATTCATCCCCAATCTTTATTAAAAGACTCTTCAAATTCCTCAACTTTCTTCCTCTCCATTGTTAAATCCTTGAGAGGCTTATTACCAAAACCTTTTCTCACCATATCCATTTCTGTGAGAGGGCTGCTTGGTGCTTTGGGAAGCAGTTAGGAAGGAACCAATTTCATATTGGTTGATGCTACAGTCAAGTAACGGAATCTGGGAAGCTAGAAAAGAAATAGGTTCGGCGCAACCTCGTTGGAGCAAGAAGTTTGGAGGGCTTAGGTACATTAGATAGATTAGGCTTGGAGGGTCTATTGCTGTTCATGCATCCCAACTACATTTTCTAGTGGATTACTTATCGCTTGGAGGGCGGTAGAGAGGTTTTATGCCGAGGGCTTCGATTTCCTCTTCGATAACACATCGTGTGTTGTCGTTGTGTTTGCATCTCTCTTCCCTTAATCTTTGCCATTTAATTTCTGTTGTGGATGTGATTTTATTTGGTTTAGATTGTGTATCAATTCTGTGTTAAGCTTGTGTTCATATTCCGCACATTAATTGTTTGACATTAAGCTTGAATTGGTAATTTGTAAATTGGGGGTTTAAATGTTCAAGGGTGTGTTATACACATATTGAACTTTCAATTGGTATCAAAGCGGGTGCACTTTTATTGGTTTTATTATCATAGTGTGATCCTTGACCCCATTTTGAGATGCACTAGTCTCAATCCCTAAATGCACCTCCATATTTTGATGGTAGTAATTATGCATTTTGGAAGGTCCGCATGAGAGCATTTTTATGTTCCATTGATGAATCAGTTTAGGATGTTGTTGATATAGGTTGGACCAGGCCTGAGGCAGCCAAATCCACATGGGATAAGGCAGCACTCACTGCATCTAATGCTAATAGTAAAGCACTTAATGCAATTTTTTGTGATGTGTCTCTAGATGAGTTTCATAGGATTTCTCACATTACCATTGCCAAAGAAGCATGGGAGATATTGGAAACCACCTACGAAGGAACGAAGAAAGTGAAAGACACCAAGTTGCAAATGCTGACCACTCGGTTTGAGGAGCTCAAAATGAGTGAGGATAAGTCCTTTGACTCTTTCTATAGCAAGCTGAATGAGGTGGTTGTCAGCAAGTTCAATTTGGGGGAGAAAACGGAGGATTCTAAAATAGTAAGGAAGATCCTTCGGTCATTGCAGGAAAGCTTTCATGCCAAAGTGATAGCGATTGAAGAGAGCAAGGACCTTGATGACATCAAAGTCCAAGAGCTGATTGGTTCTCTTCAGACTTATGAATTGTCGCTGCCCACTTAACGGAAGAGCAAATCCCTTGCTCTTAAGACCATTAATGAAAGGTTGGAAGTCCATGACTCATCGAATGAGGATGTGGTTGACAAAGATGTTGCATACCTTGTGAAAAATTTTCGGAAATTCTTGAAATTCAAGAATAATGGTAAATTTGGTGATAAAGGGAAATTCTAAAATTCAGGAAGGTAGAAAAGGGAATTCAAAAAGAAAGATGGAAAAGAATCCCAATCTACACGAGGTGTCACTTGTTTTGAATGCAATGGGCATGGACACTTTAAGAAAGAATGTCCAAATTATTTGAAATCAAAAGGCAAGGTGTATGCCACGACATTGAGTGAATTAGATTCATCCAACTCTGATTCTGAGTAAAGCTGTGATGAAGAAGGGAATTACTCTGCTTTTATGACTATTGCCCATGTTGAGTCTTCAGATGAGTTGAATTTGCTTGTACAAGAGCTTGGAGAACATAGTGATGAAGAATCATTGGGAGGTGTTGAAGAATTAGATGCAGAAGAAGATGAAAGCACAACCAATCTTCAAAAGAATTATAATTCACTCTTGGAGAAGTCGGGGGTGAGTACACAAGGGTGGCCAAGGTAGCTGTGAAAAAGATGAAGAAGGCAGAGGAGGATTATAAAAGTCTCCTAATTAGCTTTAAGGAGGCCAAATGTGAGATAGAGACACTGAATGGTGAGCTGTCAGAAGCCTACACAAAAGTGAGATTTCTTGAGCAACAGGTTGTGCAAGCAAATACCAAGATCGAGAGGGTCTCCACCAAGAAGCTAGATGATTTTATTTCATCTTAAAAGCATTTTTCAGACAAATCCGGGTTGGGATATATCGGAGGGAGTAGCTCATCGGGCAATGTCACCAAAGAAGTGAAGTTTATAAAGGCCAAAGAGCAAATTGAAGTTGGTCCTATTGCTGAGAAGCCCAAGATGGAGGAGAAGAGGAATGTGGATGACCAACGGATGTTGAACAACTCCCGTAAGCAATCTGTGGGCAGGTCTGAATCCCAAGCCAAGTCTCGTCCACGATCACAAAGATGTCCGAGATCGAACTATATGTGTCACCACTGTAGACTTCAAGGGCATTCCCGACCAAATTGTCAAAAGTTAAGAGCAATCAATAGTGCAATTGCTCCAAGGTCACGAGGACCTAGAAATGACAAGAGAAATTGGGCAGGTGAACCATCAAAAGATCGAAATGGTGATCTCGGAATGATGGATGTGATGAAGATGATTGGTGCATTCACCAACTGCTTGGAAAGCTTCACACGAAGGTTTGAAAGCCCTAACTCCCGTACCCAATCCTATAAGGAAATCACCCCAAATGCAAGTGACGTGTGGGTGAAAAAGGGTACTCATGCATAAGCATTACAATATGTCCATGCCTCAATACTTCCTATGCTTTGTGACTTTGTTTGATTGTTTGATTATTGATTATATAGGTTGAAATTTGCTTGTTTGTTTTTGCATACTTTCATTCATATTTTTTTTGTTGCTTTTGATCAATCTTTTCCTTCTTATGTGTCAAAAATCCAAAAACCACATAAAAAGTAGAAAATCAAAAAGTTTGATTGACATTGTTGAGTCTTGTCTCAAAACTTGTTTTGCCTTGTACTTTTGTGCTAATTACTTTGTGCATTTACAAGCGTAACTTGTTCCTTTGCACTATTATCACTGTGGAAGAAATCTTGAAATCTATGTGACTGTTGTAAATAGATCTTCAAACTTGTCATGAATGATTTGTGAATGGTTTTGTTAATTTTGAGACATGCATAGACTTGTGCCTATATATCTTCCCACTCTTTATTTTTTTTGCTAAAAAGAGCTCTCCAAATGTAAATCTCCAAATATAAAGAGATATTGAGCTGCAAAAGCCTATCGCATATACTAGTATTCGACTAAGAAAAAGGGAAAGCGACCAAAAATAAAGTGTATGATTTTTCAAAAAGCCAAAGGCTATCCCATCAAGGTGAAATATCAAACGTCATTCTCACAATGAGATGTGATAGTTTCAAAAGGATAAAAAAGATCAAATGTTATGATTGAAAAATGGAGCCAAACCTAAAGCTCCAAGTTATGTTATCAAGTCATGTGGGAGGTCATATATGCATACTTCTATAATTGAGATAGGTCACATGATCTAGTGCTAATTGTGTATGCCTTGGTTGAATTGATCATTGAAGCTTCACATTAGACTAAGGACTATCTCATTGTTGATATCCACACACAACACACAAGTTTATGTTCAATGAATGCCATATTCATTTGTGTGATTGTACTTGATAAAATGTGTTTTCACATGCTCAATCTTTGTTGATTCAAACACAAAAAGATTTTTGAGTGTTTTAGGTGTTTTCGAAAAGTTTTTTTTTTTTTTTTTTTACAAAAACTGAAAAATTTCAAAAATTGTGTTGCCCTGTTTTGGTGACTCAGTCGTGGGTCATCCAAATCACATGCTATAGCCGCGAGCTCGCGGGTTGGTTTTGGCGACTTGTTCACAAGTGAAAGGTCCAATCACGAGGGGTACACAGAGATTTTCACGGCTCAGCTCGCAACTCCCTCGCGAGTGAGACTTCCAGTCGCGAAAGACACTTAACAAATTTTTTTAAATCTTTTGGCTTGAAGTGTTTTGGCGGGTGACCCTGGCGACTTATATCAGTTGCGAAAAACACGTGTTTTGTGTTTCAAAGACAGTTTTTAAAAACTTTTTCAGTTTTTCCCTCCAATTTTTGTGACTGTTCACTGTCTTCCCCATTTCTCTCTCAACTGAAACTGACCCAAACACTCCTCAAACTCCATTTCTGCATCATCACATGTCAAGATCTTCAAGAAAAAGGTATGGGTTTTCTCTGTCTTACTTGATTTTTCATGTTTCGAGTATTATTTTCTTGATTTTTGAGCTATCACTGTGTTTAGAGATATATTGTGTTCGAAAATTTTTTTGTTTAGAATAATGGGTTTGGGTTGGTTGTTTTTGTTGCTGATTTCCTTTGCTAATCATATTCTATTCTCTTTATGCTAATCTTTATTTTGAGCTTTGCCGTTTGTTGGGTTTCATACTCATTAGGTTTATGGGTTTGGAGTTGTCTGTGATTTACTCCATATATGAGTTTGGGTGTTTAAATATGTCTATGACTTTGGTTTGTTTGACTGATTATTACCCATTTCGTCTGAACTCACTTTGTTTAATTGATTCAAAATGATTGAGTTTATTTGTTGGGGATATATTGATTTGATTCTGTGTTTCTATCTTGAGTTTTTTTTTTTTTTTTTTTTTTTTTTTTTTTTTTAAATCATCTCATACTCATTATGATATGTCTCATTAACATATGTTTGTCCTTTGGGTGATGTAATGTTCTACTTCATTAGAACTTTTTTACAAAATGTTGTCTGTTCTTGAGTTTCTACCAATGGGTACACTCATTTGAGTTGTTGGTTTATGATTGTAAATGTTGCTCTAAGCTTATCTCTTTATGACACTAACAGAGTACTGATTTTTTAGTATACATATACTGTGCTTTGTTGTTATGGCCTTTTCTGATTGTCTACAGATGGCTCCTTCATCCCCAAATAAGAAAACACCTGCCAAGAAATCTGATAAGAGAATGAAAATGGACCATAATTTGTTTAGGCCTGTTACCCATTTTGAGAGATACAAGAATTTTTTCTTAAAGGCAGGCATCATACAGGAAATGTATGTGGATTTGGAGGATTTGAGAGATACCTTTATTCTAAATTTTTTTGAGGGGAGAGGATGAGACAAGTTGCTAAGTGGTTTACCAGTTGTGTGTGAACCTTTGATTAGGGAGTTTTACTCCAATGCTGTGATAAGGGAAGATGAACTGAGCTGCTGGGTTAGAGGAACATAATTCACCTTAGATGCACATGACATTGATGATGTGCTTGGTCTTGAGGGGTTAGAAGATCATCATTTCATCAACTATAAGGATAGGATGCTTTCTATAGAGATTGTACAATAGAGGATTGGTGGACAGAGAGAAGGGAGATGCCTATATACCACAACCTTTCCAGTGGACATGAGGTGTCTCACTATTATCATGATGTTTAACCTGTATCCTATCAAGAAGTTGACTACAATTAACAATGCCAAAGCAATTTTTCTGATGGAGCTCAAGGAAAGACATTTATTGATATCAGCCCCCACATATTTGATACTATTGTGGATGAGACTAGAACTACTTCTAGGCCTAAGCTGATCTTCCCTAGCCTACTCATGAGGATTTTCAGAAAGAAGGGTGTTGCAATCCCTCAAGACATCAGTCCCATGTCCACACCTTCAGCCATTAACAAGCAAACCTTCAAGAGGATAAGTGTTCATCTTCTAGGTGAAGAAGATGAAGGTGATGAAGGAAAGGGTGACCCAATGGAGACTGAAGCAGAGGCAGCAAGTCTGGCATCAACTTCAACACCCAGAAGGAGAGGCAAGAGGACTAGAGCATCAACTTCTTCAGATATACCTCTAGATGCATTTCAGATCATCCAGGAAAGACTTGATGGACTCAAAGAGGTCCAGACAAAGCAGTCTGAGAGGATGGCAGCCATGCAGGACCAACTTGATGTTCTCTCAGCAAAATTTGACAGTATAACCACACATCATGAGTACTGACCCTTTGGCCATTCCGGTTAAAAAGGGGGAGAAGTTTTTGGGATTACTAATTTGAGGGGGAGCAGTCAAAGTGTTTATCCTGTTGTTTACTTTCCTATTGTTTACTTTATTCTTTTGTTTATGGTGATAGTACCATGTTTTGAATAACTGTTGTTATTATGGGTTGGGTTTGATACACTGTGTTTATGGTTAATGTTTGGTTTAAACTTAACTTATGGATATTTTGAAACTTTGGTATATTTTATATATTAATGATGTTTTTCAGTATATAATGTGGTTTGTACCCATGTTGCTTTTGTAAGTTTTTAGGGTTGTTTTCATTGGTTTGTAGGCTTTATGGTATGTACCATGCTTTAGGCAGCCTTTATGTTTTGTTGAATTAGTACTTCTAACTAAATGTCATGCATTTTCTTTTAAGTACTGTCACTCTTGTGGCCTTGTAGGATTGTTCCTAGATGCATATACTTAGTGTATTATGCATTGGTTGAGTGTTGGGTATGCAAGTGATTTGCATTAATCTTATTAGCTTGTATGTCCAAGTGTTCATTCCAAGTGTGAATGAACATTGTGGTCACTACCTTGTAGCGATTGCTTTTTTGATCAAGCCATGGTTTGTTTCTTTACTCCATCTTTGCTTGGTCACATCATGCTTGCTTCATATGCATTTCATGCTTTTCTGAATACAATGATCATGATGTATTGTTGTGTTTCAGGAGATTCATGTTCATATGATTCAAGAGCTTTACAGTTTCTAGAGTTAGGTGTGAGTGAGTTATGTTCAACTGTTCCCAACTCACATGTTAAGTCTAGAGTCTGTTTTAGGGTTTTGTCATGGAATAGCCAAAGGGGATTGCTTGTATTTCAGCAATTAGTAACCCTGTATTTAGGTGGGATTCTTGTAAGGGTAGTGAGTGAGATAGTGTGAAGAAATGCTCAAGAGTGTGCAAGAAAAACAAAGACTCGCGACTGGATCTTGCGGGTGACTCGCGGCTGCAAGCCGCCAGAAGCTGCTCACGTGCCAAGCATGCCAAAAGTTGAAGCATCACGCTAGTTGGAGCACTACATGACAAAATAGGGAAATACTGAAGGTGGTTCCTTTAGAGGTGGGTCGATGAGGTCTTCAGGCAGGCGAACCTGGAGTCCCAATGATGTTTGATTTGTATTTTTAATTTTTCCCTACAAAACAAAAGGAAGTGTTCCTTAGACAATCTTGTATTAATTTCCATGTTTAGCTCTTTGTCCTTGGAATTGCCCTTGATCATGTAGAAACTTTAAATGAGACAAGTTCGAAATTCACTTGATGAGGTCTTGTAGTACCAATTTAAACTGATTTTGATTGGCTCTGATGGAATCTGCACTTGCTTGAATGAGGCAGAGCCAAATGCCCCTAGTTTAAAAATGAATGCATGATTTTTTGGAAATCTTAGAATCTTGATGATTTTTTTTTTTTTTTGTTGAAAAGATGATGATGGTGGTCCATTTGTTTTTTGAAAATGAACAAGGCATGGTCGAATGCCCCTAATTTGAGACATGTATTCATGAGCTTGAATAATCTTGATTTGATAAATTTTTTGAAAATAATGATGAAGGTGATGATTTTTTGAAAACAAATGAGTTGGGCATGTCTAAATGCCCCAGTTTAACTAAAGAAAAAAAAAATTCTGAGTGTGTAATGGTAAAAAATGGACATAAAAAAAAAAAAAATGTCTAAAAACACAAAACAGCATAAATGAGGATCAATGGGCTGAGTGCCGTTCGACACTTTTAGGTTGCCGAATGGCACTTGGTCATGCCGTCGAGTTTAGACCGTGGTGGGCTGACTTCTCATGCTTTTCCAACGTGTGTTTTACGTTTTCAAGTTTTTTGGAAAATATTTTCTTTGCCTGTGACCATGAAACACTTTCCTACTCAGCTACAAACTCTTTGAAACATATTTAAATTAGATTAAGAACTGATGTAGTTTACATTAGTGATCTTTCCTACAACGAATCTCTGCATCAAGGTTAGCAAAACACAATAATCACAAGCAAAAGTCATCCATGGTTAGCAACCAAAATTTTTCTCACTTAACAATTCATGATATCAACAGATGGGTTCGTAGCTTTGATTTCAGTACCAAGACCAATTTTACAGCCTATAAACTAGATGGAATTAAGGCTTTGAGGAACGTCAAAATGAAGTGAGACTTCCTTTGTGTTGCTGTGAAATTTTGGGATCCTGAAGATTATGTGTTCCAGTTTAAAACTGTTGAACTTGAGAGTCCACTTTGGCTTCATTCTTCTCAATTTCTGCTTGACCAGCTTCATGGTTGGATCTATTGGAATGCAATGCTGTACTATATCTGTATCAATCCCAAGCATGTCCTCGTATGACCACGCAAAGACCTCTTTGAACTCTGTCAGCAGTGCCACTAATGCATCTTTCTCAGAAGTAGTTAGGATATTCCCTACTTGTACCATTTTAGGTTCATCATTAGTTCCCAAGTTAATGGGTTGAGTTTCTTCTTTTATGGGTTCTAGGTGTCCTTGTTTTAATTCCTTATTATTCAGAGTTTCTTTACCAATTTCAGAAATAAAAACATTCAAAGCCAACAAATAAGCAAAATTAGAAATCATATTATAAGGAAAAGAGTTCTTAATAGACTCAATAGACTCAACAGACTTAACTAAGTCAAACTCAACTAGAATACTATCACAAACAGACTTAATAGGAATAGAAATACTAGCAGAAATGGACTCAATAGGGATAGAAACAATGTTTTTGGAAAGGGTAACTGGCTTAATGGTTTTGATCTTCTTGGCAAGAGTGACTGATTTGATGGCCTTGATCTTCTTCACGAAGTCCTCCATGGGGTGGGCAGCTCCCTCCAATGCCTAGTTCTTCAACTCAGTAGTGGCTTCAACGATGGTAGGTGGCTCTCAGTAAGTACCTTCTTCCCTCAGCATTAGTACTACGAGATCTTCATCCATATAATCTGTGGCTTCTTTGTCAATCTCCATGTCTGTAGACTTGTCGGTCACAAAAGCATCCAGGCGCTTTATGTTGTCCATCCACTCATCAAAAAAATCATGCTTCCCTTTGTTGCCCAAGTAAGTGTGTTGAGGGAGATGCTCTGACTTGCCTCCTTCCATCCTTTTATTATTACCTCCAACATTCTTAAGTGTTAGGATTCTGAGACTGTGGATCATCATTTTTTGGTCTAACGAAGCCAATCTAGCATCAATATCATCCACTTCTTTGGTATGTGAGGTCAGTGAGCCAGGTTCTGAATCGTAATATGACCTGAACTCTGGAATCTCTCTTCCATGCTTGTCATATTGAGGATCAGTGATACAGCTCCAATCTGAGGGGCGCCTATAAGGGTAATCATCATAGTCCACATTATTGGCTTGTTCAACCTCCTCTCTTGCATCTTCTAATACATTTATCAGCCTGTATTGGTCATTATCAGTGTCACTCCACCTTTTAACTTCGGCATCATCTTCAATATCTTCATCATAGAAGTCTACACTATCATCATATTTGATAGGCCAAGAATGTATTGACCCCTTGTGATAAATTAATTGATTAATTAGTCAAATTTATTAATTAATCAAATTAACATGCAATATGCGTGGTAGCACAAACAAATCACAAATTAAACTAAATGCAACAAAAATTAAATTGACACGGTGATCTGTTTACGAATGGGGAAAATCTACAAGGCAAAAACCCCATCGGGTGATTTTAAGGTCGCCACTCCCGAGAATCCACTATTATCAAAACAAGCGGTTACAAGTAAATGAATCCCTGTACCTTATACCAACCTACAGTAGAACCTTTACCCCAATACTCAATTGGACTTGTTCTGTAGTGACAATATCTCTTTTTTAATGCACGGCTCCCAGTACGTGACTAACCAATTATGTGGATCCCAGTACACGACTTAATCACCAACTTGAGAAGAATGTTGGCTGCAAAGTTCTTCAGTTCATGACACGATGAAGATCAAGAAGCTCCTTGGTCACAAAACCCTAAGGTGCATAAACACAGCAGCTTCTTCAATAGAAAGATGAACTAGGGCAAATTCTGTTTTCGGTTACAATTTGCATGAACAAAACTTTGCTTCACACTTGTGCAACTTGTGTCACCTTTGACAGCCCTCAAAATAATTCTTATATATGTTTAGGGTTGTGAGAAAAGAAAGCCTAAACACACTCACATATTGGATGAAAAATCAGCTTGAAAAATTGAACTTCATAAACCTCGACAGATAGGGTATCTATCGAGCTAGTTGCCGAGCTTCAGGCTTCGCAGCTTTTTTAAACTTCGATAGATGCTAGCTGTTGAGCTTTAGAATCTTGCACTTTCTCAATTGATTCTTGGACGTTGCATGGCTTTAACACTTGAACTTGAAACCTTGTTTTATGAAGCATTAAACACATCCTAGATCTATCTAATTACAAGTAAAATGCGTTTTGTCAAAGGATTAGCCAATTACATAAAACATTGACATATATTCCTAACATCAAATCACATATGTCCTAACAATCTCCCCCTTTGGCATTCCATGACAATACCACAACAAATAAATGAACATATGAGAGAAGTCATAAATCACTCAACTCATATTCACTTGTTAAATACAATAAAATTTACCCTAACACAAACTCTTGAAAAACTTTGCAAGAAGAGAGTTTATGGCAAGACGACTTTGACAACCTGTATTTCTAAAACACTTTAAATAAAACTCATCAAGGCATCTTAGTGTGAAACAGAAATATAAGATTGCATACAAGTATATAAGAAACATGTGTATAAAGAAATAAAAGAAACAACACATGGAGAGATACATGAAATAACATACATCAAAATATATAAACCAAATATAAGTACAATATACGTCAAGTGGTCACAAGACCAATATACATGAGGTAAATGTAAAAGAAAAGAGAAGAAAATACATCGAACCTCACTACATCCCTCAAAGATTATGGAAACTCCCTCTAACAAAAATCTCCTATATCTCCTATACTAACCCTCCCCCTATGAGTATGACTACTTTCATCTCAAAACTACTCCCCCTTTATGTCACGAGTGACAAAGGGTAAGTAAATCAAGTAGACATCTCATCATCACTAGGTGAGCTAGCATCCCCATCCTCGTCATCCTCAAAGTCAACATTATCGTCCTCGGATGCCTCAGGAGAAGGAGAGGGAGATGCCACGAAGCCACCAAGGCAATATGGTCGACACAGGTGTTCACCTAACACAACTCATCACTGAGTGTGTCAAGGCAAGCATCCATGCACTGTAGCTGCACCATGATCGCCTCGAGGGTAACACCAGCCGCTGAGGAAGAAGGCGTAGATGTGGAAGGAGCAGAAGAAGTGCGAGGAGCCTAGGGCCATCACAGTTTGAGTTGTGCCTTGCTCCATCGAACGGTAGCAGCGTCTATGGCACCCTTCAGGGAAAAATGAGGAGAAACAAGAAAGGGAACGGAAAAATGGCGAAGAATCCGCGTGATAGCCGAAGGAAAAATGAGCTTATCATGGGTTGTTGTATCCCTATAGACATCTATGATGGATAGGATGAAGTGAGAAGGAAAGTTAATGGAGATATCCCCTAAGAGGGATAACAAAAATTGAGCACAAGGCTCTGTACTAGAGTTATAGTAAGACAAAGGATGAAGAACAAATGTCATCACCGTGTTAAGGAACCTCAGACCTTCTGCAAAGCCCGAGCAAGGAGTGTTTTGACAATCACCCCAAGATGAAGATGTCTCACAAAAGTGAGATGAGAGTTCGTCTTTGGACGCTGTCCTCAGATGCTCACAGCCAGGACAGTCAGGATGCGCTACCTGTGAGAGACCGCGCCTCCGACCCGTTTTATGATGTTGTTGGGCCAAACCCACATGAATGGGTGGAGTCGTGTTATTGCCTCTCAAAATGGAGGTTCGACTAGTTATATTTTTCTCTTTAGATTAAGGGTTTTACAATGGAGTCGCCACTTATTTAATTATTGAAAAAATAAGAAAACCATAATTGAAAAAGAATTCCTCATTTTATTAATTTGAAATTGAATTTACATTTGATCATAGGAAAATTACATGACTTTAGTCCTAGATACAATCTAAGATAAAGTACATAGCTTTATTTCTTAGTTACAATCTAAAAATTGAAAATTACAAGGATAAACATTGGTCTATCAACCCTTGATTTAAGTTTGGAGGCTATGTTACAAGGTGGAAAGGTGTTAGGCACCCACCTTGCCCGGTGAAACCGGTTTTCTAGACTATGGTGGCCAACATTCATATCACATCATCTAATATGTTATCAATCAATTCGCATGTTGAATTTAATGTGTGTGCATGTGATAAACCCTAATTCAATTCATTAAGCATGACATTTGGATTGAAAAATAAACTCTAGTGAATGTGTGTGGATGGTGATATCCTAGATTCAAGAATTTGAAAGAATTATGAAATAAACATGTTTTTCATATTTTTGATATGGATTTAGGATCAAAACTAGTGTTTATGCATGAACATGTGATGAACAACCAAGAATATGTGAAGAACACATAAGAACATTTAAGAACATTCAAATATATTCAAGAGAATTTAAATAATTACTGTCATGCTTTGATCCTAAATTCTCATCATGACAACATAAAAAACCAATTAGGGAAAGAGATTATACCTTCATGCAAGATCCATATGGTGGAGGAGGAGATTCTTGATTGAGGTCCTAAGGGTGGAGGAAAAGAAGAGCTAGGAGAGGGAGAGTGAGTCTCACTCAATACCTTGAGTGTCAGAAAGACCAAGATATGACAAGACTCCTTAACTTCCTAGAACTCAAGAGAGGAGAAGAGAGGGGGTTTTTGTGTCTTGGAATGAATGAGAAGGGGGTATATATAATAGTGGTGGAGGAAATATGAATGGAAGACCATTTAATGAGGGTTGACAAAGAATCATGAACCTAGACCTCATTTTAGCCTTTGGGGAAATCTGATGCATTAACTGTGAATATTGATGAGAGTGAGAAGCAAGTAAAGTTCGGTTTTCTCGTAGCTGTTGTAACAGCATATAGAGCCAACTTCAAAAAATCATATCTGACTCAATTATAATCGGAATTTCCTCATTCTTATGCTCAAATTGAAGCCCCAGATGTCTAGTTTCTAGGAAAATTAATCTCATTCATAGATTCAAAATATTCTGAGAGATATCAATGAAATGGTGAGCAGAGGTCATTTGTTAGAAAATGGTTTCAACACAATTAACATTAATAGGTCCCAAATTAGCTCCCAATTAACATTAAATTACTCTAATCACTCCCATTTCAGACTTAATTGGTTCTAAATTTACTCTAATTAAAAGATAATTGCACAAATTACTCATTGAATAATTAATGTTTAACTATCTAATTAATTAAGTGTATGCAACCTCACCATAAAATGTAGTCCTAACCAATCAAATTATAACACATCATCGATCTCAAATTGATTATACTTATAACCAATTGAAATCAATTGTTTAGAATCATATATAGTCGGACTCAATTTGTGATGATGCATCTCAGCCATTAAAACTTGATTTGATGATAACTTTCAATCTAGTGGTCCGATTCAGGCTTATGACCAGTCGATTTGATCGTTACAACGTCAAGATCATTTTGGTGAAATAAGATTAAGGATATAATAACCAGAATCAAGATGCATATTTTTAAGGGGAAATTACCCTTTTACCCTCCATGTGAGGTTAAATGCGGGTTGCAAAATGAGGTGTCAACAGAATGCCCCTTATTGGCAGAGCTTGAAATGCGAATGTCAATGTACAAAGAGACACCTAACTTTGCAATCAGCATTTAACTGTGGTGAATATATGATGCATTTAGATAAAAATGCAGATGGTCATGTTGTGGATGTGGACCGAATCTCGAGGGAGATTACCTACGTACCACTTAATGGGAGAATCAGCTCTAAAAGTTATTCATGCATGCAGCCCTTTTTTTTTTTTTTTTTTGATAAAAAAAAGAAAAAAAAATGAGTACAAGACATGCTTACCAATGGTCTGATGGATTTGAAGTTTTGGACGTGCTTCCTAGAGGTCCATGGATTTGAAATTTGGACATGCTTCCTAGAGGTCCGATGGATTGAAGTTTGGACGTGCTTCCCAGAGGTCCAAAGATTGAATTTTGGATGTGCTTCCTAGAGGTCCATGGATTTGAATTTGGACATGCTTCCCAGAGGTCCGATGGATTGAAGTTTGGATGTGCTTCCCAGAGGTCCGATGGTTTGGAATCTTGGACGTGCTTCCCAGAGGTCCAAGGATTGAATTTTGGACGTGCTTTCCAGAGGTCTGATGGATTGAAGTTTGGACGTGCTTCCCAGAGGTCTGATGGATTGGAATCTTGGACGTGCTTCCCAGAGGTCCAAAGATTGAATTTTGGATGTGCTTCCCAGAGGTCCGATGGATTGAAGTTTGGACGTGCTTCCTAGAGGTACGATGGATTGAAGTTTGGACGTGCTTCCTAGAGGTCCGATGGATTGAAGTTTGGATGTGCTTCTCAGAGGTCCGATGGATTGGAATCTTGGATGTGCTTCCCAGAGGTCCAAAGATTGAATTTTGGACGTGCTTCCTAGAGGTCCATGGATTTGAATTTGGACGTGCTTCCCAGAGGTCCAATGGATTGAAGTTTGGACATGCTTCCCAAAGGCCCATTGAAATTGAATTTGGACGTGCTTCCTAGAGGTCCGATGGATTGAAAGGTCCGATGGATTTGAAATTTGGACGTGCTTCCCAAAGGTCCGATGGTTTGAAGTTTGGATGTGCTTCCCAAAGGTCCGATGGATTTGAAATTTGGACGTGCTTCCCAGAGGTTCGATGGTTTGAAGTTTGGACGTGCTTCTCAGAGGCCCGATGGATTGAAATTTGGACTTCCCAGAGGTCCGATGGTTTTGAAGTTTGGACGTGCTTCCTAGAGGTCCGATGGTTTGATTTTGGACGTGCTTCCCAGAGGTCCGATGGATTGGAATCTTGGACGTGCTTCCCAAAGGTCCGACGGTTTGGAAGGTATTATTCATATTGATGTGTGTGGGCCTTTTACCCTAATACCTGCAAAATAAATACTTTCAATTAGTAACAAAGTTATTCATTGAAAAGACTTTGGCATACCTGGCGAATCACCTTAGTTTGGGACATACTCCATACTTCGATGAATGCTGAGGGTGGATAGTTGACTTGATGTTGCATCACTGTAGAATGTGGAAGAGGATCATAGCTTTCTGTTCTTGAGGAAGAATTTAATGAAGATTTTTTTTTTTTTTTTTTTGAATTTGGAAAAATTGAATTTTTCAAAGGAATTGAAAATTTTGAATTTTTTTTTTTGAAAAAATTTGGAAATCTTGAATTTTTTTTTTTTTTTTTTTGTTTTGATGGAATAGAAAATTTTGATTGATGAATTTTTTTTTGAAAAATTTGGAAATCTTGAATTTTTGAGGGAATTGATTTTTTTTTTTTTTTTGAAAATTTTGGAAATATTTTTTCTTTTTCTTTTCTGAAAATTTTATCTCTCTTTTTTTTTTTTTTTTTTTTTTTTTGAGATTTGAAGACGGAGTAAAAGTGATGAAGATTTATTCATGATTTTTTTTTTTTTTTTGAAAAACCTATCCTTTGAATGAGAATAACTTTGGCTGGAATTTGATGCAGATTGCTAAATAAGTCCTTGCTTAATTCCTGCAAAAAAATAATTTTAATTAGCAATGGATTTATTCATTGAAATGAATTAGAAGTACTTACCCAATGCCCCTAGTTTAGGGCATATTCCATGCTTAGATTGAAGTTGAATTCATTTGATGTTGTGACCATTGGGGAACATGAAAGAAGATCATGGTCCGCCATCCTTGGTTCCTGCAAAAAGGCTTTCTTTCTCTAGCTAGTTAGAAACCAATTATCGTGAAAACATTCTTTGCCAATGTCCTTAATGTGAACATGCTTGCAAACAAATGGATTAATACCTCAAATGAAAACATACTTCCATGCAAGAAGAACATATCTGCACACAATATAAATAGGCCAATGCTCCAAGTTTAAACATGCTTAATGCAAACAAATGGGCTTAACCTAAAATGCACCTAAACAATTTTGTCACATTGTTTCGACTTTGTTCTCCAAGGTTGTTTAGGTGAATGGGATCGGGCCTTTGAAAGGCTGCCTACGTACCTCTCTCGTAGAGGATCAGGTCAAGACGTAGTTCAAGAGAACTGGATTTTGAAAAAAAATGATTTTTTTTCTTTTTCTTTTTTTGAAATGAGATTTCTTTTTCTTTCTTTCTTTTGTTTTTTTTTTTTTTTTGAAAAAAACAAATTTCAAAAAAAATTTTTGGAACAAGATGTGATCCTTTGAACAACCATTTTGGAAAATCATAGTGTTTAAGAGCCAAACAAATCTCTTTGATTATGAAGGATCAAGATCATTAAACTCATGTAATCAAAATTTGCTTCTTTCTTTTGAACATTGTCAGATTAAGTCTCCAAAGGCAATCAAGAAATGAAATGTGATAATATTTAGGAATCACATTGTTGGGTGAAAACAAGGAGAGTGCTCCAAGTTTGAAATTTCTTTTGAACCATTTGGGGATTTGAGAAGTTTTCTCCTTCAACATATCATCTAGTGGGGTTTGAAAATCTTAAGCATTTTTCCTTTTTAATTCAAGAGAAAATAATATTAGAGCTTAAGATGTGCCTACAACTAGCAACACTTCAAGGAGGTCTTTATTCATGGGTTGTAATGTAGGCCGGGTTTGGGTTATGAAATGAAAGATATAAAAGGCTCAAAATTTCCTATGCTGTTTCCCCCAAGTATGCATTACTCAAAAATCAAGTATTGGAGGAGTTTTCCCATTTCTTCTTTGTCATCTTCTCACTAGTCTTCTTTGGTCACTTGTATCAACATTTGTTTTATGCTCATTCTTCTTGAATCATACCTTTAGACTTTCATCTTGTAAAATCATTTTCTTTTTAGGTTGCACTTTCAAGTTTCCAACTTGGTGGGATTTACCCATTTTTCTTTTCATCTTCTTCTTTTCTTTGGCCCTAACTTTTGCCTAGACCGCCTTTTTGGGTTTTCAGCCTAACGGGCTTCTTTTCCTTTTTTTTTTTTTTTTTTTTGACTTTCATCTCTTGATTGAATGAACTTTTGGGGACATTTTTCCCTCCTTGTGTTTCTCAGCTTAATGATTTTCAGTCATTTTGATGCACTCTCTAGACTTCTTTCTTGCCTCGATGCACTTGCACCTTTTTGTGCTTGATGAATCTTTCCTTTTTTGATGAAATCTCTTTTAGATGAATCTTGTATTCCTCTTGGCATGATGAATTTTAAGTTCTTCAAACTTGATGCACATTTTGCTTTCTCTCACATTGATAGAATTTCATGATCTCTTATCTCTACTCATCTTTCATGTCTTCTAGGAGAGCTTTATCAATTAGCTTCAAAGCTACAAGGTTGAGTCCTCCTCAACACGAGATTTAAGTATGCATAACTTGATTTTTCCCACCCTAGATTTAGATTTTAGTGGGTTCATGCAAAAAAAAAAAAAAAAAAATGCTAAATGTTTGAAGGCTCAAATGGGCTAGCAATGGATGATGAACATTCTAGGTAATAGGAAATAATTTGGTTTAACCAAAGATGGCCTCCTATCCCTAGTAATGCTTGCTTGTAGGCACAGTGACTTGAGCTCTTTTAATAAATTCCTCTTAAAAGAAAAAGTAAGAATGCTCTATTGGAGACAAAAGTTTTTAGAAATTTGGAATAAATGCATGAGATTTTGGAATTTTCTGATGGATAGATTTTCTTTGATTTCCTTGTAAGACCATTTCTTCTTTTATTCAAAGTAATTTAGCAAAAATGTTTACACGGATCAAATGAAATTAATCCTTTCTCAGTACAAGTTGATTGTTCAAGCCTTTAAACACCACAATTTAGAAAAAGTTTTGTCCAAGGGATCTTCATGTACCATTTTGAAAAGAAGACTTTAAAGAATCTTGAAATCTTTGAAAGAAAAAAAATGGGCCTTTTTTGAAAAAGTCACTAGGAAGTTCAATGCCCCTAGTTCAAAGAATTTTTTTTAAATGACTTAAGGGCTCAATGCCCCTAGTCCAAAGACCTTTTTTTTTTTTTTTTTTTTTTTTTTTTTTTTTTTAATTTGAAAAATTTTCTCTTTTTTTGGGAAAGATTTGGAAATCTTGAATTTTTTTTTTTTTTTTTTGAAAATTTAAAAAAATATATATATACATGAACAAAGTGCATCAAATGCTACATGGATTTTTAGAATTCAAAGAAACATAGAAACAAAGAATAAACTAACAAACTTTAAACTTAACCATGATGTTGCAAACCAAATGTGGAGTGAGGCAAAGTTGGGCCACTTGCTTCTTCTTGGGTCATTTAGGATGCTTAAGACTTGGTATGCTTGAACCTTGATCATGATAAAATGTCTTGAGCTTGCACTTGGAAGGCTTAAACCATGATTATGATCTTTTGGTATTTACTTGAAATGGCTTGACCTTACACTTCATGCATGCATCTTGTGAGCTCTTGGCCTTTGAAGTTGATCATGTGTATACACCTTTGATGGGCTCAAGTATTGGGCTTAGAATGATTCAAGAAACAACTTTCGGTTTCCATACCAAGTAGAGTTCAATCACAAGCCTTTGGGCTTGAGTTCATTCATAGCATACAAGGTTCAAACAATTATGATAGGCTCAAGTGTTGGACTTGAGCTTATCATAGTTCAAACAACAGCCAAACATATGCATAATGCAATGCAATTTACATGGACTGACCTAAAGGTAGGTTTTATGGGTCATTACAACATGGGTAGAAGGTAGGTTAAAGGTCCTCACAAGCTAGGACGTCATACCTCCCAACTAGTGATGCCAGGAGCGCCGCGTTGGTTCGAACGGTACAGTTTGTCCTTATGAACCACCATGGCATAACCATGATGATCCTTGTCACGGTGGGTGGTAGGTTCACCGTTGGGTATATGAGTCTCAGGAAGACCACAATCCACGGCTAATACTACCATGTTTCCAGGCTAGGACACAAATAAAAAAAATTTCATTCAAGCAAATGATGCATGACATGCAAAATAATGACATATTAGACATATTATATATAAAAAAGTAATAAAAAAACAATGACATGGTTGACCACCATAACCTAATTGAAGCTTAGCCCTCAATATCCCCAGTGGAGTCGCCACTGTGAGAGACCGCGCCCCCGGCCCCCTTTTATAGAATGTTGTTGGGCCAAACCCATATGAATGAGTGGAGTCGTGTTATTGCCTCTCAAAATGGAGGTTCGACTAGTTATATTTTTCCCTTTAGATTAAGAGTTTTACAATGGAGTCGCCATTTATTTAATTATTGGAAAAATAAGAAAACCATAATTGAAAAAGAATTCCTCATTTTATTAATTTGAAATTGAATTTATATTTGATCATAGGAAAATTACATGGCTTTGGTCCTACATACAATCTAAGATAAAGTACATAGCTTTATTTCCTAGTTACAATCTAAAAATTGAAAATTACAAGGACAAACATTGGTCTATCAATCCTTGATCTAAGTTCGGAGGCTATGTTACAAGGTGGGAAGGTGTTAGACACCCACCTTGCCCGGTGAAACCGGTCTTCTAAACTATGGTGGCCAACATTCATATCACATCATCTAATATGTTATCAATCAATTCGCATGTTGAATTTAATGTGTGTGCATGTGATAAACCCTAATTCAATTCATTAAGCATGACATTTGGATTGAAAAATAAACTCTAGTGAATGTGTGTGGATGGTGATATCCTAGATTCAAAAATTTGAAAGAATTATGAAATAAACATGTTTTTTATATTTTTGATGTGGATTTAAGATTAAAACTAGTGATATGCATGAATATGTGATGAACAACGAAGAACATGTGAAGAACACATAAGAACATTCAAACATATTCAAGAGAATTTAAATAATTACTGGCATGCTTTAATCCTAAATTCTCATCATGACAACACAAAAAACAAGTTAGGGAAATGGATTATACCTTCATGCAATATCCATACGATGGAGGAGGAGACTCTTGGTAAAGGTCCTAAGGGTAGAGGAAAAGAAGAGCTAGGAGAGGAAAAATGAGTCTCACTCAATACCTTGAGTCTCAAGAAAGCCAAGATATGATAAGACTATTCACCTTCACTAGAACTCAAGAGATGAGTAGAGATGGGGTTTTTCTATTCTTTGGAATGAAGGAGAGGGGGGGTTTATATAGTAGTGGTGGAGAAAATATGAATGGAAGGCCATTTAATGAGGGTTAAAAATGAATCATGAACCTAGAACTCATTTTAGCTTTTGGGGAAATTTGGTGCATTAAATGTGAAGATTCATGAGAGTGAGGAGCAAGCAAAGTTCGGTTTTCCCGTAGCTGCTGTAACAACATATAGAGCCAACTTCGAGAAATCATATCTGACTCAATTCTGATTGGAAGTGCCTCATTCTTGTGCTTAAATTGAAGCCTCAGATGTCTAGTTTCTGGGAAAATTAATCTGATTCATATATTCAAAATATTCTGAGAGATATTGATGAAATGGTGAGTAGAGGTCATTTGTTAGAAAATGATTTCAGCATAATTAACATTAATAGGTCTCAAATTAGCTCCCAATTAACATTAAATGGCTCCAATCACTCCCATTTCAGACTTAATTGGTTCTAAATTTACTATAATTAAAAGATAATTGCACGAATTACTCATTGAATAATTAATGTTTAACTATCTAATTAATTAGGTGTATGCAACTTCACCATAGAATGTAGTCCTAACCAATAAATTATGACACATCATTGATTTCAAATTGATTACACTTATAACCAATTGAAATTAATTGTTCATAATCACATATAGTCGGACTCAATTTGTAATAGTTCATCTCAGCTATTAAAACTTGATTTGATGATAACTTTCAATTTGGTGGTCTGATTAGGGCTCATGACCAGTCGATTTGATCGTTACAACATTAAGATCATTTTGGTGAAATGAGATTAAGGATCTAATGATCAAAATCAAGGTGCATATTTTCAAGGTGAAATTACCCTTTTAACCTCCATGTGAGGTTAAATGCGGGTTGCAAAATAGGGCGTCAACACTACCCTAGGGACGTGTAGTACCTTGGAGACAATCTCTGGAGTAACTAAAATGCTCGTACCTCGAACGCAAGAGAAGAAATGAGGTACTGAAGTATCAATTCCGTGCATATTGGAGTAAAACTCCTGTATAATCATAAAGGGACAAGTGATCGAGATGCCATAAAATGACTCCTAACCCCTACTATGAATGACAATAGGTAAGTCAGTGTCAGAAAAGTCTGACAGAATGATGTGGCATTCCGAATGAATGCCTAGTCTACAAAAGTTCTCCAAGAAGTCCTTTCGGGCGTTCTCATCACGGAATCGAACAGAAGATGGTGTAGGGTTAGAGGAAGAAGATGCCCCAGAACTCAGATGGTTTTGGGATGGAGTAGATTTGCATTTAGGTGCTATAGAAGCAGATTAACGCAAGAAGGAGAGAGAGAGAGACAATCATAAAAGTACCAACATAATAGTATATAAGAATATAAAAAAATGAAGGTACGTATGTATGAAAATGCGTGAGCATATGACGTGCAAATTTAAATACATTATGGGCTCAACCCAATCCAAACCTACCAGCACACAGCAAGACAACATATATAGCACACATCTAAAATGTATGACAATATAGTTAAAATGCTCATGAAATGCAATGTATGATGATTTGACATCATTTGAACATAAACCCAACCCAAAAATTTTTCAACAACCTCAACAATTTGAAAAATCCTAAACGTTTTCCAAAAGCCCCAAATTTTAGGTCAAAAGATATGAAAATGCATGATTAAGGAATGAAAAAGAGTCATACTAGAGAGAGAAGCAGATCTAGAGACCGAAAATTGAGTGGGAAAGTGAATTTGAGTGAAAGAGAGAAGTTTGGGAAGTTGAGAAGTCAGATACTGTCGAGAGAGATTAAGGAGAAGTGAATAGAATTCGCGAGGATCGTATATATAGAAACAGCATAAATCTCAACAGATCGAGATGTGTCGAGCATTAAAAAGCGTGTTTTAACTGTCGAAAAGTTGTCCAGGATCTATTGAGAGGTATCCACAGTGAAGGAAGCTCGATGGATTGAAATAGCTATTGAGGAGCTATCAAGCACCAGAAGGTTTCTCGACGGATCGAAGTAGCTATCGAGAGGTATCGAGAATGCGATAAAAAGCAACTTAAGAGTCTCGATAGATAGCCTAGCTGTTGAGAGGTGTCTAGCAGCTATCGAGATTGCTTAAAAATAGTTTTTCAAGAAGAGAAAAATATAAATATGAATGCAATCAAGCATGCTATACAACCAAAGATCCAAACAACATTTTATGCTCTCAAAATCATCTCTCAACAAGAAAAATGTTAAGCACATAGATCCAAAACACACACTCACACACACTAAACAAGTCTAACCAATTTTATATTTCAAAAACAAGTTAAGACAGTTTAGTGAGCCTACATTTACATAAGTATTCCTTATGATGGCCAAATCACATTGTACCTGCACATGTATCAAAAATAGCAAAGAATATTACATGTTGTGTGTGAAAAACATCACAAGATTGCATAAATGTCTTCCTGTTATGATGATTTGAGATATGAGAAAATCACTTTAACTTACACACAATCATAATTGTTTGATGGGGACTATCACCTTCGAGGTATATCCTATAACTCCCACATCTCCTAGAATACACGCTTGCAATCATATATAAAGCATTTTGATCTTTTTGATTTTATTTTATTTTTGCATATTTTTCTTTTAAGTAAACCATGCATGGGCATATAAGAGAGAGAAAAGAAATACCCAATGATGTTAAGCATTTGACATTCCACTTTTGCTATGCCGAAGCATACAAATGTCATTTCATGATTGGCGGGCAACAATGGTGAGATGGTTATTTATGCCTTTCTCTTAGGATTTTTTAGTCATTTCTGTCAAAAAGAGTGATACGAGTGTTAAGTATAAGAGATCACTTAATCTTACTCATCACAAACACGAGCCACAAAGCTCACTTGCTTAGTTGTGCATAGAGATACTTATCTAAGTTAAAAAAGATACAAAGTTTAGAAAACTTTGTTTCAATGGCCATCCAAGGTACACAAGTACTAATGTACACAAACACACACTGTATTTGTATTTTTCTGATTTTTCATTTTTTTATATGAAAACCAAAATAAAACAAAACTGAAAAATAAACAAACAAAAACATGTTAAACAAAGCAATGCATAAAACTAGACTAACTTAAGACATGAAAGCAAAACACACAAGTAATGCAAAAACAAAAACACGAAGGGGAGAGAGAGAATAAGTGACAGAATCACTTGGAGCCCTTTTCTTTCCATACCTTGAAAGAACCTTTCCATTTAACAAACCCTTGATCCGACAGTGAAGGGGAAGAATTAAAACCATTCAAGTTCGAAAGGAATGCGAGGGCTTTAAGAAGATCTCTAAGAAGAGCAAAAGAGGATGGAAGTTGATTCTAGTTTCTCGATGCGATCATGTTGTTGCTCTATTGAGTGGCTAACCACTTATAGCAATTAGGTCGAGTATGTCCAACTGTGCCACAGTGATGACAGAAATGCTGTTTTTTCTGTTTAGGCTTTTAAGTATTTCCCTTCTTAGCCCTAGGATTTTTAATCTCTTTCTTATCAAGTTTAGGGGGTGATCCAAAGATATATTTACCCTTGTCTATGTTCTCACTAGCTAATTCATTTTTAACATCATTATTCTCAATTTCAATATTATTACTAGGAGGAACAAAAAAAGTAGTACTAGTAGAAGCAATACTAGGAGAAGAGAAATTATACCCTAAATCGGTTCGATCGGAAGTCGATTTTTGAAGATTGAGCATCTCATCAAGCTTAGTGCTTGAAGTCCTTTCCAGCTGAGCTCTAACTTGGATTAGTTCTGCCTTAAGCTTCTTAGTCTTCTCAGCCAAGAAATTATTCTCAAATCTCAATGCTCCAATAGTCTGATTGGCTTCATCAAACTTTGTAGAGATTTCTTCTCACTCAAGCTCCACATTACTAAGCTTCTTGGTGGCTAACTTATACAAATTCTCATGCTTTTTAGAAACCTTGTATAATTTTGCATAGGCTGTGTGGATGTCATCTTATTCATCCATCTTCTCAAACTTAGACTCTACCAATTCCTCTTCTTCATCCATATCTTCAACAATCCCTTCAATAGGATTTACGGTGGTAGTGAAGGCATTTAAGATTCCATCATCCTCATTATTAGAATCATCCTCAGGCTTAGTGTCACTTAACGTAGCAGCAAGTGCCTTGCTCTTCCCAATGGTCTTGAGATATGTAGGGCACTCTTGTTTCATGTGACCAAAGCCCTGACACCCAAAGCATTTTGGTCCTGAGGGAACAGTGTACTGACGACCATACCTAGTATCCATCTTCCCTTTGTCTTGACTCTTGAATTGCGAAGAACTTGATTTCTTTCGGTCCTTGTCAAATCCTTTCGCATTGGCATTCTTCATAAACTTCTTGAACTGCCTTATGATATAGGATTTCATCTTAGAATCTTCATCATCTGAAGACTCATCAGTATCACTGCTCTTGGCTTTCAAAGCCATTTTCTTGCTTTTGCTTGATTTCCTATCCTCGTCAAACCTAACTCATAGGTCTGCAGATTTCCAACCAGCTCAATCAAAGGAATTTTTTCGATGTCCTTTAATTCCTCAATGACAGTGATCTTGGCATGGAATCTCTCGAATAGAGATTTGAGCACTTTTCGCACAATCTTGGGTTCAGGAATGGTTTCCCCAAGGTTAAAGGTTTAGTTCACTATGCCCTTGAGCTTGGCATAGAACTCATCAATCAACTCATCCTCCTCCATCTTGATCTCTTCAAAGTTCATAGTAAGCCTTTAAAGCTTTGAATCCTTGACAGCCTTAGTTCCTTCATAGGTTGTCTGGAGAATGGTCCATGCTTCCTTAGCAATTTCAGTGGAGGATATCTTCTTGAATTCCTCATTAGTGACTGCACTGAATAGAGCATTCAATGCTCTGCTGTTGAAGTTTTCTGTCTTGATCTTAGCATCATCCTAGTCGACTGGCGCTTTCATAGGCTTGGTCCAGCCGATCTCCACAGCTTGCCACACTTTCTCATCTAAAGACTGCAAGAAAGTTCTCATGCATACTTTCCAATATGCATAGTTAGTGCCATCACAAATAGGGGTCAAACAAGGGTTAATGGATCACACAGTAAAGATTAACCCTAATCAGTGTGTGTCTACTTTGATATCACTTAATAGGCCAATAATGTATTTACCTCTTGTGATGAATTAATTGATTAATTAGTCAAGTTTATTAATTAATCAAATTAACATGCAATATGCATGGAAACACAAACAAATCACCAATTAAACTAAATGCAACGGAAATAAAATTAACACGATGATTTGTTTACAAATGGGGAAAATCTACACGGCAAAAACCCCACCAGGTGATTTTAAGGTCACTACTCTTGAAAATCCACTATTATCAAAAAAAGCGGTTACAAGTAAATGAATCCTAGTACCTTATACCAACCTATAGTTGAACCCTTACCCTAATACCCAATTGGACTTGTTCTGTTGTGACAGTCTCTCCTTTTCAATGCATGGCTCCTAGTACGTGACTAACCAATTGCGCAAATCCCAATACGCGACTGAATCACCAACTTGAGAAGAATGTTGGCTGCAAAGTTTTTCAGTTCATCACATGATGAAGATCAAGAAGCTCCTTGGTCACAAAACCCTAAGGTGTACAAACACAACAGCTTCTTCAATAAAAAGATGAGCTAGGGCAAAATCTGTCTCCGGTCACAATTTGTATGAACAAAACTTTGCTTCACACTTGTGCAACTTGTGCCACCTTTGAAGGCCCTCAAAATAATCTTTATATATGTTTAGGGTTGTGAGAAAAGAAAGCATAAACACATACTCACAGATTGGATGAAAAATCAGCTTGAAAAACTGAACTTTATAAACCTTGATAGATAGGGTATCTATCGAGCTAGCTGTTGAGCTTCGGGCTTCATAGCTTTTTTAAACCTCGATAGACACTAGCTGTTGAGCTTTAAAATCCTACACTTTATCACTTGAATCTTGGACAGACTTGCATGGCTTTAACACTTGAACTTGAAACCTTGTTTCATGAAGCATTAAACACATCCTAGATCTACCCAATTACAAGTAAAGTGTGTTTTGTCAAATGATTAGCCAATTACATAAAACATTGACATATGCTCCTAACATCAAATCACATATGTGCTAACAATATTCTTCATAGTAAAGCTCTGCGTCTTCATCTTCTCTATCACTAGGGGGCTCACCCCAATCATTGCCACTGTATTGGCTATCATAGTCTTCATTGTTGTTACTCTTACTATTGTTGTTGTTGTCATCATCACTATGTCCACTATTACTATTGCTGCTGTCACTACTACTATCACTCTTTGCATCACTTCCTTCATCATCATCACTAGGGGCTGCTCCCCCTTCCTCAACTTCATCACTTTATCGTACTTCATACGAGCTCTTCAATGCATGCTAGCAAGCCTCCCAACATTCTTCTTCTCTTATATTGCAAATGGCATCTGCAAGGAATGTAGTCATTGCATCAGGGTCCATGATATCAGCTCAATTAGTAGGAACCGAAGTTGAATCTCCCTTTTTCAATTCTGGAAGCTTGTCGTTTCAATCAAGTATTATTTCGAATCCAGGCACCATTGTCCTCGCTACAAGGTCAAATCTTGGTTTAGAGAATCTCCAATAGCGTTGACTATCTCTAGCTTTGACAAACTTTCCATTCAATGTAGGAGTATAGGGCTTTAGGGGTTCCGGGGGGCAAGGAAGTCCCTTTCCTTTAGCTTTGGCTTGGGCCATCTTTCTCACCTCCATCTCTAACAAATCATAATCAGTGGGCTTATAGCCTTGCCCAAAAGGTGGTGTGGTAGTGGGAATCATTTGGACTTGAACACAGTTCTCTTTATGTTCATCCCTAGAAGGTAATTCATTCTTTCATCATCGCTACCACATTGTTGTTGCTGTAAGGAGCAAAGTCCATCTGGATCTTCTCCACTTCTTCTTCTCTCCTTTTAAAGCTAGGTTTCTCAATCTCAAATCCATCCAAGGTCAATGGCTCTTTCTTAGAATCAATACCAAAAATAGGCTTAGGCATAGTCAAAGTATCATCATATATGGTCACAATAGCTCTTTCATGTGGAAACTGAACCTTTTGGTATAGAGATGAAGCCACGACCTCTATATCATGGATCCACGGTCGCCCTAGGAGCATATTGAAGCATGAGGCTATGTTAAGGACTTGAAACTCCACCTTCTTGATCATTGGCCCTATAGTGAGCTCTAATGTTATGGTTCCCAAGACCTCTCTTCTATTGTTGTTGTATGCCTTCACATGCTGGTCAGTTGGCACAAAGTTTTCAATGCTTAGACCCAAGCAACTTGCAGTCTTTAAAGGGCACACGTTTAAGGAACTTCCATCGTCTATTAAAACCATCGGTATCCTCTTCCCCTTGGCATTTATAGTAATGTGCAATGAGTTGTTGTGGTGATTCCCCTTCTTTGTCAGATCCTTGTCAGAGTAAGAAATAGTGAGTTCCCTATTTATGGACCCAATCATAGCATTCAAATCTTAGGAAGTTGTGGTTGTAGGGACTTGAATTTGGTTGAGAAGGTCTACTAGATTTTGACGGTGTTTGTATGAGGCCATGCGTAAACCCTATAAGGATATGTTGGCTTAAATCTTTTGTAGTTGCTTGAGGACTTCATCTTCTTCAAAGGGTGTTTATAGGGTAGATTTATTCAATACTTCTACTGGGTTGTCTATCTCCAAATTTGGGGGTTTGAAGTGTCTCCCCCCCCCCTTTGTGATGTGGGCAATTTTTGTTGGGTCATTAGGATCGGTATCTTGGGGTTTGAAGTGTCTCTCCCCATTTCTAGGTGCTTGGTAGTTTGATTGGGGTTTGAAGTGTCTCCCCCCATCTATAGGTATTAGGTTGTTTGATTAGGGTTTGAAGTGTCTCCCTCCTTTGTGGATGTTGAGTAATTTTTGGTTTCTAGTACTTTTTCATTCCATATATCATATCTTGTGGTGATGGTGGATGTCTTATCCATCAGTTCTTCCCGTGTTATCATAAAGCATTCAGGTAGGTCATAGATCAGGTCAAATAGGCCTTCTTTACTTTCCTCTTCGGTCATCATGCAATTAATCCTTGGTTCTCTCCCAAAATTATGATTGGGCAAGGGATTATTAGCGATGCTAGGCCTTGTAGGCGGCGCAATCAACTTGTTGTCTATTAGGTTTTGAATTCCATAACGAAGGCTAAAACAATTGTCAATATCATGGCTAGGGCCTTGGTGGTAACGGGTTTGGAATTGGTCTTGGGTCTATGGGTTTCAATAACCTTTTTGCTTTTAGTTTGTCAAACACTTGGCTGATAGGCATATACAACTCATGAAACTCCTAGGTTTAGGCCCTTGTGATACTAGTATGGGTGCAATGGGTGCAATCAGTTGATAAGGATAATTTTTATGGATATTAGAAACTTTTGTAGCCTTAGAATTAGATCCTAAATTATTTTTAAACCTCGGTTGGTGCGTCATCATTCTTTATAGTGCCATTATTTATTGCATCCTCAATTTGGGTTCCAGCAGCAATCAAAGCTTTAAAATTAGGAAAGTATTGGGCAAACTAGTACTTATGGTATACAAGCATAGTTAATTGTTCTTCTTCACTTGGCCTATTCATCATTTGTGCAGCTTTGGCTCTCCACTTGGTAATGAAAGTAAAGAAGGATTCTTTCGACTCTTGCTTTGTGGTCTTGAGATCTGTCCTTGTTATGTCCACTTCTATGTTATACTTGTACTGCTTGTGAAACTCTCGATAAATGTCCTCCCAACTCCTTGCTTTAGCATCATCCAGGTTGAGGAACCATTTAGGAGCGGCTCCAGTTAGAGTGTTTTGGAACATTTGAGCAAGTATTTATTCAGTCGCACCTAGGGGCTGCGTAGCCCTCATATTCATCTTCAGATGGGACTTTGGGCAATTGGTCCTGTCAAACTTGTCCAAGGTCGACATCTTGAACTTAAGAGGCAATCTCACATTAGGGAAAAGTGAGAGGGATTCGTAGTCCATGAGGTCTTCTATCTTACGAGTTCTTCTAATCGTCTCTTCCATTTTGTTCATTCTTTCATTGATCTTTTTCTCACTCTCCATGGATGGTGGATTACGGTTAGTCTTGTTCACCTCTTGGTTACTCTTCAGATTCTGAAATTGTTGTACCATAAGGTTCATGTCCTCCCTTAGTTGGATTTGACTAGCTACCATAGTGTTGAGTAGCTCTTAAGCGTTCATAGGTTTCTCGGTGTTTGGATGTTCTCCCTTTTCTGCCATAATGTTAGGAGCTTTAGACTTCTTATGGCTTGATCTGTCTTGTAGGTTGAATATGGGAATTGTGATGTTGCAGCAGTGGAGTATCTTCTACGCTTACATGCTTCAATACTGTAATGGGAGTGATGGGCTTGGAACTGGAGCTACTGGCTTAAGTGTCGGCCTTAGGTTCTCTTTGTAGCCTTCCTTCGAATCTTGACCAAATTCTCCCCCAATGATAGGCTTGGTCGGATTAATCAAAGCTAGGTTACCATCCACATCAATCAATCAACCAAAAAACACACTAAACATGCAATGCAATTTTAACATGGACCGACCTAAGGGTAGGTTCTAAGTCATTACATTGTAGGGTGGGTTGTTGTTTCATTGTTTCCCATACTTGTAATCTAATGAACATTGCATTGGTTCGAACGGCATGGTCTATTCTTTACAGTCAATAAGAAATGATCCAGTGACTTCAGGCTATGAGTTGGTGAGCTTGCCACTAGGTACCTGAATCAAATGAAGACTGGTGATCCATGGTTACTACCACCACATTGTTGTTGAGAGGGGTGCGTACATATTTGTTGTTTGGATGGCACACACCATGACAGTTAAGGAAAGATTTTAACAAACAATACATACAACAAAATATCATACAATATCTCAACAAACATAAATAAACAAAAAAACAACAATCTCATTCAAGACCATGCAAAAACAAGGGTACACATTTGGTCACTTAAGTCTAATATGAAGCTTAGCTCTCGACATCCCCAGTGGAGTCACCACTATGAGAGACCGCAAAACTTGGTGCCTCTCAAAAAAAGAGATTTGGGTGCTTTTTCAAGACACCTCTCTTTTTGGGTAAATAGTGTGGAGTCGTCACTTATTTTTTTATACAAAAAATAAGAAAAAAATTAAATACAACTTTACATGACTAAATTGTTCCATTCTCATTGATTGAGTAAAAAAGAATACATATTTGATAAATTGAGTATTACATGGCTCTGGGTCCTAGTTACAAACTACCAACGATACATGGCTTTTTGTCCTAGTTACAACCTACCCAAAATAAAAGCAAAGATAAAACATAGGTCTACCTATCCAAAGACACTAAATTCGGAGGCTAGGTTACGGAATAAGAAGGTATTAGGCACCCATTCCACCTAGATAGAGTCTGGTCTTCTAGATTCTCATGACCAATGTACCTCTTTTATGCATGACATGAATGATATGTTGCACACATGAAAAACTAAATCACATAAGTCTATTTATGAATGCATTCACTTCTTTGTTAAAAAATTTAGATCGGTGTTGTGATAAAAAATTTGATTTGGTTTAGAAAAATCAGATCTACTTTTGTACATGTAAAAAAAAAAGTTTTTGGCATAGAAAAGTCAGATCTGTATTTATTAAATAAAACAATGTCTTTTTTGTTTTAAAAAAAAATATATCAGATTTTTTTTTTGAGAACTAGAAAAATTGGTTTTTGGTTTGTTTAAAAAAAAAATCAAATTTGTTTTATAACAAAAAATTTAGATTTGTAGAGAGCTAGAAAAAATCAAATCTATGTTTTTATGTAAAATAAAATAAGAAAAAGATTTTTTAGAAGAGAACTATATTCATGAAATAAACCTATGATACATGCATCAGACAAAACAAACAAAACTATTCACGACTTTTTTTATTTCCAAATTTGCTATGTTAACAAAAATTCAAATCTATATCTAAAGAAGATGTAGGTCAGTTTTTTAGATTTAAAAAATTCAGATCTGCATCTAATGAAGATGCAAACCAGTTTTTGACTTTGGAAAAAAAAAAAAAAAAAAACATCAGTTCTGCATCTAATGAAGATGTAAATCATTTTTTTTATTGAAAAAGATATGATAACAAGCAGATTTAAAAAAAAAAAAAAAAAAAAAAATCTTAACAATAAAAACATCAAAAAAATATTCCAATAGAGAAAATATCAAAACACATAATATGAGTATTTAAAAATCAAAACTAAACAAACATTTATTTATACATCACCAAATTAAAAGAGATAGAGGAAGAAAAAGTAAAGAAAAACTACCTCTTGCATGGACGTACTCTTTTTCTTGAGAGAATATTTTAGGATTCAAAGAATTTTATGCAATTATCTTTGAAACCTAAAAATCCTTGCTTACAAAAAATAAATTCTTAAGACTAAAACCTCCAGAACCTCTTTAATGTAAGAGAGAAAATACCAGAAAGGGGAGTCGAAAAGAGGAAAACCTGAGAGTGTGAAAAAGTGTGCTGAATTTTGAAATCTAGTCTCTATTTATAGAGGTTGGAAGGCTCGAAAAAATCACTTAGACGATCAGAATATGAACTGGGACGCATCCTTATCACTTGAAAATCAAAAAGGATATGTTTTAACGTAATACCAATGCCCTCGGGCTGAGGCCCAAATGTGTGCCATTTGGCACTTTCAAAGTGTCGTTCAACACTTTTGGGTGCTAATCCCGCTTTTGAGTTTTAGTCTGTTTTGGACTCTTTTTTTGAGATTTTTTGAGTCGAGACTTGAACTTAGATGCATTTTTAATCCATATTCTAAAAATTAAACTCTTTTATGGATAATTCAGGTCTTTTTAGTAATACTTATTTTGTAGATAAATACTCTAAAAAAATCTTGATAAAGTCTTGGTTATCCACAATTTTATTGTTATCCAATTATCCCTTTTATTCCCATGCAAACAATCCCATTTTTTACACTAACTATCAACCAATCACAAAATTACTTAATTAATTTTAATTGTGTAAACAATCAGAATTAATTTAAATTAATCATGCGTGGTTGACTCTACCTAGACACAATGCATGTTGACCGTGCAAACTTGATCATGTGATATCTTTCGATCCAACGGTATTTGAAAACTAGGCATACCGTTGCAACCATTAGAACCTCAAGATCATTTTTATGATATGAAATGAATAAATTAATGCATGAAATGCAATCATGAATTTTGGGTACATGAGTGGTCATTCTAGTCATCTTCCTTGATTAAATCATGGGTTCAAAATCAAGTGTCTACATATATAACCTGTCTCCATCAAAAGGAAATTTGTAAGGTAAAGGCCATAGACTAGAAGACACCTTTTATAGATACACTATCATATGGTGAGTCTTCTTTTTCTTTAAACACTTAAACAACAATAGCTGGAGGTATGTTTATATTTGTTTTGTTTCCGCTGCACTCTAAATTTTATCTTACATTTGATATCAGAGCCTCCTTCATGCTATATTGTTTAGTAATTTTTTCATTCATAGGTTTTTCTATGATTTGGATAAATTTTCAATGAACATATGGATTTAAGGATATAAAGTATTTGCATTGCATATTCTTTTTGTGCTGTGACCTTTTGGCTAAATTAACTATGCTGTCAAAATCTAGCCTTTTAACCAACATTAGCAAACCCAATTTTAAGAGGAATGGAATAATGTTAAGTTTTATGCCATGTATCTCATGTGTGGGTCATAGCATATAGTATTGAAGCCTGTCACTGATATAGCTTTTACCATCGTTTGGGTTGGATGGCTTTAATATGGGATAGTTTTTTCGGATATAGACAACTATCTATGGAAAATTATTCCTTTTGCATTTAGCATTGGCTGAATGTTTCTGTGGAGATCATGATTGGTTTTTCAAATTTAACCTTCTCATGAAAGTGGAAATTTGTCACAATAACTTTGCGTATAGAGTATTATGTTTCTTTGATAGAAATAAAACTTGTTTGGGCTAGTAGAACTTATATTGTCTGACTTACATGTGTGCTGTGCTTTTAAAAAAAAAAAAAAAAAGTGATAGGCCAAGAATGTATTGACCCCTCATGATATATTAATTGATTAATTAGCCAAGTTTATTAATTAATCAAATTAACATGCAATGTACGTGGCAGCACAAACAAATCACCAATTAAACTAAGTATGCAGCGGAAATTAAATTGACACGGTGATTTGTTTATGAATGGGTGAAAGCCTACATGGCAAAAACCCCACCGGGTGATTTTAAGATCACCACTCCTGAGAATCCACTATTATCAAAACAAGCGGTTACAAGTAAAGGAATCCCAGTACCTTATACCAACTTACAGTTGAACCCTTACCCCAATACCCAATTTGACTTGTTCTGTAGTGACAATCTCTCATTTTCAATGCACGGCTCTCAATACGTGACTAACCAATAGATGCGTGGATCCCAATAAATGACTTGATCATCAACTTGAGAAGGATGTTGGCTACAAAGTTCTTCAGTTCATCAAGATGATGAAAATCAAGAAGCTCCTAGGTCACAAAACCTTACGATATACAAACATAGTAGCTTTTTCAATAGAAAGATGAACTAGGGCAAATTTTGTCTCCAGTCACAATTTGCATGAACAAGACTTTTCTTCACACTTGTGCAACTGTGAAACCTTTGATGGCCCTCAAAATAATCCTTATATATGTTTATGGTTGTGAGAAAAGAAAGCTAAAACACATACTCACGGATTGGATGAAAAACAACTCTAAAAAATTGAGTTTTATAAACCTCGATAGATAGCCATCTATCGAGCTAGCTATTGAGCCACGGGCTTTAGCAACTTTTAAACCTCGATAGATGCTAGCTGTCGAGCTTTAAAATCCAACACTTCATTACTTGATTCTTGGACAGACTTGCATGACTTTAACACTTGAACTTGAAACCTTGTTTCTTGAAGCATTAAACACATTCTAGATCTACCCAATTACAAGTAAAGTGTGTTTTGTCAAAGGATTAGTCAATTACATAAAATGTTGACATATGTTCCTAACATTGAATCACCTATGTCCTAACAAAAAGTTTGTGACTATATATGAAAATTTGATCAATACATTGTTAAAATATATGATATTTTTAGTGTATTTACAATTTCTCACACTTGTTTTTAAATATCATATTATGGTTTATTTTAATTGACATGATCAATATTAGGATTGGTTGATCTTTATGATGCCATATGAAGTAGTGAATATCAAAGTGACATGGGAGTAGCCATAGCATCCTAAACCATGATGATAATCACATAAATAAATTTTCATGAGACTTCATTAGGAATAAAGGCATCTAAGTGGCAATTAATTCATGAAGATAATGACTTGGCCTCATAGGGAGGTTATTGTTTTTATGATTTAATTGGAATAAAATGGTGAATGTAGCATTAAGATGAGATTTTTACTAGGCCCATAGGTATGGAAAATTTGATTCTTAGTGTTTATATTTATTAGTTTTATGAATAAAGTTTTATAGTAAATCCATGCGTGATGCGCCTTTGCCCATAGGAAGGTCGAATTTACTACTAAATTGACATTGGTTGATTTAGAATTAAAGTTCATGTTTCATAGCATTAAAGTTTATTTTCTTTGGGTTTGTGGATCTTTTTTTTGGTACTCGTGGATGAATCACCCATCTTATTGAATAAATATATCAAATAAGAAACTGAGTATGAGGATGAGAGTGATCTAATTGCTCAAGAGTAAGAACTTGGGAATTTATTCCTATAAAGCTAAAGGTTTTGTGAAAAGCTATTAATATTAATTGACAAGATCCATTAAGGTTTGACTCCCAATCAAAGTTATACTTTGCAAAAGTTAGAAATATAGGTATCCCACTAATGGTATATAAAGGTTCACCAACTTTGTTATGCCATTTGGTTTTACTGGGTACATTGTTAATCAGTGTATTTAAGATCAGTGGGGGTAAATGTATTGTTTTTACACCTAAATATGAATGACATACTACTTGGAAGTAGTGATTTGATTTTGTCATGTAAGGTATCCTATATGCTATGAAGCTATAAGACAGGCACTATGGATAGGTCTTAAGGTTGTTGATTTTATGATGAGACCTTTAAAGATTTTTTCAAAGATAATTCGGCTATAATTTTCTTCTCTAAGGACAATGAATGCAAAAGCCGAAATAAACATATTGACATAAAGTAACTCAATCTAATAGAGAAGTTTAAGAAACTGAATGTGTCCATTGAGTTGAAATTATTGAGCTAATGCATACTTTCTTAACTAAAGATTTGCCGACAAAGCAGTATAGAAGTCTTTTGGACATATGGAACTTGTTAGCTCATTTGGTTTTTAATTTCTCTCTAATTATGATATGTTTTAAACACATATTTTGTTAGTTTTGGAGAAGAAAATATATGAATTTTATTTTGGGCACATAAAGTATATGTATTAAGTTAGATATATTTGTGGAGATATATAAGGATGATATATCCATGAGGATGTATAGAAGAGGTCCCGAATGGCTAATAGATAGTCCATTCATAAAGAATTAATGGCTCATAAAGTACTCATGTAAGGATTGTCAAACATTATAATACATGGAAGGAAGTACTCATTATAATTAATAGTATTACCGCCATGATTCATGTATTGAATTCTTTATTTGAGTGGGAGCATTTCACAACTAGTTGACATGAGTAATATCATGGCCATGTTAAAGTTAATATCATTTATCAAGTAATTCAAATGTCAAGTGGGCCAAGTGGGAGAATGTAAGATTTTTTTTTTTTTTTAATTATTATTATTATTATTATTATTATTATTATCGAATAAACAAACATAAATACTTGGATGAGCACTTGATGAATATCAAAATCAAAATCAAACGTGTATTTTAGCATATTGTAAAATACTGTATTTGGACAATTTAAGATTAGAGAAAACAAAATCTTTGAGTTGCACATGTAATGAAAAACAAATACATACAACATAACTACCATTGAACATGTTTGGTTCTATATAGATAATAATCACGTGGATTTCAAATTAATACTTCCAATCTCAAAACTCAATTGTAATTTGTTACACATATACCAATAAAGATGCAAAACAAAACTTGTTCTCTAGGATTTAGAGTACACATGCTCTATATTTGCATTTAGCACAACTTAAATTTCAACCCAAAATTAAATTAGTGCATACAAACTTTTACCGTACAAATATATGGCAATTGAGAATGTAAGATTTTAAGAAAACTTTATGTTGCCCACGTTTAAATGATAAATGAAAACTCATGTCTTAAAGATTTTATTTGTGAAAAATGTTATGGTGAATAACAATTTCTAAGTAACTCTTCATTGGTATAACCCCTTTGGTTAATAAACACCTTGAAGTTACAAGTTTTAAACTCCTTGATGGAGGGAGGTTATGGAACAAATCTTAATTTAAAAGGGTTCCTAGTCTAGCCCATATATATAGCTTGTCTCCATCAAAAGGAAATATGTAAGGTAAAGGCCATAGACTAGAAGACACCTTTTATAGATACACTATCATATGGTGAGTCTTCTTTTTCTCTAAACACTTAAACAACAATAGCTGGAGGTATGTTTATGTTTGTTTTGTTTCCGCTGCACTCTAAATTTTATCTTACATGCTTTAGATTCCATGTAGTGATTCCCTACGGCTTTTTCTAAAGAATGATTGTCCTCCTCAATTCTCAATCTTACGATCAAGTCTTCTAGCCACATCTCCTTGCACTTACGCCTCAAGTAATTTTTGAAATATTTCCACGATGAAGGCAGTTTCTCAATGATAGTAGCCACTTGAAATGATTCACTTACAGACATAGACATACCTTCAACATGAATTTCATGCAAGATCAATTTTATTTCTTGCACTTGACTAAGCACAGTTTTGGAATCCTCCATTTTGTAATCCAAAAGTTTGCCCACAATGAACTTTTTAGTTCCAGCATCTTCTGTCTTGTATTTCTTGTCCAAGGAATCCCATAACTCTTTTGCTATCTTGAATGAACTATATACATTTTATAATGTGTTGTCCAATCCATTCAGTATATAGTTTTTGCACAGGAAGTCAACATATTTCCATGCTTCCACAGCAGCAACTACTTGCCTATCCATCTCATTTTCCTTAAGATTTGGAGCATTCTCATATAGGAATTTTGCCAAATTCAATGTTGTGAGATAGAATAGCATTTTTTGTTGCCATATCTTAAACTCAATTCCATTGAAGTTTTCTGGCTTTTCTCCATGGTTAGTAGGAACAGTAATTGGGGCAACAACAGGCACCGCAGCAGGATTCACAACAATTTCATTCGACATTTCTGTCAAACAAAACTCAATCAAATTGAATTCTCAAAATTCAATCAAAGTGTATATATATATATATATATATATATATGTATTAAAGTCAATTATAGCTCTATGGTTAAATTAACAAACGTTATATTATAAGCCAATTAAATAATAAACTTCAAAGCACGTCACTGTGAGATATCAGAAGACACAAATGGTAGTTCTCAATATATGTATACCACACACACTACCAATGAAACAGTATCTAAAAGATTATATAAAAATAAGCACACTATATCAAAGATTCATGCGAATACATTCAAGTACTACAATCACAAAGATTTAAATTTATTATTTATATATCAGTAGCCAATAATATAATAAAATATTATGATATTTGAATCAAGGAATGAAAAGGAATAACATCAACAAAACCCCTTAAGATTTTAACGCCCAGTAGAAGTATAAACAACCTTTTATATATATACATATATATATATATATATATATATATATATATATATATATATATATATATATATATATATATATTGCACTAGAAACGAAAGTATATTGAACTCAATCAAAATTTCTTTTGAAACTAGAGCCATACGGATAAGTATTGGAAAAGTTCTACAAGGATGGTTATAAGTCAACAACGTCCAGGAGTCTGACCAAACTAAAATTCTATTGACACCGTAAGTCAATATTAAAGATATCCATTTAAAATTAACTCAAACTCTATCACAAAATAAATTTTGCAATTACGTAACCTGCTATAAGATTGTTGGATATATTTCAACAATTTACTTTGCGATAAAGTAAAAATTAAACAACATATAGATCTATATATAAGCAAAAACTCAAAAAGATGTGAACAGAAAAAAACAATATATAGATACTGAATATACAAGAAGAAATCTGCAAGATAATTGTAAAAAACTCACCAACCAAATGCGTGAAGGATGATCGAAACAGATCAAGTCTTGAGTTTCACACAATCTCCTTAAAGCAAATTTCACCCCTCACACAATCTGTGGTGCTTTGAGACTCATGGACATCTGCCTCCTAGGATAAAATGATGTTATAGCACGGAGAAGAAGCACACAAGGTCCGTGCTCTACGAACTACTCTATGTCTCTTTCTCTCTCTTTGACTCAAATGTATGTACCAAAAAAAAAAAATCTCTTCGGGAGAGTATTTTAGATGGTAGTTTTTATGAATGAGGGACTATGAATTTACATACCTTAGTAAACAGACACACTTCTCAAGAAAAAAACTACTGTGCATAGACTAATTGACTCAAAACAAAATTTATTATTATTTGGACAAGAGGGCCTAATTAATCCACATATGCCAAAGCCCAACCCAATGTCTAGCCCATGAGCATATGAACTTATATACTATCTCTTTCCTTTCAAGTGAATATATTAAACGTCAATTTCTTATTCACCCAATATTAATTTTCCAACAATCCCCCACATGAATGGAAATTGATAAAACACAATGCAAATGATGATGCAGAATACTCTCGATACCCTCTAAAATAACCAAATACCTCCGATATCTCTAAAATTACCAAATATGCTCAAAAACCACTAAAATGACCAAAATATCCCCAAAATCTCTAAAATGAGCAAAATATCCATGAAACCTCTAAAATGACCAACATACCCCCAATGTCTCTAAAATCACCAAATATGCTCAAAAATAACTAAAATGACCAAAATACCTCCAAAATCTCTAAAATGAGAAAAATACCCCCAAAACCTCTAAAATGTCCAAAATATCATCGAAACCTAAAAAATTACCAAAATACCCCTTAAACCTTAAAAATGACCAAAATACCTCCAAAACCTAGAAAATGACTAAAATACCCCTGAAACCTAAAAAATTACCAAATTACCCCGTAACCTAGAAAATGACCGAAACACCCTGAAACCTAAAAAATGACTAAAATACCCCCAAAACCTATAAAATTACCAAAATACCCCCTAAACCTAAAAATGATTGAAATACCCTGAAACATAAAGAATGACTAAAATACCCTCGAAACCTAAAAAATGACCAAAATACCCCCAAAACCTAAAACAATGATAAAAATACCCCCGAAATCTAAAAATTACCAAAATACCCCTTAAACCTAAAAAATGATCGAAATAACCCTAAAACCTAAAAATTACCAAAATACCCCATAAACCTAAAAAATGACCAAAATACCATGAAACCCAAAAAATAATTGAAATACCCCCAAAACCTAGAAAATGACCAAAATACCCCTAAACATGTAAGATGACCAAAATACACTTGAAAGATTTAAAATTACCAAAATAGAGGTTTAGGGGTATTTTGGATGTTTCGAGGATATTTTAGACAAATTATAAGTTCTAAGAGTATTTCGGTCATTTTATAGGCTTCAAGGATATTTCAGTAATTTTTTTAGGTTTTGGAGTTATTTTGATCATTTTTTAGATTATTTCGATCATTTTTTAGGTTACAAAGGCATTTCTGTCATCTTTTAGGTTTTAGGAGTATTTCCGTAATTTTTATATTTTTAAGTTATTTCGGTAAATTTCTAGGTTTCAAAAGTGTTTTGATAACTTTTACATTTTGGGGCTATTTCGGTAATTTTTTAGGCTTTGTGGATATTTTGGTCATTTTCTAGTTTAGGGTGTATTTAAGACATTTTTTAGGTTTCAAGGGTATTTTGGTAATTTTATGGTTGCAGAGGTATTTTAGTCTTTTTTTTAGGTTTAGGGGGTATTTTGGTAATTTTTAGGTTTCGAGGGGTATTTCAGTCATTTTTATATTTTGATTATTTTCTAGGTTTATAAGGGTATTTTGGTAATTTTTATGTTTCAGGGGTATTTTGGTCATTTTATAGCTTTCAGGGGTATTTCAGTCATCTTTTAGGTTTAGGGGGTATTTTGGTAATTTCTAGGTTTTGGGAGTATTTTGATCATTTTATAGGTTTCAGGGGGTATTTCAGTCATTATCTTATGTTTAGGGAGTATTTTGGTAATTTTTAGGTTTTAGGAGTATTTTGGTCATTTTATAGTAGATGTATTTCGATCATTTTTTAGGTTTCAGAGATATTTTGGTAATTGTTAAGTTTTAGGAATATTTGGTAATTTTATAGATTTTGGAGGTATTTTAGTCATTTTATGGGTTTCGAAAGTATTTCGGTCATCTTTTAGGTTTATGGAGTATTTTGGTAATTTTTAGGTTTTGGGAGTATTTTGGTCATGTTATAGGTTTCGAGAGTATTTTGGTCATTTTTTAAGTTTTTGGTGTATTTTGGTAATTTTTAGATTTTAGGGGTATTTTAGTCATTTTATAGGTTTTAGGAGTATTTTGGTAATTTTTAGGTTTCAAGAGTATTTTGGTCATTTTTTAAGTTTCAGAGATATTTGGTAATTTTAAGGTTTTGGGGGTATTTTGGTTATTTTTAGATTACATGGGGTATTTTGGTTATTTTTAAGTTTTGGGGATATTTCGGTCATTTTCTAGAAATTTAGATTTTATGTTGTTTATTTTGGATTGGTTTTAATGGGTATTAGTGAGTTTATCCATTAAGACCTATATAATTAAACTAGCATTTGAGCACCCATGTGAGGCTCTTCTATTTTTTTGGGAAAATTTTAATAATTTGCATCAATTATAATTTGGGATAATTATATTTTCCGATCACGAAAAAACCTAGTGTGTGAGAAAAAATATATATATCACCCACAAACACATAATACTCATCAAGTATTATGATAGTTATCAAGTTGTATTTAATCCTAAAATGTAGTATTTTAATCCCAAAATTTAGCAATGTATTACACAGCCATAACAAAAATTTGAAAAGAGCATATATTTAAAATTTAGCAACTACCATTTTTTTTTCTTTTACTGTAAGAGGCTCAATTTTAATCTTAAAATGTAGTGTTTTAATCCTAAAAGTTAGCCACATACTACACATCCATAACAAAAGTTAAAAAGAGTTTAAATTTAAAATTTAGCAACTACCTTTAAAACTAAGAAAATGTCCGTAACATTTTTTGATGGAATAATAAATTAATAATTATAAAGAAAACATGTAAATTGAATTTCACATAGAATTATACAAATGATAAATATAGTTTCTACTGTTAGGGACATATTTATGTAATTGGCTAATTCTTTGACAAAACGCGCTTTACTTGTAATTGGATAGATCTAGGATGGGTTTAGTACTTTAAGAAACAAGTGTTCAAGTTAAGTATTGAAGTCATGCAAATCTGACCAAGAAACAAGTGAAGGAAATGATGTTCTTTAAAGCTCAACAGGAATCTTGACAGAAAGACTTCTATTAAGATTTAATATTGAAGCTCAACAGAAGCTCAACATAAGCTATATCGGTCGAGAATTATGAAATCAAATTTTCCAGATCTGATTACACGCATATTCCTATGTATTTGTATAAACTTTCTTTTCTCACAAACCTAGACATATATAAGGACTTTTTTAAGGGCCGTTACAAGGTAATGCAAAAGGATAATACATGCATTGTGTGACTGGAGGCATAAATTGCTCTAGTTCATTATTCTCTCTATAAAAGCTACAGCATCTTTTTGCCAAGGGTTTTGTGACTAAAGAGCTTCCTAATCTTCATTGTTGATGAACAAAAGAACTTTGCAGCCAACAATCTTCCTCAAGTTGGTGAGTTAGTCATGTATTAGGATCCGTACATCATTGGTTAGTCATGTACGGGGATTCGCGCATTGAACGGAGAGAATGCCGCTACAATACAAGTCCAATTGGGCATTAGGGTAAAGGTTCAACTGTAGGTTGGTATTTCGAGATAGGCCAAAGGGTTTGGTAAGATTCCTTATACTTATAACGGCTTATGATTGATAATAGTGGATTCTTGGGAGTGGTGACCTTAAATTCACCCAGTAGGGTTTTGTCTCGGTGGTTTCCCCATTTGTAAACAAATCACTTGCGTCAAATTTATTTTCCGTTGTATTTAGTTATTTGGTGATTTGTTTGTGCTACCACACCATTGCATGTAATTTGACTAATTAATTAACTTGAGTAATTAATTAATTTGCAATGGGTCAATTCATTTTAACCCAACAAGTAGTATTAGAGCAGGCACACTCTAATTAGATTTTAATCTTTGTTGTGTGATCCATTGACCCTTGTTTGTCATGGATAGAGGACTCTTTTATTATTTATTTAATGGCACTAACTATGTATACTGGAAAGTATGGATGAGAGCTTTCTTGCAGTCTTTAGATGAGAAAGTGTGGCGAGCTATGGAGATTGGCTGGACTAAGCCAAAGGTAGTGCCGGCTAATTGGGAAAATGCAAAGATCAGAGTGGAAAATTTCAACAGTAGAGCATTGAACGCCATATTCAGTGCGGTCATGAATGAGAAGTTTAAGAAAATATCCTTGACTAAAATTACAAAGGAAGTATGGACTATTATCCAAACAACCTATGAAGGAACTAAGGATGTTAAAGATTCCAAACTTCAAAGGCTTACTACAAGCTTTGAGGAGGTCATGATGGAGGAGGATGAGTCAATCGATGAGTTCTATGCCAAACTCAAGGACATAGTCAACTCAGCCTTCAATCTTGGGGAAACTATTCCCGAGCCTAAGGTTGTGAGAAAGGTGCTCAGATCTCTCCCTGAGAGATTTCATGCCAAGATAATAGCGATTGAAGAATCGAAGGACATTGGCTCCATTCCTTTGACGGAGTTGATTGGTAACTTGCAAACTTATGAATTGGGTTTGACTAGACTTGGGAAAGGAACCAAAAGTAAGAGTATGGCACTGAACTCAAGGACATAGTCAACTCAGCCTTCAATCTTGGGGAAACTATTCCCGAGCCTAAGGTTGTGAGAAAGGTGCTCAGATCTCTCCCTAAGAGATTTCATGCCAAGATAATAGTGATTGAAGAATCGAAGGACATTGACTCCATTCCTTTGATGAAGCTGATTGGCAACTTGCCAACTTATTAGTTGGGTTTGACTAGACTTGGGAAAGGAACCAAAAGTAAGAGTATGGCACTAAAGGCCAAAAGTAATAAGCCTGATGAGTCTTCAGATGATGAAGATTCCAATATGAAGTCCTACATCACTAGGCAGTTCAAGAAGTTCATGAAGAATGCCAATGTGAAGGGTTTTGATAAAGATCGTAAGAAATTAAGTTCTTCACAATTCAAAAGTCAAGATAGAGGAAAGAAGGATGCTAAGGATGGTGGTCAATATACTATTCCCTCCAGACCAAAGTTCTTTGGATGTTAAGGGTTTTGGACATATAAAACAAGAATGTCCACAATATCTCAAGTTTATTGGGAAAACTAAGGCTCTTGCTTCTACCTTGAGTGATACCAAGCCTGAGACTGAGTCAGATGATAGTGATGACGAGGGAATCTTGAGTGCTTTCACCGCCACAGTGGATCCTACTAAGGGGATCATAGAAGCAGTGGATGAAGAAGAGGACTTGGTGGAATCCAAATTTAAGAAAATGATCGATCAAGATGACATCCATACAGCCTATGCTAAGTTGTACAAGGTTTTCGAGAAGCATGAGAAACTGTATAGGCTCGCCATCAAGAAGCTAAGTGATGTGGAGCTAGATCGAGAGGAGCTTTCTACCAAGGTTGATGAAGCCAGTCAAACCATTGGAGTTTCGTGGTTCGAGAACAACTTCCTTGCTAAAAGGACAAAGAAGCTTGAGGCGTAGCTGTTCCAGGTTAGAGCTCAATTGGAGAGGACTTCTAGTGCAAAACTCAATGAGATGTTGAGTTTTCAGAAAGCTGCTTCTGAAAAAACCGAGTTGGAGTATGATTTCTCTTCTCCTAATATTGCCTTCTCTAGTACAACTGTGTTTATCTCACCTGCTGATAATGTTAATTCTGAGAACAATGAATCTAAAACTGAAACAGTTAGCGAGAATATAGATAAAGGCAAATCTATTCTAGGAGCATCCCCTAAGGTTGAAAAGAAAGAGACTAGAAACTTTTGGACTAAGAAGGAAAAAAAAAAAAAGTCTCAACAAAAGAAGCCGCATTTCTGTTATCATTATGGAGCTTTAGGACATACTCGTCCAAATTGCTATAAGTGGTTAGCCACTTAACAAAGTAATAGTATGCTCTCATCAAGAAACCAAAATCAGTTTCCATCCTCTCTGGCTCCTTTGGGGAGATCTTCTCAAGACCCTCATGTTCCTTTCAAACTTAAATGGTTTCAATTATTCCCCCTCTCCTCAGGATCAAAGGTTCGCACAAAGGAAAGGTCCTTTCAAGGTGTGGAAGGAAAAAGGCTCAAAGTGATTTAGTCACTTTTTCTCTCTCTCCCTTTATGTTTATGCATCACTTGTTTGTTTTGCTTTCTAGCTTTTGAGTCAGTCTAGTTTTATGCTTTGTGTGTTTCTTTATGTTTTTGTTTGGTTGCTTTTCAATTTTTGCTTTATTTGTTTTTTGTAAAAATTTAAAAAAAAAATTGAAAAATCAGAAAAATACAAAAACAGTGTGTGTGTGTGTGTGTGTATAGTGGTACTTGTGTACCTAGATGGCCTTTGAAACAAAGTTTTCTAAACTTTGTATCTCTTGTAGCTTAGATGAGCATCTTAATGCACAACTAAGCAAGTGAGTTTTATGGCTCATGTTTGTGATAAGTACGATTAAGTAATCTTTTATATTTAACACTCATATCACTCTTTTTGACTAGAAGGACTTGAAAATCCTAAGAGAAAGGCATAAATAACCATCTCACCACTAAAGCCCGCCAATCATATATAACATCTATGTGCTTCGGCATAGCAAAATTTTGATGTTTTAGCTTACATAATTGGGTATTTCTTCTCTCTCTTATATGTCCATGCATGATATGTTCAAAGAGAAAATATGCAAAGAATACAAAAGAAAAAAGAATCAAAATGCTTTTAAAAGTGGTTGCAAGCGTGTTTCTAGGAGATGTGGGAGTTATAGGATGTACCTCGAAGGTGATAGTCCCCATCAAGCAGTTATGACTATGTATGAGTGTATTTGATTCTTTCAAGTCTCAAATCTTCATAATATGAGACACTTATGCACTCTTGCTATGTTTTGACACACAACATGAATACTCTTTGCTACTTTTGATACATGTGCAGGTACAATGTGATTTAGCCATCACAAGGAATACATGTGTTAATATATGCTCACTAAATTATCCTAACTTATTTTTGAAATATAAAATTGGTTAGACTTGTTGTGTGTGTGTGTGTGTTTTGGATTTATATATGCTTTGCATATATGTTGAGAGATGTTTTAAGAGATTAACATGTTGATTGGATCTTTGGTTGAGTTGCTTGTCTGTTGCATTCATATCTATGTGTTTTTCTCCCCTTGAAAAACTCCTTTTCTTCAAGCTTGACAGGTTCTCAACAGATCCCTGATAGATTCATTTTTATCGAGCTTTCCTTCTTTAGCCTCGATAGAAACCTCGACATATTCTCAACCCATCAAGATTTCTGGGTTTCTTCTCGATAGATTCTCGACAGCTTCTTCGATCCATCGAGCTATATTTCTAATCATTTTGTCTGCTCAATAGATTCTTGATCCAACGAAGTGAGTTTTACCGTCGACAGATCCTTGACAACACCTCAACAGATTCATTTTTTTCGAGATTTAGTGCTTGACAGGTCCACAATAGAATCTTTGATCTATCGAGCTGCGTTTTCTATATAGAGCTGAGGTGCAATTTTAGATTCACTTTTCTCATTCTCTCTCTACAGAAAACACTTCTCTCTCGCCCCAAACAGTCTCCTTTCACTCAAATCACTCTACCCACTCCTTTTCCAGCCTAGTTCAAGCTTAAATCTCTTGGTAAGTGTTCTAAATCTTGTCATTTTCATGCATTCATGCATTTTAGACCTAGGTTTTGGGTTTTTTGAAACATTTTGGGGTTTTTGAGATTTTTGTGAAATTTTTGGGTTGGGTTGTGTTGTTTTGGTAATGTATGCTCATGCATTGCATTCTCATTGTATTATAACAATGTTTCATGCATTTTAGATGTGCGATTGATTATTGTTGTTTGAGTGCTGGTAGGTTTGGATTGGGTTTTTACCCATGATGCTTTTAAATTTTGGACGTCACATGTTCATGCGTTTTTCATGCATACGTTATATCTTTTCTTTCCTTGTTTGGTTTGTGATGTGTTCTGCTTTCTCTTTCTTTCTCTCTCTCTCTCAGATAAACCGCGCCACGGCACCCAAATAGCATAAATCCACTCTGGCTCGGAACCCTTTATGATTTCGGGTTATCCTATTGTAATCCTCACATTCCATCTCTTATCTGGTTCCGTGATGAGAAGGCCAAGATAGACTTCTCTGAGAACTTTTAGGACAGTGGTGTTCATCTGGAACGCCAAGTCATCCTATCGGATTTCTTTGACACTACTCTATCCAAAGACGTTCGGACTCAAGGAGGGAGTCCCTCTATGGGAAGCCCAAGAGGTGTCTGGTCGTGTTCATTTAGGATTTTGAGGGATGTAGTGAGGTTTACATGTATTTTCTTTTCTTTCTTTTTAGTTACAGCCTCTTGTACACTGGTCTTGTGACCATTTATTGACATACATTGTACTTTATTTTCATATATATGATGATGCATGTTTTTTTTCTTCACCTACCTCTACATGTGTTGTTTATTTTCTTTCCTTATACAAATATTTCTTTATGTATGCATTCTTTATTTTTGTTTCACACATGAGGCCTTGATGAGTTTTTGTTTAAGTGTTTCAGAAAGACAGGTTGTGAAAGTCTACCATGCCATGAACTCTCTTCTTGCAAAGTTTTTCAAGAGTTTATGTTAGGGTTAGATTTATTTTGTGGTTCAACAAGTGGTTATGAGTTTAGTGATATAAGACTTCTCTCATGATTATTTGTTTTGTTGTGGTTTTGTCACGGATTGCCAAATTGGGAGATTGTTAGGGACATATTTATGTAATTGGCTAATCCTTTGACAAAACGCACTTTACTTATAATTAGGTAGATCTAGGATGGGTTTAGTACTTCAAGAAACAAGTGTTCAAGTTAAGTTTTAAAGCCATGCAAGTCTGACCAAGAAACAAGTGAAGGAAGTGTTGTTCTTTAAAGCTCGACAACAATCTCGACAGAAAGACTTCTATCGAGATTTAATGTTGAAGCTCGGTAGAAGCTTGACACAAGTTGTATCTATCGAGAATTACGAAATCATATTTTCCAGATCTGATTACATGCATATTCCTATGTATTTGTGTAGGGGTTCTTTTCTCACAACTCTAGACATATATAAGGATTATTTTAAGGGCCGTCACAAGGTGATGCAAAAGGATAATACATGCATTGTGTGAATGGAGGAAAAATTTCTTTCATTCATCATTCTCTCTGTAGAAGCTATTGCATCTTTACGCCAAGGGTTTTGTGACCAATGAGCTTCTTGATCTTCATTGTTGATGAACTAAAAAACTTTGCAGCCAACAATCTTCCTCAAGTTGGTGAATTGGTCACGTACTGGGATTTGTGCATTGAACAGAGAGATTGCCGCTACAATACAAGTCCAATTGGGTATTGGGGTAAGGGTTCAACTATAGGTTGGTATTTCGGGATAGGCCAAATGGTTTGGTAAGATTCCTTATACTTGTAACTGCTTGTGATTGATAATAGTGGATTTTTGGGAGTAGTGATTTTAAATTTACCCAATAGGGTTTTGCCTCGATGGTTTTCTCCATTCGTAAACAAATTACCTGTGTTAAATTTATTTTCAAATGCATTTAGTTATTTGGTGATTTGTTTGTGCTCCCACGCCATTGCATGTAATTTGACTAATTAATTAACTTGGGTAATTAATTAATTTGTAAGGAGTCAATTCATTTTAATCCAACATCTATTACAGAAGAATTGTTTTTATAACAATTTCTTAGATAACAACCATTTCATGCGAGGTTTGAATCATACAATAATTCTTGTAAAGTCTCTCACCCGATACATTTTGAATGTGAAATTAATTTTTTTAGGATATCGGGAAACAAAGTAGCGTGTAATACCCTATGAAGCACGGGTGCATTTCGGGACTCGGGTGCGGGTGCGGGTGCGGGTGCGGGTGCGGGTGCAGGACTAGGCAATTTTTGAAAAAGGTGGGTGCGGGTGCGGCAGGACTCGGCGATTAAAAAATTATTAAAAATATTTTTACAATATATGTTTAATATATTGCTAAGCATACTTTTAGTTTTTCACATTATATAAACAAATACCAAATTTAAGAGCAATAGTAGATAATAACTAAAACATGATGTTCATAAATTAAATATAATCCACAAGATTGAAACTAAAACATTCCATGATGTTTGGAAATTAGAATACAACTCATAAGTTTGAAACTAAAACAAAATAAAAGATAATCAACAAGACAATCAAACACAAATATCATCATCCTCAAGATCAATAGCTTCACTTCGAACTTCACTTTCACTAGTAGTAGCATTAGTGTTAACATTCCCAATAACTATGGCCTCCAACTCTGGCTCATCAAGTGTAAGAGCTGCATTCTCAAGAATTCCAGCTCCTCCATGCATGTCGCTCTCATTCCAAGAGTCTCCTGCAATATCCCACATCTTTGTTGCGGTATGTATGTACTCTTCATTGCGCCTTGACAAGAGTCGAAGATTAGAATGCACATATACCAAATCCTCAGCGCGTGCAGGAGCCATTTTGTTTCTTTTTAAGGAATGAATGAATTTGTCCGTGCTCCAATTTCTCTCAGCACATGAGGATGAGCAAGGTTGTCCAAGAAGTTTAAGGGCAAGGGTTTGAAGAGTTGGAAATGCGGAGCCATGGTATTGCCACCAAACCAAAGGTAGTAAGGTCCATCTATCCGTCAAGGCACTTGGTGAAGGAAACCTCCCTCCTGAAAATTTAGTAAACTCATACTTCACCACTGTTAACTCATTCTCATCTTCAAAGTATCGCTCCAAACACTTGCTTCTTTCCATAGAAATTTCATGATCCCGATGTGGAGGGATGCGTTTTGGATTCTCCGAAAGCCATTCAATGGAGTAATACCTAATTAAAGATTAAAAAACAAATATAGATCAAACGTGTGTTTTACTAAAAGGGTGAACTAAGGAAAATAGATAATAAATGTACTTACTTAGGATTTAAGGAATGAGCCAAGCAATGTAGTGGTGTAGAATTTTTAGTCCACCGATCAATGAGTATATCATTCACCACACCCCAAAATGAGCTATATTGATCATCTTCCAAGCCTTCATGCCGATATATCACTGCTTTCACCTTCTCTATCATGGAATCCCACATCTCATACACAAGATGAAGACAAGGCTTATCTGTGTCGGCTATTCGTAGCATCTCATAAATAGGTGCTGTGAATTCAAGGATATAATCAATATTATCCCACCAAAGATCACTTAGAATCATATCTTTCACCTTTTGAGCTTTTCCAACGTCATCCTCCCTATAAGAAGCCCATTGGTCACTAATAGCCATGGCTTGAAGGCATCTTTTTATCAACTTCAACCTTTTCAACGTTACAACCACCGAAGCAAACCTAGTATCAGCAACTTGGAGCAATTTTAATGGACAAAATTCATTAAACATTGCCAACCTCATAGAATGGTTCATGATAAAAACACGTATGAAGGATGCATCATCAGCAACACGTGTAATCCAACTACATTCCTCATATGTAACTTCATTCTTTTCAGTGTTTTTTGCTGCACAAATATTCTTCAAAGCTAGATTGAGAGTGTGGACAACACAAGATGTCCAAAATATTTTAGGATACTCACCCTCAATAAGAGCTCCAGCAGCCTTCATCACATTAGCATTATCAGTGATGACTTGGACAATTTTTTCATGTCCAATCTCTTTTATAGCATCCTTCAACACCCCAGCAATGTAATGCTTGTCTTTGAACTCACCCGACCCATCAATTGCCTTTATAAACACTGGACCCCCATCTGATACAGCCATAATATTAATAAGAGGCCTCCTTTGTGGATCTGACCATCCATCAGAAACTATACTTACACCATTTTCAAGCCAAGAGTCCTTAATTGGTTTCAAAAGTCTTTCAACATGAGCTCTTTCCTTTTGCAAAAGTGTTGTTCTCAAAGCATTGTATCCAGGAGGAAGATAACCCGGAATGCTATGAGTAGCAGCAAATGCATAGGAACTACGATAATGTGGGTTCCTTGCAAAGTTAAACGGAAGCCCACCGGTGTAAAACATCCTAGCAATTCTACTATCTAAATCATGTCTAGCATTATTCTGAAATGCTTTCTCCAAAGTAGTATTCATAGTCACCTTCCTCCTCTTAGCATCAACCGGATTTGTACTATGACTACTATCACTCCCTTCTTGTCTCCGAAATGGGGAAATAGGTATCCCACGGCCTGGAGGAGGTGGGGGTAAGGGAATTTGACTTCTCTGCTCTTGCTCTAACTTATTAGTCTCAACTTGATCATGCATTTTCTGCATTTCCAACCTATGGCTCTTTGACACATTACGGCATGCTCTAATACCTTTGCCAGAAATTTGTAATAAATGAGCCTTAACCCTAGAATAGGATCCCATAAAAACTATATCACAATAGTTGCACTTAAAATATGTGTTTCCACCAGATTTAACAGATGCACCAGCTGGTTTTTCTACTTTAGTCACATACTGCCAAAGAGGAGATTCAGCATTTGACACTTCTTGTGAACTTTCTGTGCTATTAACTTCGTCCATTGTAAATTCAATAGATTCAATTTAACCTACAAATAATAACTATTAACTAAATAAATTAATCACAGCAACCAGGTTCACAGCAAAAAAAAATCATAGCAACCAGGTTCACAGCAAAAAAAAAAACACAGAACCCTTTAATTCCCACAAACCACAAATCACAAATCACAAAACCCTTTAACTCCCACAACAATTGAAAAAACAAGAAAAAAACACAGCACTCAGCAACTCACACAAAGAGCCCGAAACACAGAGAGAAATATTTTCAGATTTTCAGATTTTCAGATTTTCACACAAAGAGCCCAAAACACAAAGAGCCCGAAACAAGAAAAATCACAAGCAGCCAGTAGTCAAGCACATAAATTTTCAGATTCACAAATATTTTTCTAAGCAATTTGAAAGAGAGAAATTGTAAAAAACAAAGAAAAAAAATTCAAGAAAAGAGTAGAGAGAGCACACTTGAAGGCTGAATGAAGAGAAGATAGATGACTAAGATGAGGGACGGTCCGGACGGAGCATAGCTGGGATGCTTTGCTTTTTCAGTTTTTCATAGGAGCACAGAGTGACACAGAGAGATGAGGGATGGAGTGAGAGAGGCTGGACGAAGAAGTGAGGGGTCTGGGGTTTTTAGGTTAGTAAAACGGTGCGTTTGCACCTTTTTTTTTTTTTTTTTTAATTTCGGCCTGACTCGGCCGTTTCGGCCGATACAGGCCGATACGGACCGAGTCGGCCCGATTTTGGCCGCGTTGGCGCCGATTTCCGCCGAATCGGCGCCGACTTCAGCCGCGTCGGCCCGCGTCGGCTCGATTCGGGCCTTGCCACGTGGCACGACGCGGTCCGACGCGGCAGGGACGCACGGTCTGCGGCGTCCCTACCACGTCCCCGCGTCCCGCCGCGTCGGACGCGGGTGCGCCGGCCTTGGGGCCGCGTCCGTGCATCCCAGGTAATACCTCTAAAAAAATCCAAAAGATAAAGAGTTTAAATACTTATGTCAACTTTTTTTCTTCTCCTCTTGCTAGGAGCGTCTTCTCTCACTGTAGGTGAGACTTTCCTCTACCATTTTCAGTAGTTTCCTTTTCTTATCATCTTTCCTCAACCATTGTTGTTAGTTTATTTTCCTATCATCTTTGGGTTTTTCTTTTCTTCTCTCAGTGGGTTTGTGTTTTTCATTTATTATCATGGTCCATCATGGACTTGGATTTCATTCAACGGTTACAACAAATTAATTTGACGGAGGAAGAAAGAGGCCATTACTGTCCGTTCTGAACATCACCAGAAAATTCTTGAGGAGTGCTCTCTTAGTCTCATTGGTTACTTCCTCACAACTAAGGCTGTCAACCTTCGGGCAGCGAAAATTTTATTAAGGGGCGTATGGAAGCTTAGACAAGATTTGAAGATTACTGATTTTAAAGAGGGGTTTTTCCAATTTAAATTTTCTTTGGAGAGTCAACTACTATGGGTTGTGAACAATGGACCATGGAGTTTCGACAACCATCTCTTACTACTCCTACGATGGGAAAAGGAATGACGGCGTTCTCTGTCAATTTTCAACACATCCCTATTTGGGTGCAAGTTTGGGGACTTCCTTTCATCTAATAAATGAAGAGGAGGGTAGGGATATTGGTAGTGGCATCGGTGAAGTTATGGATGTAGATTGCAAATCCATATCATTTGACCAAGCCCGTTTCCTTCGAATATGTGTTGACATGTTGCTGGATAAGCCAATCCAAAGAGGAGCACCAGTCATTAGTCTAGAAGGGGATAAAGTATGGGTGGCCTTTCAATATGAACGTTTATTAAGGCTTTGTTTTAAATGTGGGCTGTTAGGACATGAAGCAAAGGTGTGCAAGAGTGCAGGGTACAGGGAGGGTGGAGAGAGTCCGTATGGAGACTGGTTAAGAGCAGGATTTCGCAAGCCAAGGGTCACAACTTGACATCAAACACCTAGCCCACCACGAAGGAATATGGATGAGGCTGATGACAGCTGTGATAGGCATGGTAGAAGCCTGCCGTCTTAGCCAGCAATTTTTTCAGAACCAGGGACTTCAACTGGCAATCACGATGATGATGCTGCGGTTATGGAATATGGAGAGCAGTAGTTGACAATTTTTACGGGGACAGCAACAGTTGATAGATTTCACGGGAATGGATCACAATCTCCCACTCCTTCAGTGGATGTAGTTAAAAATCCTAAAATTATGGTTAATTTTGATGAGGTTAGGTTACACCAAAATCCTGAAAATTTGGGTTTGGGTGACAGTTTAGTGTGACTATCTCATATAAGCAGAATAGAGTGGATGAAACTATGCCTCTTGCTAATGAAGCCCAAGGTGACACAGTAATAAAGAGTTTGTCGTGTGACAAACAACAAAAGATGCAAGCCCAAAGCAAATACATAGAGGAAAAATAAAAAGAAACTTGTGTTTGTGGTAGACTACACTGTTAGTGAGGTGGGAAAGAAAAGAAAAAAATAAATTGAAGACCGATGCTCAAGAGGGAACTGGAGATCTAAAATGATCAAAGATTCAACGTGGAATTTCAACAAGAAAAATGGTGGAGGTTGCGTCCCAGCCCTATAGAGAACAATGAATATTTTAAGTTAGAACTGTCGGGGGCTTGAAAACCTCTGTGTAGGCACCGTTCTCTCTCACTTGGTGAGGGAAAAAGCTCCCAAAATTTCGTTTCTGATGGAAACAAAACAAACAACGAGAAAGATTCAAGCTAATTTACATTACCATTTGATGCTTACAATCCCATGTGTTGGAAGAGAAGGTGATTTAGCCATGTTGTGGAAGGAAGATATTAATCTGCATGTTTAGACATATTCTCTCAATCATATTGATGCACATGTTATGACTGACCCAAATTCACCATGGAAAATCACTGGTTTTTATGGGCATCTAGAGGAACATTGCAAACATGAATCTTGGTGATATTTATGACATCTACATTCTAGAGGTTTGTTGCCATGGTTATGTATTGTTGATTATAATGAAATTCTAACCTCTGATAAGAAACAAGGGAGAATTCCAAAGCCAAGCCGATTAATGGAGAATTTCCAAAGTGTTTTAATACAGTGTGGCTTAGTCGACCTTGATTACCATGGTAATAAATTCACATGGGGGAATGGCAAGCATGGAGAAACTTTTGTTCAAGAGGGGCTAGACAGAGCATGTGCTACAATTGAGTAGAGTACTTTGTTCCCAAATAACAAAGTTTTCCACCTTCAAGCATCCTATTTTGATCATGATCTAATAATGCTCACAACCAATATTGAAGCACAAGCAGTAAGAAGAAAAAAAATACCTAGGAGGTTTGAAGAGAAATGGACAATGCATCCAGAATGTGAGGGAATGATTTATGAAGCATGGAATTATGAAACGCCTATGGGCAGTCCGATGTACAGACTTTTTGAAAAAATTAAGAAGAGCCGTATGTCCCTAGTGGAATGGAGTAGACAGATGGGTAATTCGAAGACAAAATTAGAAGAAAAGAAAAAAGAATTGGAGACTCTTACAACAATGAATAGTGTAGAAATCTTGCTTTGATCCAAAAAGTAAAGGATGAGATAAATGATTTATTACTTCAAGAAGAATTGTTTTGGAGGTAGAGGTCCAGATCAATTTGTTACCTACTGGGGATAAGAACACAAAGTACTTTCATCAAAGAGCAAGTCAGAAGTGTAGGAAAAATCATGTTCTAGGCTTTTTGGATGATCAGGGGAGGTGGTGCAATTTCCACCTTCAAGCATCCTATTCTGATCATGATCTGATAATGCTCACAACCAATATTAAAGCACAAGCAGCAAGAAGAAAAAAAAAATACCTAGGAGGTTTGAAGAGAAATGGATAATGCATCCAGAATGTGAGGGAATGATTTATGAAGCATGGAATTATGAAACACCTATGGGCAGTCCGATGTACAGACTTTTTGAAAAAATTAAGAAGAGCCGTATGCCCCTAGTGGAATGGAGTAGACAGATGGGTAATCCGAAGACAAAATTAAAAGAAAAGAAAAAAGAACTGGAGACTCTTACAACAATGAATAGTGTAGAAATCTTGCTTTGATCCAAAAAGTAAAGGATGGGATAAATGATTTATTACTTCAAGAAGAATTGTTTTGGAGGTAGAGGTCCAGATCAATTTGTTACCTACTGGGGTTAAGAACACAAAGTACTTTCATCAAAGAGCAAGTCAGAAGTGTAGGAAAAATCATGTTTTAGGCTTTCTGGATGATCAGGGGAGGTGGTGCAATTTTGAAGAGGACATTGCAAGGGTTGCTAAACAGTATTTCAAAAATTTATTCATGTCTACTCCCCAAATAATTTGGATCTTGTCCTGGACTCTATTAATCAAGTGGTTACCCCTGATATGAATAATACACTCCTTCAGCAGTATATGCCAGATGAAGTAAAACGGGCTCTTTTTCACATGCATCCCTCTAAATCTCCTAGACCTGATGGTATGTCTCATTTTCTTTTTCCAAAAATATTGGCACATAATGGGCAATGATGTAACTGCTGCAGTATTATCTGTTTAGAATTCAGGTAATACGATTTATAAGATGAATTATACACATATTTTCCTCATACCCAAATATAATGACCCAAAGAATGTTTCTGATTACTGGCCTATTAGTTTAGGCAATATTGTGTCCAGAATTGTCTCTAAACTCTTAGTCAATCAACTAAAACTTATCTTGCCAAACGTAATATCAGACTCACAAAGTGCTTTTGTTCCTAATTGCTTAATTACTGATAACACTATTGTAGTGTTTGAAGTATTACTCAGGATGAGGAATAAAAGAATATGAAAGAAATGGTCGATGGCTATCAAACAGGATATCAGCAAGGCTTATGATCAGGTTGAATGAGAATTTCGTAGACAGATTATGCTTAAATTGGGCATTAATGCTAGATGGGTGTGTCTAGCAATGGAAACAATGACTACTGCTTCTTACTTAGTGCTTATTAATGGAGAACCTAAAGGTTTCATTACCCCATCTAGGGGTATAAGACAAGGATATCCTTTATCCCCATACCTGTTCCTATTATGTGTGGAAGGGCTCTCCTCTTTGATTAGAAAGGCAGTTGCTTCACAAAGCCTTCACGGCATTCTCACATGTACAAATGGGGTATGTGTATCTCATCTTTTATTTGCAGATGATAGTTTTATTTTTTGCCAAGCTACTATGGAGGAATGTCAACATCTCCTAACCCTGCTTGAGTGCTATGAATCAGCATCTAGCCAGGCCATTAATAGACATAAAACTTCTATTTTCTTTAGCAAAAACACAAGGGTAGAAGTTAAGCATGATATACAAGCTTTGTTGGGTGCAAAAATTATGAAGGACTGTGAGAAGTATCTTGGTTCGCCAATGGTTGGGGGAAAATCAAAGGTTAATATGTTTTAAGACCTACGGGAAAAGATTACTAATAGAGTGTTGGGATGGAAGGAAAAATATATTTCTAAAATAGGGAGAGAGGTCCTAATTAAAACATTTGCTCAAGCCATTCCCATATACTCTATGAGTATTTTCAAAATCCCAAAGGCTTTATGTGATGCTATTAACTCCGTATTGGCAAAATATTGGTGGAGACGGTCAAAGGATGAAAAGAAAACCCATTAGATCAATTGAAAAAAACTTTGTATAGAAAGGAAAGAGGTGGTATGAGTTTTATAGATATTCAAGCTTTTAATTTAGCTATGGTAGCAAAACAAGCTTGGCGATTGATTCATAATACTCACTCTTTGTTCTATCGAGTATACAAATCAAGATATTTTCCAAGATGCTCTTTTATGGATGCATAGATTAGCAGCAACCCTTCATATGTTTGGAGGAGTCTATTGGCAGCTAGAGATGTCATCAAGGAAGTTTCTAAGTGGAAGGTGGGTGATGGAAGGTACATTGAAGTTTCAAACCATAAATGGCCGACACATAAACGAATCTTTTTGGGAGAGGCTCAACCAAATCTGTTTGTAAATGAGTTGATTTATAAGGCCACAGGCCAATGGGATAGAGAAAATTTTTTTTGATCTCTTTGCTCATCGGACAAGGATGAAGATTCTGCAAATGCATTTGTCAAGATTGCCTTCAAGGGATGTACTAGTTTGGAAGGAGAATTAGGCCCAAACTTTCTCTGTTAAATCAGCATATCAGGTTGCACAACGGCTAAGGGAGCAATCAAGAATTGACTATTGAGCATTCAAGTGTGGTGGCTGACCAAAGTATATGGAGAAGGCTTTGGAGACTAAATGTACCCCCAAAAGTAAGGATGTTTGTATGGCGAGCATGTTCAAATATTTTTTCTACTAGAGACAATTTGCATCAACAAAAGATTAATGTTGATCCACGGTGTGAGCTGTGCTGCCAACAAACAGAATTTGTTGCACATCTACTTTAGGAATGTCCTTTTGCAAGAAATGTTTGAGACCTTTACCAAGGAAAGTTTCAGAAATGTCCTAATGAAGCCCAAGATATTTTCATGCATCTTCGATGTCTATTAGATAAACTTCCACAACAGGAGTTAGAAAGATGGGCAGTGACTACTTGGGTAATTTGGAATGCTCAAAATAAATTTTATTTTAAGCATATCCAAACCCATCCAAAGGTTATTCTTGATGGAGCAATTGGTTATTTGTAGGAGTATCAGCTGGGATGCATGGACGCGGCAAATCGCCTGCCGCACTCGCGTCCGACACGGCAAAGCGTGAGGGACGCCGCTGCCTGTGCGTCGATGCCATGTCTAGTTTTTTTTTTTTTTTTTTTTTTTTTCACAACTCATGCTGACGCGACACAAACTCGGGCCAATGTGCACTGAATCGGACCGATTCGCGCTGAACCAGGCCGCATTGGGTCATATCGACCGGCAATCGAAACTGACCGAAATGCCCAAAAAAGGCCGAAATCGGCTTTGGGGGACAAATTTCTCACCTTAAAGATACTAACTGACTTAAAGTACAATCATTTTGTGTTTTTTCTTTTTCTTTTTTTTTTCTTTTTTCTTTTTTTTGTGTGTGTGTGTGAATCAAGGCATAGGTGTTTTTTAAGAATATTTTAATAGTAAAAGTATATAGAAAATTAAATAACAATATTTTTAATAATTTTTGAATCGCCGCACCCCACCGCACCCTACTTTTTCAAAAATTGCCAAGTCCTGCACCCACACTTGCACCAGAATCCGGAAACACACCGTGCTACATAGAATATCAGAGGCTGGTAGTTGCTCAGTGATTTGTTTAGGGTGTTTCTGTTGCTGTTTGGTATTGTATGTCCAGGGGTTCTAATTTTCTGCATATCTGTTATTTTTCTGTGTAGTGGTGTTTTTCTACAGTGTTATTTTTTCTGTAATGTTTGTTTTCTACAAAATAAGTCTAGGTTTTTTTTTTTTTTTTTTTTTTTTTTTGCAGTGTTATTTTTTTTGTAATGTTATTTTTTATTTTATTATTATTATTATTATTTTCTGTAGAATAAGTCTAGTTTTCCCCTATTTGTAGTGTTTTGTTTTATGCAGAATAAGTCTAGTTTTCCCCTGCTTGTAGTGCTTTGTTTTCTATAGAATAAGTCTGTTTTGATGTTACATTATGGACTATTTATTATACTTTATCTAATAAAATTTCTATCATTTATCTCAAAAAAAAAAAAAAAAAAAAACTTATGTCATAGTTTGACTTGAAAAAGAAGTCCAAAAGAAGTCTCTCATGGATTGAGGATATCCAATGTCCAGATTCACGTGTAATCATATTGGCTTGAAAAAGAAGTAAAAGTAAAAATGAAAATAAAAAATAACAATACCACCAATAAGCTACACGAAACTACATGGGCTAAAAAAATTTAAAATTAAAATTTAAAAAAAAAAAAAAAAAGTGGGTAAGACCTAAAAAGCTGTTGGAGCCTCTGACAAAGTCTGTTTAAATTGTTTAGAAACCAAATCTAAAAGTAGAAGAAGAAGAAAGAAGAAGAGGATGTAGAGCTAAACTGAATGTCTTCAACCTAAAGGAGAATGAGAGAAACTGGCAAAGTGTACGTGAGTTTGTGGGTCTTAAAGTATAGGAGTTTTAATTTACATATTTATCCCAGTTAATTGAAAACTTGTAAGTGGGTATAAAGAGGGTATTTTAGGCATACAAATTGATGAATCTAAACAGGGGAAGCCCCTTAAATAGTAGTATAGATAACCTAATGGGGTCTTTACCCATTTAACCAAAATATTCAAGTAGGCTGAGTTAAGACTTATTCAAATTAGGTGGGTAATGGATAGGTTTAGGGATATGGATAAAAATTGCCACCCTGATCAAGAGTTGCTCTCTCTCTCTCTCTCTCTCTCTCTCTCTCTCTCTCTCTCTCTCTCTCTCTCTCTCTCTCTCTCTCTCTCTCTCTCTCTCTCTCTCTCTCTCTCTCTCTCTCTCTCTCTCTCTCTCTCTCTTACTTAAATGCCAATTGACGACCCATTAACATAAGTTGAGGCATATTTCCTCTAATGGAGAAAGGCTCTTTACGAAAGTGAAATGTATTGTTGGTCATTGAAAACATTAGCAATCCAAATAATTATAGTTGGTTGAATAAAATACCTGTAATGATACGTGAAAGAGTGGTAGTCACATTTATGCTATACTCAAAAAGACTAAATTAATCATAATTGAGACTCTTTGTAATTAAAAAGGTCCATATCATCCCAATATATGCTTAAAGTAGGACTCAAAACACACCCCGCAAGCCGCAACACACACTCAATTAATCTCTAGTCAATCTGAGGCGTCGCAGTATCGCACCTTGAGAGCATAATGATTTCTTGAACTACTAGTTCCTTCCATTTGTTCTTACAGTGAACCAACACTCTCACCGTCCATTTCCTCTCATCATTGTTGGTAATGTACCAAGGATCAAGTGAAACTTCTTGACCCCAATGAGGCAATGACCCTATGAAATTGTTTTATGTTGATATGGTGCCAAGCCGGAAAGAAGTCTTGGATTTGAGTGTGTGCAACTGCATTAACAAGGGCAAGACCCAAGAAAATTTTCTCTGATGTTGGAGCTTTAGAAGAGCATCCTCCATGATGATCGTTTGTACAATTAAAAAATGTGCTTAAGGTTTTGGTTTGCAATATCCTCAGCTGTTTTATCTCTTGCTCAAAGTATTAAAGTTTTTTGAGATTTTACAGGAATGGATGATGAACGGGGTAGTCCTAAGGAAGGGTAAGACTACCCCTAAAGATGCTAGATAACAAATATTCCTTTAAGTTTTTCTTATCTCAAGTGTGATTTTCTTTACTTGTTATTTTTCTTATTTATTGTGATATAAAGTCCTCTGAATTCAGGCAATTCCTAACCCACTCAAATAAAATTCATAAAAATTGTTAAACAATGCGATTAGAACCTTGTTATTTTTCATTCTAAATTACATTCTAGTTACCAGCATATTTTATTTGAATTTTACAGAATGAGCCAACAATTTGTAGCAAAGCTAGTGCATAAAGGGGAGAAAAAGGAAAAGGTAAACATCTAAAATGCCTCCACGTTAGAACCAGTACAAGTGATTCATTATTTTCTTTTATAGATTAAATAACAAATAAATGAATAAACTGGTTTCATATTTACAGCCTTTTTGGACACTTTCTGGCAAAGATCCCAGGTCCAATAGTGTAAACCCAAACCCTCCAAAAAAAAAAAAACTAAAAAGAAAGATTTTAACTAATAGTCCACAAATTAACCATCAACATTGATGCAAACATCAGAACCCACCATCTTCCACTCAATGATTTTAAACCTTTTGATCCATTGGTGTTGCAGACGAGCTTCTTGTTATGATAGGTGCACACTGGTTGCTTCCTGAAGTACACAACAAGAGAGACTTGTTCAGTACCTGATAGCAAAGTATCAAAGTTGGGCATATATAGATTGCAACAACATTGATTAAATGTGATTTTTGTATGTTGCCGAAGTACATACTGCATTTTTTTTCTTGATATTCATGGAAGTTGTAATAGTTGATTAGCAGTTTCTAACCTCGTAAAACTAGCTCCCATGTTTCACCAATGCTTAAATACATTTTCCTCGAAAAGATGCTTATACACTAATACTATCAGCAATGTGGAACATGTAATGTGTGACTTCAATTCAAATTTAACTAAAATCTTGAAAAATTTGAACTATTAGTATGAGAAATTGCTTTTCTAGTTAATGATGTATAGGAGAAGCAAGCATGTTAGTTAATAAAGGCTTCAAACTGATTTCCTTCTTATAGAAGCAGTGCATCACTTAAAACTGTGATTCCCCTTGTTACCATTAGGGGCTTATTCCTAGATATTTTATCATGAAACATAACAAATATTCATCAAAATATATACAATGTAGCTTCAAAACACAGCATAATTGCTGATCCAATACATTACCTGGATGAGCAGAAAGCGACCACATAATCAGTCCCTGTGCACGTAAATACACTGGTGGGATCATCATATGCATAACTATATGCCGCAGGGCAAGCCTCCTTGAACTTCTTGGAATAATAGGTTGGTTGACATACCCTAGGGTTCCCATACAGCCCTCTACAACAATACTCATCCGTGTTAAAAACATCACATGCACTTCGACACCCTACAACTTTCCCATTGGACTTGACGGATAGCTCGGACGGGCAACTAGGATTCAAATCTGAATCACAACCAGCAATGCTACAATTTCCCTTCCCATTTATGGGTGTAACAACTACTGGTAAGTTAAAACCATCCACAAGGCTAACATCATAAAAATCAGGTGATGCAAGGGTAAATTCGGCAAGTGAAGCTGGTGTCTTTCCTGAGGCTGCACACTTGAAAGAATTGCCACAGTCCCCAGTCTGGCATGACCCATTGCCATTCTTGTCAAAGTTACAACCTGTTCGACCCCAAATCCGGCCGGACCAGCTAACCGGGGCAGTGAAGACTACAGATTGCTTGGGTTTTAGTGTAAATCCACCACCATTAAAGTTCTCCCCAGGGGTAACTGCTGGCCATATTGTCTCTTTGCAATCATTTATTATGGTGAAAACTCGTGCAGACTCACACATTTTGGCTCCTGTCCATCCAAATAAAATTAAAATTGCAGCCCAATTTGAAGATGCAAGAAACAAATTAAATCTATGTTGCAAAAAGTTCCCTAAAGAAAACTTTTTTCCTTGTTATCTTTAGAGTGAGTCGGGGAAAAAAAAATGTTTACTAAACATTTATGAATAGCTGACTAGTGTTCAAGAAAGCGATTATAATCTCTGTCCAAGCAATAGCTATTATACATAAGACAAGGCTAATCATGATTATATTTATACATTGATAAAAGAGAAAAACAAAGGCAATGAAGAGATTAAGTACCTGATGAAATTAGAATTAGAACCAAAAGAATTGGTGAAAGTACATTATTGCGAAATGCCATGTCTTCCTCTCCTTTGCTTTCTATTGGTAGAGAATTAAGGTGTGGGAAGAGAGGTGTGAACGGTGGGGGTAGATTTAAAGCAAAGGGTGGTGAAGAATACGTGTGGAAGGAGCTAGGGATAGTAATTCAAAGAACTAATCTATTGGAAAGCTTTTTGGCAAAAGAGTGGATGATTCTTTTCCTAAGCCTTTAATCCAAGTTTATTCAGGTTCCATTCTTTTCTCGATAGAATATTTGGCTTTCATAGCACTTTCAACCGCCCCATGAAATATATATATATATATATATATATAAGAAAGTATGCCTTTTGAAGTTTTACACTTTGTTCGTTGTTGCTAGCAACAAGTAATTTCCTATTAATTCATATACAATTAGCTTCCCTACGTACTAGAGAGATACACATCTCAAGTAACATACACGCAGTCACGCTCGAAAAGATCATCAAACTCGATTAAACAAAGATCAAAGTTATAAAGCCACATCGTCACTTAATGATCTCATCTGAAGGCAATGAAATTAGAGGAAACTTCATGTATGCCTCATGTCTCCGCCCATATTTCTTGAGCTATATTTGTGTAGACACCTCATTTTGCAATTTCCAGCGGTCTCTCACAATTTAGAAAATTCATTAGAAATCAGTGGCTAATATTACAATTGTTTGCAATAACTTAATGTCCTCCAATTTCTACTACTAACTACTTTAGTAGGTTTTTTACACTAATTTTTCTTACTCTAATTTTTCTGTCACTCCCACTTTGAATTGTGTTATAGTCTGTTTAATGTTATTGGTACCACTGGATTCAAATTAAAAGACAAAAAGAGGGCAACGAACATGGTCCATCTATTTTATGTTTGACATTAATGGACTTTTGCTGTATGCCAAAAATCATTCTTAGAAGCAACAAAACTTTCAATTTTAGGCAATTTCAATAAAATAAAATAAAAAAATAGTAAATGTTCACACAAATTAAAAGGGTATAAACAAACAAACATCTTTACATCTAGATTAATGAAAATGAAAAGATCATGGACTGTTCTTTTTCACAATCCAACTGAATTTATAATTCAAGGTTCATTTCCCGCATAAAATTAAATTGATCTTGATTATATATAATGTTCGTGGAACTCCAAATGCAATCATACTCCACAGAACGAGTAAGAATAAGTCTTTTTATCCTTAATTAAACTTCAGCTGTATGCCAAAATTTATTCCTTCAAGTAACACAACTTTCAATTTTGGCCCGTCAAATTCAATCAGAAGTTCACTTAATTTTAAAAAAAAAAAAAAAAAAAAAAAAAAAAGCCAAACTAACAAACAAACATCTATCAGGCTATCGGTAGCTAATTTTTTAAAATTAAAGATAAATAAATTTAGGGACAACTTTTTTTTTTTTACAATTATTGATACGTCTGCTTGTGGTTTAAGCATAAAAAATTATATTAACGGTCAAAATAGATCATGAAGTGTCAAGCCATTGGGCCAAAAATATTGTGTAGACTTCATACAGGCCAAGTTTCACACTAGGTCCAACTGTAGAGTAAATGGCATGTGGCTCGTAATCTTGAGTGTTTAGTTCAGAACCCAAACTGTGTACTGAAAAGAGCCTATGAAGGAAATTCGGCAAGCCCATCTATTGCCAAGACAATTGTAAATGGAAACTGTAAAGTCGAGAATAGCTTTGCTCCCCCATCCAAACAAGCCGAAATCATGAACTTTTTTTTTTTTTTTTGAACTGATCATTAAGAAGTTGAGAAAATGATGGATGATCGAGCAAGTATACCAGGATTAGCTTTTGACCCTTTTAGTATTCAGTTTACTCTTCTTCTTCTTCCACAATTGCACATGCAAGATAGGGGTTACTATTCGAAAAAGACTATTCGATTTATGGATCATTTGCAATACTATTCGAAAATGACTATTCGATTTATGGATCATTTGGAATACTGTTCCCTAGATTTGGTCTTCTTTATATAAAGCAATAATTTAGATAAAACAACCTTGCTACGGCACTAAATTTTTTGCTGAAAAAATCACACCCCTTATAGTCTTATACCCACCACATGGTCCACAACCAAAAAAGAAAGAAAGAAAAGGGACGTGTGAACTTTTTAGTGAAATATCCTGTCCTGTGACTCTGGCTTATTGTTTTGAAAAAGGGATTTTCATTTATCGAAAATTAATTAGAAATGATAAGTATTTATGTATTTATCCAAAAATTAATAGTTAAATCAAAGAATTTGTGGAAAATATGTAACATAATAAAATTAGACCTTGCTTAGAAAAGAGCAAACATAATTCAATTAAAATTGTTTACTATTAAACTACTTTCTTCTAATAAAACAGTGATTTCTAATTGTTTTTAACTAATATGCAAGAAAAAAAAAATGACACATGTTATAATGATTATGTAGAAAAACTTAGGCCTTCAAAAGTTTATGCTTTTGGTATACAACTTTTGGGAGTAGTTTCATTTTGACCTTAGGAAATTTTATATTTCACTTAAGTCCTTAATGTTCTCAAGCATGTTTCATTTTCATCCTTATCATTAGGCCTGTCCACAAGTTGATCCGGGTCGAGTTTGTGCCCAACTTGGAACCGACCTGATAACTTCGATTCTCTCATTTCTGGACCTGCCACCGACCGGTGAACGGAATCGATTTGAGTGGTCGGACCTTATCGGATACCGGTTGGTCCTCGGTCGAAGTTGAAAATTTCGAAACTATGCCAGATTTTGTCGAAACCACCAAATTTGGTTGAGATTGGGCCGATCTACCGAGATTTGGCCAGATCTCAAAGAGATCTCGACAGATCTCGAAGAGATCAAGCCGAATCTCAGTGGATCTTGAAGAGAATAGGCTGAATCTCGACAAGATCTCACCGGATCTCGAAGAGATAAGGCCGAATCTCAACTAATCGGAGAAAACGACCAGTGAAACACATCCATTGGTGGAGAACAACTAATTTTCTGGTGTACATTGGGTCGAACCAGTTGAGATCTCAATTTTTATGCTCAAACCCATCATCCAACCCACAAGAATTAGGTTTTGGAGATGAAGACCTGCTGCTGACCGTCACCAACGTCAAGTCGGCGGGTTTTTGGGCCGGGTCGGTCAGGTTGGGCGGTTTGGTCAGGTACTGGGTCTAGTTGGACACCCCTAGTTATCGTCACATTAGTTAGGAAACCTAACGTGGGTGATAGAATGCTAGACTGCCACAATTTTAAATGAGTAAATGACATTGCACAATGGGTTTATAAGAGAGGATGACGTATAGTAAATGAGAGAGGGAGAGAGAGAAGAAGAAAAAAAAGAAAATGGGATGAAGTAGAAACGTGTATGTGATTCATTTCCCCCATAAGCTAATCTAATTTTTTGTTTTTTTCTTTTGTTTTCACTTATCTCTAAGGATCCAAGTTTGTTTATTCCCTTATTCCATAGCCATTGAAGTAAACAAGGTTAAATAATTAAAGAAATAAATGAAAGTATAATGAATAAACATGAAACTTTAATGGCATGAGGGATAATGAAATTGTTGTCCTTAGACAATATTTGCCCTAACACAAGAGTTTCTAAAGGGTTATTATAAATTTGGCTACAAGATAGAACCAAAGTTATTGGGTTCTACAACTAAGAATTTTGTAATATTATATATATAAAGCCAAAGCTTTTGACTCTTGGTTGACCTTTCTACAATTTTACACATTAGTATTACTTAAATAAATATTATAATTAATATTATCTAACCAATATTTTAAAAAAAGTAAAATAAAATCCAGTAAAATAAAATAAAAAAGAAAACCTGATTCTCTTTCTCCCCAAAATCAAATTCGACTTTCATTAAAAAAAAAAAAAAAGAAGAAAAAAAAAATCGACTCTTTCAAATGTAGATACTGCCATCTCCTTCTTCTTCTATCAGTCCCTTTCCGCCATCTCTGTCTTCTTCAATTATCTCTTTCAAGTTTCAAACGCAGCTACCCATTCTCTCTAAATCTCTATTATGCCCAAATCTCTCTCCACACAAAAACTCTAATCCTAACGCATTCTCTAATCATTTATAGGCCTCCTTCACTTTTTATTTATTTTTTGCTGGAAGAAAAATTCTACAAAAGAATTACAAAAATTGGAAGGAAGGATAAATGGAATAAAGGAACAACCAAAAAGGGAATTACAAAATTAGCGTGAGGTACTGTTTTTATATTCAGCTTTTATTTTATAATTATTCCTGAATTTGAGTCAATTAAACAAAGGAACAATCATTATTCCTGAAATTTAGAAAAACACTGTTGCGTGAAATTTAGTCAATTGTTTATGCAATTGTTAAACAAAAACTTATATTCGTTCCTTTATCAATTGTTACGTTTCTATATGTTAGGTTTTTTCTTTGGTTTTGTCTGCTAAAGAACAAACATTATTTTTGTTTTGTGAATTTAGTCTTTTTTTTTTTTTTTTTGTTAACTAAAACCGTGGTTTAAAAGCTTATATATATATATATATATATATATATATATATTAGCATTCATACTATTTGAATAAAGTGTTTAACAAACTTCAAAATTGTTCCATATTTATTGGTGAGATTTTGTATTGCTCTCTTTATATAAATAGTAAATACAACAGTGTTGTTGCTGTTTAGGATCCAATTCACATACTTTGATTGTTTGATTAGTGATTTTGCAATTGACGTATACTGTTTACAAATCTTTTGTATTGGTTTTTATTGTTTTGGTTGTTGAATAGACTCGCTATATTGTTATTATAATGTATACTAACAGTTATGCTACCGCTACATCTGGCCCTAGGGAAAACGCTTTCGACATTGGATCTTGGGTATAGGATGTGATTGCTCATGTAGTTGAAGGTTATGATGAAGCTGTTGCTACTTGGAAAATTACATGTTTGGGAGAATTATGCTAGAAACGTTAAGTTAATCATTATGTTTAAAACATTGCATTGATTGAAACATTTTTTTAATGTTTCATATTGAGGATAAGAATCTTTTAGATTAGAATCCTAACGTACAATTAGAGAGGAAGAAACAACAAATTTTTTAAATGTTCTTACAAAATTATGTTTGCAAAACATTCATATCTAATAAACAAATATTAAATAAATAGCTTTTATATGCAACGCACGGGTTAATGACTAGTTTTAGATAAACCCATAGAATTTCTTATGTTTTTAAGAGAAATTAATGTTGTGTTAATAATGAGAGTTTAAACTCTATATATATATACCCCCCCCCCCCCAAAAAGAAAAGTTACAAATAAAGTGTTATAATTATTAGAAAACAATTAGAAACAATTTTTCAACATTTACAAATGTTTAAATATACTGTTCATAATAAATTTTAGAGAAAACACAATTCTGCATAATCTTGAATGAAATTCATTTGACGAATTTTTTTTATGAGAACACTAAACTTTAGTTAGAAATTTGGTCAACCTAATTTCTGTAAAAATATTCAACGAAGTCACAAAAAAGGCATTTTCACTTGCTTTCCTATTGTTTTTTGCACTCTAATATATATATATATATATATTAAGAGATAATAGCACTATTTCACTTCCAAAGTGAGATCAAACAACGTTCTTCCACTTCTAAAGTGGGTTACAACCTACTTGGATATACAAAATATCATATTTTGGTCATTTTGGACACTTTAAGGTTATTTTGGTCATTTTAAAAGTTTTAGGGATATCTTAGACATTTTACAATATTGGGTATCATATGTTATACACAATGATATTTTTTAAAATTACTGTAAAAATTGTAATTAATTCTAGGAATGTTATGACCTTGGAATTGGAACTAATATCAACTAAATATAGATATTTTACTTTCTTGAAAGATGAACATCATTGATGAACCAAAAGTCGTAATCTAATAAATCTATTATTTATGGGTTTTACTAATGTGCGCCTTTAGGGCATACATTAATAAACAATTTTTGGAAATTTTTTATGGAAAAATGAAAAGTGATTTAATAGATTTTTTAATTCCCTATAAAAACTTTTCCAAATTGGATGATTAATATATGCCTTAAGGGTATACATTAACAGGACTCATATATTATTTAATGGATCAGAGAGTTTAAGAATCTAATGCCCCGTTTGGTTTGAAGATAGTTCATAACTCATCACCCATCACTCAAATCTCTTCACTCAAACTCCCAACTCAATTCTCATCACTCTAACTCAAATAAACTCATAACTCTGCTTGGTGGGTTGTTTGGGTGAAATATCTCAGTGGGTTTTTCAATTCAAACATTGTAACACCCCAAACCCATACCAAGGATTTAGACGCATAAACTGTCTTATAATTAATCAACACTAATATAATGGAACATAGTATAATTAAGTATCCACAAATAAACTTCAACCCATCAAACTCTTTGACATAAGCTGCTAAACACTTGGTGAGTGATTCCCATGGGGAACAATAACACTAACCTTAAAGAGGCAACACTGGCTCCAAACAGAAAACAATAACACTGGCTTCGAAGAGCAAATGATAACACTGCACCACACCATAATAACACTACATCAGCCGAAGACCAACACTTAACCCTGTGTTGGCAAAGGTTACAGACTATCTAGCTGACCGCTTAAAAACATTCTTACTTTATTATAATATTGCCAATACTAATCATATATCACATAACAAATATACTTTTTCAAAAATATAGTTTGAGTCATTCTTAACTTATACAGTATCAAGGTAATATACAACAAATAATAAAATTCAGGTATGTATAAAGCATTGACAATGATATAAGTTTTTGAAACTTCACTTTTACAATTATGTATATATAAATATATCTTTACCAAAATATATATAAATATACACGTCTTGAGAGACGTCATGTTCTGAAGTCCACTTACCTCTAGTTGCTAAACCAAGCTTCACTTCAATTGTTTGAATCAATGTCAGCTAGAACCTAAATAAGGACAAGACTACTCAATAAGAATGATTACACTAAGGCAGATATGAAAATATAAATTTCACTCTTAAAATTCGTATATCTCTACTTATTCTGAAACTACAACTAATTTAGTACTCAATTGCTTTATCAAGTACTCCAAAAATCAGTACCTAGTGAACAATTCTAATGAGCCGAATATGTAGATCTCTATGTTATTTGATTCTCCTAGTACAAGTTGGATTCCAAATAATCATATGCTTGTAGATCATATCAACCCAAAATAAATATATAGCATCCATAAAATCTCTAACCATAGGACTTAGTATTTTATAGCATGTATTGACAAAAATTTTGGAACTCGAAACCATGTTATAGATTACCAGGTTCATAAAGTCAACACCACTAGTAATTAAGCTACGTAAATCCCAAATAACAAATCATCTAAAAGCTTAAGTCATGAGTTCGCAAGGAAAAGTTCATGCAAGACTAATATACTACACTAGTTTATAGATTATCCCATAGATCTTTGTGAGAGAGGCATACCTGAACACACAGATGCAGTACATTTTTTTTTCTTCTGTAATCTCACAATCTCTCTTTCTCCGTCTTCATTATTTTTTTTTTTTTTTTTTTTTTTTAGCATGAAACCCTAGCTTACTTACATGTTAAAACTGATTCCACTTGGGCTGACATTTAAAGCCCACTAAAACTTGAATATGAATAAACCACAAAATAACTATTTAAGTTATCCTTTTTTTTTTTAAAAGAATATCATAATATAAAATAATATCACTTCCAAAATATAAAATAATGATGCGAACCTCAATCAACACGTTTTGAGACCTAACAAACAATATTAGAATACTTGCCCAAGAAAGCTAAAATTCATATTTTTGATAGAAACCCTGACCCATCGTTTATAATTGAAACGCGAACCAAAGGTATAAATATAACACCTTGACCTAGTGATTATAATTGAATTACGAACCAAAGGTATAAGTAGAACACCTTGACCCAGTGATTATAATTGAATCACGAACCAAATGTATAAAGTTTGAACACCACAAGGAAGAATCCCTGATAAGTTCACAATTCTTGAAGAACCAAAAGAAGAGCGAAGCCTCACCTATTCAATACTGTCTTAAAAAAGTTTACAGACTTAAGGGCCTATTTAAGGGCTCCATAAAACTTGACATACAAGAAAATATATTCTCAAATAACTCCTAATTGATACCTGGCCATATCAGGTATCAAATTTGACCTAAAAAGCATTAAATGCACCTAAAAATAAGGAAATAAATCACCTAAACCTAAAATAACATTTTTTACATAAAAATACCAAAAATAATAAATTACAATAATTAAATAGTAAATTGTGTCGCACATCAGACCCCTCCTCTTGAAACAAACTCGTCCTTGAGTTCATCTTTGAAATCTGAAATCTTCCACTCTAAATAAACAAATACTTCGAATACTTTAATAACTTGATCCGATTCTGAAACTTGAATCCTTCATAAAGTGTAGCATAAAATTTCTTCTCATCTACTTTCAATTTATTTGCAACATCAATCAACAAAGGTTTGATAATAAAATTAAAATTTTCTACTCCAAGAAAATCAACATATTGTATAGTCATCTTCAACAAGTCAACTGAGACTTGAGGATTGTGAGTTGTGGACTCATCCTCATATTTAACCTTAATTGAATCTTCCACAATGTTCTTAATAATTACCATCTCTTCTTTTTTTTTTTTCACTTTTTTTTTTTTTTTTGGAGCTTAGTGCACGATTTTGACCTAGTGCACGTCACGAAATAAGAACAATTAATAAAGAACGCAAAAGAAACAAGATAGGATGATAACAGGAAATAAAAGATAAAGAGATAGAAAACTGATTTTAGAACCTGTGCTCTGATACCAAATGATGCGAACCTCAATCAACACGCTTTAAAACCCAACAAACAATATTGGAATACTTGCCCAAGAAAGCTAAAATTCAGACTTTTGATAGAAACCCTGACCCAACGTTTATAATTGAAACGCGAACCAAATGTATAAGTATAACACCTTGACCCAGTGATTATAATTGAATCACAAACTAAAGGTATAAAGTTTGAACGCCACAAGGAAAAATCTCTGATAAGTTCACAGTTCTTGAAGAACTAAAAGAAGAGCAAAGCCTCACATTTTCTGATTTTTCATTCAATAATGTCTTAAAAATGTTTACAAACTTTCTATTCAAGTTATCCTTTTTCTTTTTCTTTTTTTTTTCCTTTTTTTTTTTTAAGAATATCATAATATAAAATAATATCACTTCCAAAATAAATTAAATAATTCATCAACTCCACTCTAGAAGCAATTAAATTAAATATAAGTGAGACGGTGTTACATTCTCCCCTTCTTATAAAATTTTCGTCCTCGAAAATTTAAAACATACCTCAATTTTGAAATAGTTGGGGATATTTGGATTGCATTTCATCTTTAGGCTCCCATGAAGCTTCTTCTATGGAATGATTCCTCCATAATACTTTGACCAAATGTATAGTCTTATTACGTAGCACTTGCTCTTTATGATCTAAAATCTGAATTGGAACTTCCTCATAGGACAAGTTTTCTTTGACTTGAAGTGGCTCATAACTCAAAATATGAGAAGGATCAAGGACATACCTTCTCAACACGGATACATGGAAAATGTTATGTAACCTTGATAGAGTCGGTGGTAAAGCAAGCCGGTAAGCAACAAAACCAACTCTCTCCAAAATTTCAAAGGGCCCCACATATCTAGGGCTTAACTTACCCTTCTTGCCAAACCTCATAACTCCTTTCATAGGTGCCACTCGAATAAATACCATGTCTCCTATTTCAAATTCCACTTCTCTTCTTCGTGGATCAGCATAACTTTTCTGTCTACTTTGAGCTGCACATAATCTTTCCCGAATTACATCAATCTTTTCACTGGTCCTTTGAACAATCTCAAGACCCAAGATTCTCCTCTCTCCAACCTCATCCCAACAAACTGGGGATCTACACTTTCTCCCATACAAAGCCTCATAAGGTGCCATCTTAATATTGGAGTGATAGCTATTGTTATAAGCAAACTCCACCAAAGTCAAATATTCATTCCAACTACCCTTGAAATCCAAGGCACAAGCTGTCAACATGTCTTCTAAAGTTTGGATAGTTCTCTCGAACTGTCCATCTGTTTAAGGGTGGCAAGCAGTACTAAAGTTCAACTTAGTACCTAAGGCTTTTTGCTAGCTATCCCAGAACCCTGAAGTGAATCTTGAATCTCTATCAAATACAATAGAAGCTGGCACTCCATGTAACCTCACAATCTCATTAATATAAAGTTCAGCCAGTTTGTCAAAAGAGTAGTTCATTCTAATTGGAATGAAGTGGGCAGATTTAGTCAACCTATCCACTACCACCCAAATAGCATCATGATTCTTAGGTGATCTTGGAAACCCATACACAAATTCCATGGTGATATACTCCCACTTCCTCTCAGGTATAGACAGAGGTTGTAGCAATCCTGATGGCCTTTAATGTTCCACTTTGACTTGCTGGCAAATCAAGCATTGTTCCACAAATTAAGCAATTTCTCTTTTCATGTTGACCCACCAATTAACTTCTCGAAGGTCATGATACATCTTGGTACTACCCGGATGCATTGTATAAGGCGAACGATGGGCCTCTTCCAATATCTCTCTTTTACTCAATGAATCATTAGGCACACAAAGCCTATTACAAAACCTCAAAACACCATCATTAGAGATATTAAAATCAAGTCTACTTCCACCACGTACTTGTTCCATGATATTCAACAATTGAGGGTCACCACTTTGAGCAGCTTTGGTCTTATCAATTAGAGTTGGTTGTACACTTAAACTTGCCAGGTAGGATTAGGAGTTTCCAATCACTATGTCTACTCCAAGTTTCTGAAGATCAACAATAATATGCTTCTGAGTAGTTAACAATGCAGCTGAAAAGCCATATGACTTTCAACTAAGTGCATCAGCCACAACATTGGCTTTACCAGATGGTAATTTATAGAACAGTCATAGTCTTTAATTAATTCTAGCCATCTCCTTTGCCTCAAATTTAATTCTTTCTAAGTGTATATGTACTTCAAACTTTTATGGTCAATGTATATTTCACATCTCTCACCATATAAGTAATGCCTCCAAATCTTCAATGCAAAAACCACTGCTGCCAATTCCAAATCATGAGTTGGATAATTCTGTTCATAATTCTTTAGTTGTCGAGAAGCATAAGCAACCACCTTCCCATGTTGCATTAGAACACAACCAAGACCCTTACGAGATGCATCACTATATATCACAAAACCACCAGAACTAAATGGAATAGTCAATACTAGTGCAAAACCAACTGTTGCTTCAACTCTTGGAAACTTCTTTCACATTCTTTTGTCCAGTCAAACTTTGCATTTTTTCGAGTTAATCGAGTTAAAGGAGTTGAAATTCTAGAAAATCCTTCCACAAATCTTCTATAATAACCTGCATGGCCCAAAAAACTTCTTACCACACTTACATTAGTAGGGACATCCCAATTAACTATAGCTTCAATTTTACTAGGGTCCACTGTAATTCCATCTCTAGAGATCACATGCCCTAAGAAAACTACTTGATTCAACCAGAACTCACACTTCTTCAATTTAGCATACAACTTCTTGTCTCTTAAAATTTGCAAAACCATTCTCAAGTTTTCCTCATGCTCTTCTTGGCTTTTAGAGTAAACCAAGATGTCATCAATGAAAACAATAACAAACCGATCCAAGTACTCATGAAATACCCTATTCATCAAATCCATAAAAACAGTTGGAGCATTAGGCAGACCAAAAGGCATCACTAAAAACTCATAATGACCATACCTAGTTCGAAAGGCTGTCTTTGGTATGTCATCCTCCTTAACTCTCAACTGATGATAACCCGATCTCAAGTCAATTTTAGAGAAGACTTGAGCGCCTTGAAGCTGATTAAACAAATCATCAATTCGTGGTAAAGGGTATTTGTTTCTTATGGTTACCTTATTCAACTCCCTATAGTCAATGCACAACCGCATACTGCCATCCTTCTTCTTAACAAACAACACCGGAGCACCCCAAGGGGAAGCACTAGTTCGAATAAAGCCTTTATCAAGCAAGTCTTGCAATTGCTCCTTCAATTCTTTGAGCTCTATAAGGGCCATTCTATAAGGTGCTTTGGAAATTGGGCTAATACTAGGCACTAGGTCAATAGTGAACTCAACCTCCCTGTCAGGGGGTAATCCAGGTAAGTCCTCAGAGAACACATCTGGAAACTTTGTCACCACTAGGATGTCTTCAACTTTTAATTATATTTTGTCACCCTTCAAAGCACAAACAAGGAACCCTTCACAACCCTTCCTAAGCAATCATCTCGCCTGTATAGCTGAAACCAATAAAGGTAGTTTCACCACACGATCTCCCTCAAAGAAGAATTCTAGCTCCCCAGGAATTCTAAATACTACCTTCTTCCCAAAACACTCTATGGAAGCATAAAAAGTAGATAACCAATCCATCCCTAAAATCATATCAAACTCAAACATATCCAGCAACATAAGATTTGCTTCTAATTCCCTCCCAAAGACTAAAACATTACAAGACTTATACACTTTATGGGTATTCATTTGTTGTCCAAAAGGTGTAGCAACACACAATTCATAATTTAAACTCTCAAGTTCCATGTGTAGCCTTTGTGCAAGTCTATGCAAGATGAAAGAATGGGTTGATCCAGAATCAAATAACACTTGTGCATGTTGACTAGAAACAAGAAGTGTACTTGAAACCACTGATGGGGATGCCTCGGCATCTTGTTTAGTCAGAGCAAAAACTCCACCTTGAACCTTGGGTTTTTGTTGGCTCCCATTTGTATTGGTAGTTTGTTCAGCTCTCAAATATGGACAATCCTTAATGAAGTGTCCAATCTTGCAACATTTAAAACACGCCCCTGACTCCAAATAACATGTTCCACTGTGAGCCTTTCCACATCTTGGACAAGTCTTGTGTGCCTTCTTATTTGAATTAGGCACCCCTTGCTTCTTGAATGAACTTCCACTAGACTTTCCCTTGAGAAAATTACTCTGATTTGGCTTCCTCTCTTGGTCATTGGCCTTTGAGGGACGATTGCAATTTCTCTCTGCTATGAGAGCTCGATCTACCACCTCTGCATATGTTTCCAATTTGAACATGGAAACCAGTCCCTAAATTTCCTCCCTTAAACCCCTTTCAAAATGCCTAGCCTTCCTTGCTTCTGTGTCAACCATGTGTGGAGCAAAGCGGGATAATTCAAAAAATTTCCGCTCATACTCATACACTGATTGAGTACCTTGTGCTATGCGAATGAACTCAGCTTCCTTTTGCAGCATAAGACTATCGGGAAAATACCTCTTACGAAAGAGCTCAACAAAATGCTGCCAAGTTATAACTTCTCTTCCATGTGTCCTCTCTGTGGACTCCTACCATTCCAATGCATCACCTTTCAGTACAAAAATAGCAAGGATAACTCGTTGCTCATCACTAACTTCCATTGCTTTAAAGAGCCTTTCTATCTCCTTAAGCCAGTTATCAGCCTCTATTGGATCTTTTGTACCCTTGAAAGCAGGAGGGTCAAGCTTTCTAAACTTCTCCAAAGCACTAGTCGAATTGGTGGCTCCTTCTTGATTTTGCACTATATTAGTTAAGCCCCCAATGGCTTCAATAATAGCCTGAAGATTAGTGGTTCCCCCAACATTCGGTTGACAATTCCCTAGGTTCCTCCTTGATGGAGCCATCTCTCTAAGCAATACAACAAGATATCATAAGTAAAGATTTTAAATATTCTTGAGGGTCATAACCAAGCACAGAGATAGTACAACAATCATTCCTACACGCTCTAAAAAAAAAAAAAAAAAAAAAAAAAAAAATCACTATGAAAGGTCAAATAATTCTAACACTAAAATTCCTTATGATCACAATCTTGTTCCAAAATAATCTTAAGATTAAACCTATAAGTCTACAGAATCTTAAACCTATGCTCTAATACCATAACTATAACACCCCAAACCCATACCAAGGATTTAGATGCATAAACTATCTTATAATTAATTAGCACTAATATAATGGAATAGAGTGTAATTAAATATCCACAAATAAACTTCAACCCATCAAACTCTTTGACTATGAAATCCATAAAAGAAAAACTTTAACAATAAAGTCTCCAAATACAATCTCAAAGAGTTCCACAAATAACAAACTCACTATCCTAAGAAAATATACTAAAACAGTCCATTAATTAACATAGCTCCAAAATAAGTCTTCAATCTATTGCTCCAATGATCTACCACCAAAAGCTTTTCCATTGCTGTAATCTGAAAGGGTGGAGAAAGGGGGGTGAGCTAGAAGCTCAATAAGAGACTACATAACATGAGGTTGTCTTTCAAAACAAAACATTAGTATCATTGACAAAATATAGTCTTTACAAAACATTTACAAATAGCTTTAACAGAAATATAATATATTCTATAAAACTGTTAGAAAGAAAACATTTGCTATAACATTGTAATCAATAAATAAAATAGTAACCACTTATAATGATCAATAACAATAAAACAGTTGTTCGATATGGAAAACAATAAACATTAGTCAGACAAAGACATAAGCTGCTAAACACACGGTGGGTGATTCCCATGGGAAACAATAACACTAATCTCAAAGAGGCAACACTGGCTCCAAAGAACAAACAATAACTCTGGCTTCGAAGAGCAAATGATAATACTGCACCACACCACAATAACACTACATCGGCCGAAGACCAACACTTAACCCTGTGTTGGCAAAGGTTGCAGACTATCTAGCTGACCACTTAAAAACATTCTTACTTTATTATAATATTGCCAATACTAATCATATATCATATAACAAATATACTTTCTCAAAAATATAGTTTGAGTCATTCTTAACTTATACAGTATCAAGGTAATATACAACAAATAATAAAATTCAGGTATGTATAAAGCATTGACAATGGTATAAGTTTTTGAAACTTCACTTTTACAATTATGTATATATAAATATATTTTTACCAAAATACATATAAATATACAAGTCTTGAGAGATGTCATGTTCTGAAGTTCACTTATCTCTAGTTGCTAAACCAAGCTTTACTTCAATTGTTTGAATCAATGTCAAGTAGAACCTAAATAAGGACAAGACGGCTCGATAAGAATGATTACACTAAGGCTGATATGAAAATATAAATTTCACTCTTAAAATTCGTATATCTCTACTTATTTTGAAAGTACAGCTAATTTAGTACTCATTTGCTTTATCAAGTACTCCAAAAATCAGTACCTAGTGAACAATTCTAATGAGCTGAATATGTAGATCTTTATGTTATTTGATTCTCCCAGTACAAGTTGGCTTCCAAATAATCATATGCTTGTAGATCATATCAACCCAAAATAAATATATAGCATCCATAAAATCTCTAACTATAGGACTTAGTATTCTATAGCATGTATTGACAAAAATTTTGGAACTCGAAACCATGTTATAGATTACCAGGTTCATAAAGTCAGCACCACTAGTAATTAAGCTATGTAAATCCCAAATAACAAATCATCTAAAAGCTTAAGTCATGAGTTCGCATGGAAAAGTTCATGCAAGACTAATATATTACACTAGGTTATAGATTATCCCATAGATCTTTGTGAGAGAGGCATACCTAAAAACACGGATGCTGTACAATTTTTTTTTCTTTTGTAATCTCACAGCCTCTCTCTCCGTCTTTTTTTTTTCTTTTTTCTTTTTCAGCAAGAAACCCTAACTTACTTACATATTAAAACTGATTCCACTTAGGCTGACATTTAAAGCCCACTAAAACTTGAATCTGAATAAACCACAAAATAACTATTCAAGTTATCCTTTTTATTTTATTTTAATTAGAATATCATAATATAAAATAATATCACTTCCAAAATAAATTAAATAATTCTTCAACTCCACTCTAGAAGAAATTAAATTAAATATAAATGAGACAAGTGTTACAAACACTCACCTTTTATGTCACTCACTGAGTCCCACAAAAATCAATTGCACAACAGGTGTACAGAACGGTCACCAGGCCTTCCCGTGTTGTCTTTTTCTCTCTCTCCCCTTTGCGCTCTTTCCACAACAAAACACTCTGTCCCCAACCTCAACACTCTCTCACCACAACTTCACTCTCTCACCATCGATCTTCAGCTCTTCAAACCCTCACTCTGCCTCTCATTTTCTGCCCCTCACTTCTCCACCTCCACTGCGTTAGATCCCTTCGTTACCAAGAGGGTTGAAGGTGTTTACAGAGGTTCCCCTCTCATCCCTCATCTCGAACTCTAGAAACCCACACGAAGGAATCCCAGACTCCCAACTCTGAACACAACCCAGGTATCCCACATTGCTCATCTTTCTCACCTTTAACTTGTAAACCCATTGCGGCACTGTGGGTTTGCTGAAGAGAAATTTGTGAGCCCTCTATTGGTATGATCTTATTTCTTATCGTTTTCATGATATTGTCTATATATTTCATAAATTTTTTTACTTCAGATCTCGTAAATCTATCTTGAACAATGAAATGCTGTGAATATGAGGTTGGATTTGAAAATTTTTATGTTAGGTTTTCACTAATATGAAGATTGTAAGGTGTTGTTCAATTGACTCAATCGATGATGAGAATTGAAGGGGAAAGGGGGGGGGGGGTGTTTCAATTTATGTATCTTGTTTATGGAGTGTTAATGTACATCCTTTTTGTTTTGCTTTCAATTCTATGGGTTTGCTGAGGTCAGAGAGTTGTGAGACTTTTGTCTTTTGCTTATTACTTAACTTTTTCATGATGTTGGGTCTATATTTCATAATTTTGTTATTTTGGATATCGTTCATCTATCTTGAACAATCAAATGGTGTGAATTTGTGGTTGGATTTGAATTTTGTTTATGTGCGATGAGAATTGAAGGGGAAAGGGGGTGGGGGGGTTGTTCAATTGGCTTCTAGAACTCACTACTTATGTAGGCTCTATTCTCTCATAAAACCTCATATCTCCAACCAAGTGGGTTTTCTTATTCCTCCTTGTTTCTTGTTTTAGTGTTGGTTTCATGACTTTTTTTGGGTTCTTGGTTTTATGAGGAAAATTAAGGAAAAAAATGAGGTCATATACTTCAATTCTGCTTCTATGTTTGATATTTGGGCTTCTTTTTGTGACCTGTGATCCCTTTTCATCATATGAAGGTATGTGCTCTTTTTTTCTTTTTTCTTTCTCTTTTTTTTTTTTTTTTTTTTTTTTTTTTGTAACTTTTCTTTCTTAGATCTTGATGTTTTGATAAGATCCATTTGGTTGCTGAGAAAATGTGGGAAAGATGTAAAACCCAAGTCGCCAATGTATGTTCTGAATTTCATTCAGAGTAAGACTTGGCTATAAATATGACAATCAGGCCAAATTTCAAGATTCAAAGCTGTGTACTTATTTTATTTTCTCTTTGTCTGCTATTTTCTTTTACCAAATGTGGGTTAGTTGTCTTGAAGTAGTGTTGGCTTACTGTTGTTAAGTAAATCTTGGATTTTGTTGTTGTTGTTGTTTTGAGATGTGTACTATATTTGCTTTTTTTTTAAAGAAAAAAGTACTGCATTCATGTACTTAATTGCTACTTCAAAGAAGGTTCTCTTACTGGAGACTGTGTGTTTTGCACATATCATTCCTCCAGTTGTAGTTTAATGAGAGTTGAACATTTTGATTGATTTGTCTTGCTATATGGCATATACATGAAGAATGCACAAACAGTATTGCTAGACACAACAGAAACATTAACTCTCCATCATAATTTATTACATAAGATTTTTAAATCACATTTACAGAATTTTCTCATGGAAATATAAGGGTAGTAAGAAACTTGGTAGGCTCTGAAGCAGTTACCTTGTAAACTTCCTTATTGAATGCTCCAGTACCTTCTATGCCCATTGCAGTGGATCATTCTCCAAAGCTCTAACCTCAATGAGAAGCTCTCTAACATGATCCAGTGCTTGTGCCCACTAAAGACTTACCATTATTCACCTTATCTGTTTTGCAACCACCAATTGCATCAGGTTGGTTATGTCCAAGTTCAACAATTAGAAACTTTTTTGATACACTGCGCTGAACCAAAGATTTGCTTTGGAGCCTCTACACACAATTGATAATCACAGAAATTAGAGCACCACTATCAAATAAACTTCTTAGAATATATAAAGTATATTTAATATCATGAAGTAGAGACCAAACCCAGATTTTACCAATGTGAAAGACAGACATTGTGTATATTAATAACAATAAAAAAGAATGGAAGAAGAATTTATAAATTTGCCATTAGGAAAAAGAAATAGAAAGCAAAAAAAGGGGAAACAAACCAAATAAAATACTAACTAATTTGTGCAGTCATCAAGAACCTTTGGTTGATGGCCATCAAGAGCATAAGAATTGTATGCTCTTGCTTTTCTTTTTTATTTATCCCCTACACCTGATTTTTTTTTTTTTATCCGTCTTTGTGCCTTTTGAATTGGGTTGTCATCACATATAGGGGTGGAGGTTTCAAACAATGTCAGAGGCAAGTAGTTATAACACCAATTCTAGTCAGCATTCGTGTGACATGGACCAGTGCGTGGTCCGGACGTCTTTGAAGCTCCATAATTTTGGTAGGAGGTTCTATGGCCGTAGACATTGGAAGCCTATGAGTATCAAATGTGCTTACTATTGTTTTCCCTTCATGGTTAAAACCATCATGCTCTTCAACTCATGTGCTTACCAGCTTTGTTAAATTTGCGGGATAGTGACCAACTTTGTAAGTCCTTTAAGTGGTTGGATGGCAGAACATCTAGGCATGGTGTTGAAACAGCACCAATTGTAATAGCTAAATTTACTAGGCTAAAGGCCGAGGCAGCTATAGCAGAAAACAATGAGACTGAAGCCCATGCATTGTTAACAGAAGCACTTTAGATGGAAAGAGTAGCGAAATGTATTGCTGAAAAAGCAAGGGTTGCACAGCATATGGCCAATGACCGGGCACATAAATACAAGACTGCTTTGGTTATCTAATGGCTAACCTTTGCCATATTGTTTGTATTTTTTCGTATGTCTAGTGAGTTTGGATTACGGCAAATGTATCTGCCATGAATCTGAATGTGTACGTGGGATGCATAATGTAATATTATTAATGTTTTAGACATGGAAATGTATTGTATGTGTTGGACCAAAAATTGTAGTGTAGGTGTTGGTCCTAGCAATGTATTGTAGGTACTTTCATTTTGACGAAACTGTTGTATGTGTTGAACTCTCAGTGGGAATGTTTTGTCAACAACTTATATATACTGTTTTGTAAAATATCGTATTATTTGTCCATTTGGAATGACAGTTTAAAATATATTGTATTTGTTATCAGTATATACACACTCCAAAGAATATTCATAAGAATTGTTAATGCATCTTGACATTGTCACCAACGGTTACAATTCCTGGGCATGATTCATATAATTTATATAATAGTGGTCACCAAGGTACAAGCAAGTCTGAATGGAAATTTGCAATCAAGAATACATAAGTTAAACTACATCTTGTCCGAATAGTAAGCACTTCAAAAATCAAATATTTTTATATATTTTGTTTGTGTAATAAGTAAATTCTAAATTTAGTGTCATCCACCATTTTATATATATAGCAAGTAGATGCCTTGCCCGTGCTGTCAACGCTAATAAAAAGAAAAAACACCAAAAAAGAAATAAGAAGAAAAAGAAAAAGTTTACCAAATGATTTAGAAAATCTTTCTAATCCTATCGGAATCTCTAGGGAGAAATGAATTCAAGTATCTAGAGCCTAGTTTCTCAAAAAAAAAAAAAAAAAAATTCTAGAGTCTAGACTTTATGATGAAAAGTGAAAAGTTCGAGGGTGATAAAAAATTGTTCGAAGTCAGCTGCTCAAATTGAACCCATGCAACGTACATCCGGCCTATTGGGCAGGTATTGGGCCACCCTGACCCAATTAATTCTCTTACCAATCGTTGATCTAAGGCCCTTTTTTTATTTTTCTTTTCCGCAAGCAACTGCCCAAACTTTGGGGATCAATTTCGCCTATATTTTAAGTTTTAACCTTAGCAATTAAAATCTGAAGTTTGAAGGTATGTTAATGCTACATGTTTAAATGTCTAAATTATTATTTTTTCTTCTAAAAAAGAGGCCAAATTATTCTCCCTCTCTAAGAAAGAATTATTGAGTCCCCTTTTGTTTTTTTAATATTAAGACATGGCCCAATCTCAAATTTTGCCACCGAATTGTGACTTTAGGAGGCACTTAGTATCATGATGAGAAGTCCCAAATCCATGGCCCAAAGACCTCACTTTGAAAAGAGGAAGGTTTTACTAGATTTTTTTTTTAATTTTTTTTTTTGTATAGCCAGTTGGCACACGTGTTGCTAATCATGCTTAGCACCAAAGCCCAACTCAAAGTAATCATTCAATCCATCTTCACCCCCATATTAACACTCCCCCACACACAATCACACTCACACCAATGAATCCCTTTTTCTTTTCTTTTTTTTTCTAATTTCAAAAATTTCTCTTTTTTTCTCACTTTTTCCTATATCCATTCATGATGAATTAGTATTAAAAAGGTTCTTTCGCATTATGAAATGAAAACTTAAGGCACATTGCGGGCCATCCCGCTCGTGCAGTGCATGCTAGTCTGGCCCATTGAGGCCCACTAATGTAAGATTAGCATGTTTTCAATAGTACGAAAGAAAATTGAAAATGAAAACTGAAAAGAGAAAGTGAACTGTTTATGTCACCTGTAGGGGACATAGCCCTATCACCTTCCAATGAAGCTAGAGGTACAGCCACATGATACATGAACTAAAATTTTGCAATCACTTTCCTAAGGGATGACTCAGATAGGTCCCCGGCCAATAGGTGGTTCAATTATTGCTCAAAAAAGTTTTTATTAGGAAAATAGAAGCAGCATATGAAATATCAAGGAGTGAGAGAAGAAGCACTTTCTTTTATCTATTTATAGGACACTAAATTAGTCCATTGCTTCCTCCACATCACTAGCTAAGTCTATAACAATGGCTTCTGAGAAGGTTGAGACTGTTATAGCTGGAAACTACTTAGAAATGGAGAGGGAAGAAGGCGATTCCAAGTCAGCTAAAGGCAAATTATCAAAGCTGTTTTGGCATGGAGGCTCAGTCTATGATGCCTGGTTTAGCTGTGCTTCTAACCAGGCATGCACTTGTTCAAGATTATTATTTTCATTGTTTTTTGGGCTCAAATTGTTGTGAATCACTTTATTATTAAGATACTTATGCAATTGTCTTTATGAAATGTAGGTTGCACAAGTGCTTCTCACACTGCCTTACTCATTTTCACAACTGGGGATGCTATCTGGAATCCTTTTTCAGCTTTTTTATGGGTTGATGGGAAGCTGGACTGCATATCTTATTAGTGTTCTTTATGTTGAGTACAGAACTAGAAAGGAGAGAGAAAAGGTTGATTTCAGGAATCATGTTATTCAGGTATAATCACTCTCTCTTTGAAGGAGTTAAGACCACCTACTTTGATATTACGATATATCATCATTTATGTAAAAGTTTAAGCCGTTAGAAATATGAATTTAATAATTTAACCATTTTTCTAACATATCAGTCTAAAACTTGATTTAAAAAAAATAAAAATAAAATCAATATTGCACCATTTATTTTTTAAAAAAAAATTAAAAAAACTAAGCGCTTCTTTTTCGTTGTCAATTTTCACTTTCAATGGTTGCAGTGGTTTGAAGTTCTTGATGGGCTGTTGGGGAAACACTGGAGGAATGTAGGCCTCTTTTTCAACTGCACCTTTCTTCTATTTGGATCTGTAATTCAACTAATTGCATGTGCAAGGTAAAGTAAAGAATTAATCATTAGCCAAACTAACTAAACACCTTTTTTAAAATGGAAAATAGTTGATATTGTAACTGATATTTTCATATACATTATTGCTGCAGCAACATATACTACATAAACGACAATCTTGACAAAAGAACTTGGACTTATATCTTTGGAGCATGTTGTGCAACAACTGTCTTCATCCCATCATTCCATAATTACAGAATTTGGTCATTCTTGGGACTTATGATGACTACTTACACTGCATGGTATCTCACCATTGCATCCCTACTCCATGGGCAGGTAAATTAATACTGTAATTTTAGATTTTAGATTAGTAGAACTGAAAACAACCAAAGCAAATTTTTGCATGATTTCATTCTTAAAATTTTTGCCGATTTATTTATTTCTCTTTCTCTGTGTCTGAAGGTTGAGGGAGTGAAGCACTCAGGACCAGCTAAAATAGTTCTCTACTTTACTGGGGCCACCAACATTCTCTACACCTTTGGCGGACATGCTGTCACAGTGTAAAGGATTCGCATATATTATTATGATTACATTAAAAACACACACACACAGTGTTTATATATATATATATATATATTTATTTATTTATGTATACTTTTGATTAAAGGGAATTTAATTTCTATTGCAGCGAGATTATGCATGCAATGTGGAAGCCACAGAAGTTCAAGCTAATATACTTGATAGCAACACTCTATGTGCTAACCCTAACTTTACCATCAGCTTCAGCTGTATATTGGGCTTTTGGGGATATGCTCCTTACCCATTCCAATGCTCTCTCTTTGCTTCCTAAGACTGGATTCAGGGACGCTGCTGTCGTCCTTATGCTTATTCACCAGGTTGCTATTCCTTTATATATATTCCATTGAATTGATAAATTACAAATGCAATTCTCGAAACTTGTGGATCCAAACTTCCTTGATAAACTAAGAGGTAAAGTGAAGAGATGATTTGAACTCATAGTAAATTATCAATTATCCTAATTGTTAAAAAGAAACGATACATTTAAATATATAATCAATATTCTAACATGAGTTTCAATCCATTAATTATTAAATAAATGTAATTGATGATTTATGGTACTCTTTTGCAGTTCATAACATTTGGATTTGCTTGCACTCCTCTCTACTTTGTGTGGGAGAAATTCATTAGGGTGCATGACACCAAGAGCTTGTTCAAGAGAGCTATAGCTAGACTCCCAGTCGTAATCCCAATATGGTTCCTTGCCATCATATTCCCCTTCTTTGGCCCCATCAACTCAACTGTTGGGTCTCTTCTGGTCAGCTTCACCGTTTACATAATTCCTGCCCTAGCACACATGGTGACCTTTGCGTCTGCATCGGCTCGAGAGGTTAGGCTTTGGTTTAATAATATATATATATTTTCCTTAGGATAAATTGCATGAAATAATGGACAAAGCTAACGTATTTTCTCCTTTGCTTCACAGAATGCAGTAGAGAGACCACCATCATTCTTAGGAGGTTGGGCAGGATCATATACTATGAACATCTTTGTAGTGGTATGGGTATTTGTGGTTGGATTTGGATTTGGAGGATGGGCAAGCATGCTCAATTTCATAAGACAAGTTGATACATTTGGTCTATTCACTAAGTGCTATCAGTGCCCCCCACACAAGGCTTGAGTAGATTCCCTACTTTTAAAAAGGATTTACAAATTAAATCACATATGTGTGTAAAGAGATTGGCATTGAAAACTTTTTCTTCTTTTTCATCTTCCTTTTTCCCCATCTTTTCTCTCATTGTAAAAGTTGTTGTTGATGGTTTTCAGAAAAGGTGTGATGGTCATCATGGCCACCCCTATACAGACCTACAATTGTAACGTGTGATGATTAATCTTTCTTATTTTATTTTTTTCCTTCAGAAATGCAACTCCCTTGGTTTTTTTTGTTGTTGTGGGATTGACTTTATTTTTATAATTATGGTAGCATTTGCTTAAGTTGTTCTATCATCTTGAATTCTTGTTGATAAAGGAAGGTAAGCACAGGAGATTATTAGTACTATCTTTCTTGTCCATATCAGCTGGTTAATCAATGCTAACAAAATGACCTCATAGACATGTATGAATGAGAGACAAGCACATTAAAGCCAACTTTCTTGTCCAAATCAGCTGGTAAATACTATGTTACTTTCAGGCCTCGCTAATGTTCTGAATAATAATTGAGAGCTAGGTGAGAAAAGCTGTTTTTATGTTTTTTTTTTCCCCCCATTTGTTTCTTGGTTGGAATATACGGAAAATCATGTCGGTCATGGGTGACTGGTGAGATATGATATGTACTCATTTTCATGATTGGAATAAATTAGGCCTTTAATTATAGAATTAAACTAATTGCTCCCAGACTATTTTATACAGTTTTACACACCCCAAAAGCAACTGAAATCATGACTCAATTTTATGTGTTGACATTAATTAATCAACTTGTATGTAAACTTGTGTAAAACAGATCTTGCGGCTATTACACTGTCTAAAAGAAACCTACCATCTTCATGGTCTCTTTCAAACCATAGCTGCCAACTTGATTTGGACAGTTACATGAAATGGTCCGCAAGAGCCTAACTGATACTGCCGTGGGGATTCAGAGAATCATAAGGACTTACTTTAGTCTCAGTTTCTACATCTTGGGTGGGTTCTTATCATATTAGCACCACCAAACACCTCATAGCCTTTGCTTGAGTAAATAAAAAGTACTATCTGGTAGGGAGTTGATAACGAGACTAGTTCCAGAACAATTGAATGATGGGAACCTGTAATAGATTATGTTTTGAACCCAATGATTTAAGGGACTACATTGGCACGCTCATCTATCATTGGCTTCTTCTTCTTTTTTTCTTGATTCCTTTATCATTGGCATTTTGAAGTACCTTTCTTTGCTTCTTACCACGTAACTAAAACTCGACCATTTGCCTAATTTGATGTGCTCTCTTTGGACATGTCCTAAACGACAAACAAAATTAGCAAATTAGTTTGTCGATTCAGCCACTTAGTGAATGGCTGAAGTATCTGGATGGAACATAAATTATTGGTGTACCCTCTGTGTGTGTGTGAGAGTACTAAAGAAATTTCTAGGCCCCAAGTATCACAAATTTTCTTTCTCAACAAAAAAAAAAAAAAAAGTATCACAAATTTTGCATATAAGCACATCCTGTTTTATCATTGGCCCTCCAATTGGTCAAGATCCTGATTTGCAGGCCCAGAGAAAAAAGGGGGGGAAAATCATTGCCTCATATATTAAGCTTATAAATTGTAATACCGAGTGGATGGTTGTTTTTTGTTTGGTTAAATTACAAAGGAGATTCTCTAAGTTTGGTTTGTTTTTATTTTAGTTCTTATATATATATTTTTTTTCAATTTAATCCCTTAACTTTCATTTGCTTTTAATTTGCTCTTTCGTTTAGTCCACCAAAACAACGACGTCTCTTGATATTTCTCCGATTTCTAATACAAGAAAAGGCATTTAAATTTTTTTTTCCCCTAAATTCTCTTAAATAAGAGATTAAATATAAGAATTTATAAAGAGGAAGAAAAAGAAGAAGAAGAAGAAGTTACTCTGTAGCAATGACACTTGTAAGGACTAAATTTGGGATGGACCCAAATTAGGATTGAATTTTAGCCCAATAAACCCAAACAATGAATTTATAGAGAGTGAGTGAAAGAACTATTTCTATTTCGGAAGAAAGTTTGTAATGATTGCAATATTGAGAGCATTAAACATAAATAAGATAAGAAATAAAGGTTATCGGCACGATCGGAGGAGCTAGGTTATAATATCTTATTGATGAACATAATTACTAGTATTCAATGGATTATTCTCAAGGATTTTTTTTCTCTAATGATTTCTTCTCCCCCTTCTCTTTAGCCACCTTTTTATGTTATATACTATAATTCTGTTATCATCCCCACTATACACGTGTAGGTTAGATTCTAGGAACTCCTTATTGTCCCATTCAACCTCTCACAGAACCCTCAACTAGTAGCTGTAAGGCTGCTTAACCACTATTCAGGTATCACCTCCACATTAATGCGGCTAGAGAGTTAGTTGGGAGGCATTTAATGTGGAGGTAGCAGCTTTTGAAAATATTTGTTGCCTCTCTTTGCTCATCCCTTATTCAATGTCCGACTCCCTGTTATGATGCAATTTTGAAGAATGTTTAGGATGATAGGAAGGCTTTAATAATCTCGGATCTACATCTCCAAGGTGACTTTCCACCTCGGATATATTTTGGACTATCATATACAATCTTTATCTCTTTCTCTGATTTCCTTCCCATTATGATCTTTAGTTAGCCATCCTCGGATTGGGCCATTGGATCATAGGCCCAATACATACAGTTTCAATAGTACTTTCTAGGTAACAGGCCCCCACAACACTCATCAACTAAGGCCACCTATCATTACCGGTTGAAAGTAATCACAACAAAAAACATAGCTTATGAATGACAACAACCCAAATCTCAGATTAAACTTAAACAAGCAATTAATATGCATTCTAAAACCCAACAATCAATATAAAAAATTAACCATGGCTTTTGAGTAGAGTTGTGGTGTGCATTTATGTTAGGACTTCTTTCTCTCTTCCTTGTGTGTGTGTGTGTGTGTTTGTTTCTCCAAAAAAAAAAAAAAAAATTCAAGAATTAAAGTTTAATTTGATTTGTACCCCTTGTTACTCTCCCATCAACTAACAAAGCCTCCATTTAAAGTTTTAAACCACAAAAACAAGATCCAAAAACTCACAATTCAACCTCAAAATACACCCAAAAGTTCATAAACACAAATCAAAAGTAAGGAAATCACAAAAATGTGGGTATACTTTAATTGAGTTGTCATTTCCTCAAATCTCTCCAGGCTCACCCAATTGATTTCTGCTAAGTCTGATCACTAAACCACCATCTTTGCCTTTGTGATCCCTCAAAATTAGTCATCACCCAATTAATTTTTGGTAATCAAATTTTGTTGTTGCTGTTGTTGTTGTTGGTGGTGGTGGTGGTGGTGGTGGTTTTTGGCTATAGTGGTGTTTTGAAACGCTGCTATAGCTATTTTTTTATTATATATATATATATAAGGGTCTATAGTAGCGCTTCAAAAACGCCACTATAGGGTATGGACTTATAGTGTTGTTTTAAAATGCTGCTATAGCCTAATTAAAAAAATAAAAATAAATTTGGCTTATAGTAGCGTTTTACAAATGCCACTATTTATAAAATTGCAACTATAGCCTTTAAAAAAAAATTTTAGGCTTATAGCAACGTTTTTGTAAAACACCACTATAGGTTTATAGTCGCAGTAAGATAGTGGCATTTGTAAACACCATTACAGCCTATAGTGGCATTTGTGAAACACCATTATAAGTCTATTTTTTAGTAATGCTATTATGACTCAAGGAAAAACACTAGCCAAATTTGTGCTATAGATCACTATAGTCTATACCTAATGTGGGATTCAATCACACACACTCAATTCCCTAACATCATCATTAGGGATAGTCCATTTTATGGGGTAATATCTTCGACCTGACTTATAGTTATTAGGTTGGCTTTGATACCATTTTATTGCCATACCCCCAACCCAAAGAGTAGGCTAGTCAAGTGACAATAGCCTTGCATGCAGGGGCGGACCTACAATAGGGCAGGGGGGGGCCATTGCCCCCTCCCCCCCCCCCCCCCACCCCCACCCCTAAAAAAAAAAAAAAGAAAAAAAAAAAAGAAGAAGCTAGTGTGTGTGTATATATATATGTTGAAATTTTAAATTTTGGTCCTAATAGCCCCCAAATTAAATAAATAAATAAATAACTGGTATACATATGTAATTTGAAAAATTAAGATTTGCCCTTAAGTATATACATTTTTGGATCTCCTCTGAAATAGCATCAAGTTCCATATTGATAAATGTGTTGAAATGTTTAAGAAACACTTATTTTATATGTAGCATTTTGTTGAATATGAAATAAATGTTAGTTTTTATTTTCATAAAAAAAAAAATTTGTTTTAAGCTTTAACCCCCCTCGGGTTCGAATCCTGGTTCCGTCCTTACTTGCATGCTTGTTAAGTGAAAACTTTACATGTGCGTGACTGTTGTCATGTGCCTAGCATACTCTTTGAGTTGGGGGCATGACACCACCAAACCCCTTAAAGAAGTTGCACCACTAACTTCTATGCTCACATCCAAATAGCTAAACTAACACGCCAAATTCCCCTCAAAACACGAAACCCTAGCCATGAGATATGTGAGTCACCCAAAATCCTTCACCAAGTCACCGTTACTTCACAACCAAAATCATCTACCAGTCTGCCACACACTAAGTAATAGCTAGTAACTTTCCAACACCCATTTCCAAAGCACAAAGCACTCAAAATCCTCCCATCAAACCAGATATATACTGTCAAGGTAGCATCTATCACCATGGCAATGTCCAGCAATCAAAGAAAAAAGATTAAAATGGGAGATAAAAGACAAATGTGTAACAAAGAAATAGAATGAACGCCAAGGAACCAATTTGGGGAAAAAATGTTCTGAGGAAAAATAGACGGAATTTAGAAGATGTAATTTTTAATTTTATTTTATTTATTTGTTCCTTTTATTGAAAAATATTTCTTCCAATTTTGAAGATTATATTAAGATTGGTTTAGTATTAAAGAATACATAAAAAAAAAAAAAAAAAAAAAGGCTAAAATTCAATTTAGTTCTTAAGGTTTAATTCAATCTCTCACTTTGTCAAAATGGGTCAATTTGGTTTTTTTGCCCAAATTTGTTAGTGAATAATGTTATTTAAACATTTTTTTTAATAAATATGTAAGACAAAAATACTAATAACACCCTTTAAGTTTGGTCAATTATCATTTTTGACATTTTGGTCCTCTAAATTTGTATTTGCCCTCACTATAACTCCCATTAACTATTAAGAAATAAAACTTTAATACTAAAAAACTATTAAAATATCTTATGTAAAATATAATAAAATACAATTACACTCTTCAAGTTTGGTCAATTGTCATTTTGATCTTGTAAGTTTACATATTCTATCATCATTTACAACAACTTTTTTAGTGGAATGGAGGAAGGACTAACGGTGACAACAAATGTGAAATTACAAGACCAAAACAACAAAAATAGAATTTATAGGACCAAAATTACAATTGGCCAAACTTAAAAGGTATAATTTGCAATTTTTCCAAAATTTAACTCAAAACATTCATAAGATTCACCATTTAATAGATTTTGTTGTTTTATTTGTTTTGGTAAATAAAATATGGTTAGAGGGGAAGATTTTGTTGTTTTATGACCATGAGTATTTTTTTTTTTTTAAAGTTGAACAGCTTCATATGCTAACAGATTTAGATCGCATGACCAGATTAAATTAAATTGAAAAAATAAAATTTTAGGTTTTCTTTTTGAAGAAATAAAACCTTGGAGAAGCTCAAATTTAAGCATTAATACACCTTAAACAGTAGCATTTATTTTGTGATAATATTATTTGGAGAGTGAATGGGTTCTTCATTTGCATGGAGAAAAAAAAAAAGAAGGAAATTTAATGAAATATTTCATGAAATAAAATAGTCGTTTATTGTGGATTCGTGATACGTTCAAGGCAGACTCATTTTGCAAGTATCAAATAAGAATTTATAATTTATAATTTATATATCTTATCAATATGTGTATGCGTCTAGGTTAAATCTTTCTAAAAAAAGACTGATAGGGATTAAGGAATCCCTATATTTCCATATATAATATTTTTTTTTTCCAAATACAATAATGTATGTAGAGTAAATCACTATAGGTACCACTTTATCAAGATTGATAGGGAAAGAGATTTCAAGTCCTTGTCCCCAAAAAAAAAAAAAAGTTCAAGTCCTCGTTAATTTGCAAATATCATTATACCTTTTTTTAAGATAATTTAAGTATTTAATGAAATCAGAAAAAAAAAAAAAAAAAAATCTACCTAAGTTTAAAAATAGTAGTTGAAAATTTGGAAATTGAGATTTGAGACTGTTTTATGTAAATGATAATAATATAAAAAAAGAACTTAAAGACTTTTTACCACAAAAGAAAGAAAAGTTATATATGCAATTTTACTTACGAGTATCTTAGAAATTCTCAGAAAATAGTACCAAAAAATAAAAAATGGATAATTCAGTGGACTAAAGGAGTGCAAAGAATAATTGCTCATTTGGGATTCACTTATGAGCCAACTTATTACTTATTTTATATTCTATTTGTAGGTCTCACGTGAGTCACATTTTTAATTTATTTAACTTTTACATTTTAACTATAGTATTTTCAACCCCAAAAAAAAAAAAAAAATCAACACAAAAATTAGATAAATGGTTCCCTCGTTCATAATTCATAGGCTTGGTGGGGGCTTTATGCTATAGCTCCCTTCTTCATGGATTAAAGTGGTTTTCATTCCAAGATCCCAAATGAATAAATAAATAAAAAGTGAGTTTCATTGGAAAGGAAAAGAATAGAACTTTTTTAAATATATATTTTTTGGTTATTTCCATGTATATCATTGGGTGCCAAAAAAACATCACATGAGAAAAAGCAAGCAACTTTGATGCCCACAGCCCACAGCATCCACAGCAGTGGAGCTAAAAATTTAGCTTTTTAGCTCCACCAAAAGTTACTTTATCTATTTTACCTACATACATGCTGCAGCAGTGGAGCTATTTTAGCTTTTAACACAATAAAATAATATAAACATCACAATAAAATAATATATCCACTACAATAAAATAATATATCCACTACAATAAACAACAATCACAACCACTTGCAACCGCCACCGCTACCACCGCCGCCACCGCTACTGCCACCGCCGGCGCCGCCACTGGCGCCGCCGTCTTTTTTACCGCTGCCGCCGCCTCTTTTACCGCCACCACCTTTTTTTTTAACCCAAATTATACTTATACATTTTTTTTTTTTTTACTAAAATAAATGATAAGTCGATGAGGAAGATCGGAGCTTGAGAGATGAGAGAGCTTGATGAGCTTGAGAGATGAGATGGGTTCAGAGGCTTTGAGAGGAGCACAACGAAAAAAAAAAAGAAATGGGTTCAGAAGCTTGGAGAGGAGCACAACGAAAAAAAAAAAGAAATGGGTTCAGAAGCTTGGACAGGAGCACGGCAGGTTGGAGTAAAAAAGAATGAATAAAATATTAGGTAAGTATTATTTTAATAGAAGGGTGGAATAAAATATTATTTTTTGTTTTTAGATGAGTGCTACAGTGCACATCTATCTATAGATGTGCACTGTAGCAAATCAGCAAAAAATTTTTGCTTTACCACCACTGCTGCAAGGTATTTTTGGTATATCAGTGGAGCTAAAATAGCATTATAGCTTTTTAGCTCCACTGCTGTGAATGCTCTTAAACTCAGAAAAGCAGCGTTGGCATATTGCCTTTCGAGACCTAACTCAAAAAAAGAAGGGTAAGGGAAGGGAAAAGTGTGTCAGTCCTAAGGATATAATTTGGTGTGAGAAGTGACAGAAAAACAGTTGTGTGCTCTAGTGCAAGTGCAATTAATACTGGTTTCTTTAATGTAGTGGCTTAGTTTGACCAAGGTCTAAGGTGGTGGGTCATATATCACACATGATAAGTCTTCACTCATGATCAAGAGGGGGACCAATACTTTCTATAAGAACTTTCCTTGATTAGGACTGTCAGGTCATTGTGAATGGAATGTTTCAATTATTTTCTGCTGCTCTCCAAGATCATTGAATCTGCTCATCTTAAATGGGTACTGCTTTTGACCAGAGTTTCCAAAATCTATGGGACCCTTATCATCCCTTTTTTAAGTGTAAAATTTGGAAAGAATTAGGATTTAAAGAAAAAATATATTATTATTTTATTTATAATAATTAAAAATAATGTAGTGGAAAGATTATTTAGAGGATTAAGTTCTTCTTTTCTTCTCTTTTCTTTTCTTTTAACTTGTGTTTTGGAAACTCCATTCAAAACTTAAATTTTGTTTTGAAAATATAATTTTACAAAAAGTTTACCAAACTATTAATTCTTTTCTTCTCTTTTCTTTTCTTTTAACTTGTGTTTTGGAAACTCCATTCAAAACTTAAATTTTGTTTTGAAAATATAATTTTACAAAAAGTTTACCAAACTATTAAAAGTTAACAGGGCATAATATATACTTTAAAACACGATTTCATCAATATCACTTTTTAAACTGAAATTTTGGTTTTCAAAACATACTTTAAATGTAAACATATTTAAAATTGTGATATGTGAAAATAGATCGGCTTGTAATAAGAATGGATTTCCAAGTGTTGGGCAATGGAATGTAGCCCTTAGAGCACTAGAATTGTGTTGGGGGGCGGGGGGTGTGGTGAGAACCCCCAATTGCTATTTTGGCCACCAAACACGTAAAAAGATGCTACAATTGGGTTGCCATATGTAAAAAAATTTGCAACCCAGCTACTGTGGGTTGGTACATTCCCAAACTCATAGTAGTTGGTTGCAAAATTATTTTATTATATTTTATTCTTCTTTGGGCCCACTCTCTCTTTCCTATATTCTTTTCTCTATCTCAACCTCCCTTTCTCTCTCTTCACCCTGTTTTGTTCTCTCCTTTCTCTGTCCCGACCCAGTGGTGGAGGGATTGGCATGGAGTAGTGGACATTGGCATTTGTGGTGGAGCCGTGGAGGTAGTGGGTCACGATGGTTGTTGGATTTGTGGTTGGTTTTGCTGGGTAGGATTGTGGTGGTGGTGGTGATTGTGCTGTTGTTGTGATGGGTGGGTCTATTGTGAAGTAGTGTTTCGGTGATGGTGGTGTGAGTTTAAGGGGTTTGATGGGCATGGGTTGTGGGATGTGTGGGTTTGATGGGTTTTACTTTGATTTTTTGTTGTGGGTATTGTGGCCGATGGTGGTTGCTTTTGATTCGTGGCTGATTTTTTGTTGTGGGATGTGTGGGTTTGATGGTGGTGCCGATGGTGGTGGTGGGGATGGGTTCGTTGTGGTAGAGGTGGCTATGGTTTGGGTCGGATTTGGGGTCTATGGGCATTTGGGTCGGATTTGGGTGGTTTGGATCAGATTTGGTGGCATTTGGGTGGCTGAGTTTTGGTGGAGGTGTTGTGTGGATTTGCTGGAGAGAGAGACTGAAAGATAGAGAGGAAAAGAGATGGAAGAGTAGAGAGAGAAACTGAATTTTTTATATTACTTGTTGTTGGTATATGGTTTATATTATTTTAATAAGTTGTATGAAAAAATAGAAACTGAGATATTTGGTGAGTTGTAAAATAAGATGGTAAAATAGATACGAAAAAAATAGAAACTGAGATATTTGGTGAGTAGTAAAATGAGATGGTAAAATAAATAAAGTAGAGTTTGAGAATGAAAAATATACACTATTTTACATCATCAGATGCTAATGCTCTTAGGTAGTAAATTTTAGCCTTGGGTAGTGAATTCCATAGGTGGCAATGGGTTTTTGAGAAATTCAACTGATTTGATTTTGCATCAAATAAGGTAATCCAGTTGGTCTGGTATGAATTTGGTTTGTTTATTTAATAGGAATGATGAACTCTGGATCTGCTAAATTTGAGAGATCAAGAAAATAAGCAACGATTGATATTAGATTGTCAATTTTTTTTTTTTTTTTGGGTGAAGTGAGTAATGGCAAAAAAAAAGGGTTTGTTTAGCATATACAAAGGAGTTTCTTGTGTGTTGTTATGCCACTGTACAATGTGTTATTCATTCATTTAATATTGGGTTCTATATAGGTTCCCCTAACCCATTTGCAAGATTTTCAAATTAATAAATTGATAGGTGAGAAAAATACTTTTATTTAGCAAGTCAATAAGCTTGCATGCATTTCATGGTTATTTGCAAGACTACTCATGGAGCTTAAGGAAGGGTGCTGAAATGTCATTTTATGCTCTCCAAACTAAAACTCCCCTATCTTTTCCAAGAAAACTGAAAAAGTACACAATAGCTAATCGGTCAATGTGTTTGGGCTTTGTTTATTTATTTTTATGGAATAAACACTTTGACATGCCATCAGCATAATATAAGAATTAAAGGGGTAAACAAAATATAACTCATAGTACCCTATCTAACCACAACAAAGATGTCAAAATATGTGGAACTAAAATTTAAGATGTAGACTCTATAACATAGATTTATATGTAACTGTATATGTATGAGGTGAAAACAGCTCTCAGGCTCTCGAAATTATGGTGCTGTTTGAACTCTTTTTTTTTTTTTTTTCGGATGAGAGTGCTGTTTGAACTAATAATAGACCTTTGCAGGTGACAAATCTGTTGATGGGAGCTTAACATTTAAGACGAGAGCGACAATAGAGAATACCCACGACACCAAACATATGGACATCCGGAATTTGGAAGGCTGTATGGTCCTTTGATCCTTTCCTCGCAGTTTGCACTCATTCATTTTTTTTTTTTTTTTTTCTAGTTTAAAGTTTGCACTCATTCTTGATGTAAAAGCTTGTGAACAGGAATCAAGGTCGAATTAGTCAACACTCCTCCGTATAAGCCACACGTGTGTGGGTCCTATTCTCACTTTTTACAGTCTGACATAAGTTGTGTGATGTGATGTGAGCCTATTATGTGTCATTTGGAGTGTTCCTGACACCACCTTCATCTCAAACCCTTTTTTTTTGTGGGCAAATGTTAACAAATCTGGTGCGTTGTTAACATTAGACTAACGTGGATTCTATTTAATAAGAAAATTGAATAAAAAAAAAGACAAAACTAACATCACAATTTATTTTAATATTTTTTTCTCTTTATAAAGCTGGTCTCACAACTTAAAAACTGCAAAACAAAAAAAAAAAAAGACAAAAGGTTGTTAATGAACACTTTTACTTATTTTATACTTTCATGCATTAGAAATGCTATCCGGGCAACGAGTAATGCTGGTGTCATATAAATTGATATAATTTATACTTATAGTATAAATTGTGTCAATTTATGTGGTATCAACATTACTCCCTGATTGACTCATCTTCCCTTTATTCTCTAAATACTAATACTTGGAAGGGTACCACCTAAACTAAAGCAAAGCGTGAGCATATGGTGATAAAAATAACAAAATTTTCTCTTCAATTCCACAATATATTAAACTACTAATAATAATAATAATTTAAAAATTCACAATGTGTATTCCTCTTTGTAGGGAGAAAATTTGAAATTAGATCATGCGGGCAAGAATTTTTTACATAACCAAAATTTCGTTGCAAATTCTAGCAACAAAACAATTTTTGATATGTATAATGCAAGTTTACAATAGTGATACGAGTGTGAACATAATATGTTTTCACTGCTAAAAACAAAGATCTTCCCTTTTAAGATCTTTAAAATTGACAACACAATAAGTAATTATTGAAATCTCACTCTTTCTCTCTGTGAGAAGAATTTACCAAATCAACAAGTAACCCACCCTACCACAAAGTTTATGCCGAGTCACTGACTTGACTATTGACACCTTACAAAGCAAACCCCATGAAGTGTCATTTGTACGCGATAATCCAAAAGCGACATATGCAAAATATTGGTTTCACTCACACTAATAAGGAATGGGCACACATTAACCATCTATTTTGGAAAAAAAAAAAAAAAAAAATTAAGGGGAATTGAAAAAACTGTTAAAATAATTAATTTTTTTTTTGTTTTTTCATAAAAAATTTTCTAAATTGGTTTATTAACGTATATTTTAAGGATAGATATCAGTAAATCTCTACTAATAAATTCTAATAATAATATTAATTTTTTGACTGAAAAAATCAAAAGGGAATCAACTACACTCTTCTTTTCCTTTCTCAGATGCTCAGTGGATTCAATCAAGTGATCGAGCGAAAGTGATATGGTCCACAGAAGCCTTAAGGAATGGGCTTTGTTAGTCAAGACTCATATGGTCCACAGAAGTTTCTTCTAAAACATAAAAGGCTGTTCTATCTAGATATGATTTCGATGTTTATCACCCCCCCAAAAAAAAAAAAGAAAAAAAAAATGATTTCAGTGTTGATTCCTTGATCAGGAGACAGAACCTGTTTTTGTCAAAATGTTCACAACATTTCGAGAGTCTAAGTAGTAAATTATTAATCCTATAGACTATGAGTACACCGAGTAATTTTTAGGTATTCTTAGAGTACGAAGAATGCTACTTCATTTTCAACCATTTATAGTCGAGTTTACTTATTAAATTAATGATGAAATCCACCATAAATGTGAAAGGAATGAGCACAATTTCTCCATGTTCCAAGAATACTTAAGAATTTTTCCGAGTATACTAGACAAGTATGATAAACTAAAATGTAGGCTAGTAGCACAACTGACGTGCTAGAATTACTCGGATTCGGATCATGTGCAGTTGTGAGAGAAAAGAATTGAGGAGGTAAAGTAGTGAAAAGGTAAAAAGTTAAAAATTTTAGATCAATTGATATTAAAAAGTAATTTTTTGAACTTTTAACCTTGACGGTCAAAAGTGGTATTGCATACTGGGCGGCGTTATGTTCAAGCCACCCTGGCTTGTCAAATTTTTTATATATAAGTTTTTTTTAAACTTTTGTTTTGACTCTCTTAAAATACAAATTTGAACACCCTAACCCTAAATTTTAGTTAAATCCAACTAAAATAAATTTGAATATGATCATTTTAATACTACTTTCACAATATTTTCACAATAAATCTTATATGGCAAGTTGTAACTGGTTTTTATTTGGACTCACAATTAAAAGAATACTTAAGAATTTTTCCGAGTATACTAGACAAGTATGATAAACTAAAATGTAGGCTAGTAGCACAACTGACGTGCTAGAATTACTCGGATTCGGATCATGTGCAGTTGTGAGAGAAAAGAATTGAGGAGGTAAAGTAGTGAAAAGGTAAAAAGTTAAAAATTTTAGATCAATTGATATTAAAAAGTAATTTTTTGAACTTTTAACCTTGACGGTCAAAAGTGGTATTGCATACTGGGCGGCGTTATGTTCAAGCCACCCTGGCTTGTCAAATTTTTTATATATAAGTTTTTTTTAAACTTTTGTTTTGACTCTCTTAAAATACAAATTTGAACACCCTAACCCTAAATTTTAGTTAAATCCAACTAAAATAAATTTGAATATGATCATTTTAATACTACTTTCACAATATTTTCACAATAAATCTTATATGGCAAGTTGTAACTGGTTTTTATTTGGACTCACAATTAACATCACCTTTTATCTACCATTAACAACTTGTCACATACATTTTATTATAAAATTTGTGTGAAAGTATTGTGTATTGATTTTTATTAATTTGTGTCACATAGATTTGTGTCACAATGGTTCAAAAATAAAATAAAATAAAATGATCTCCAAGACTCTAGCTTACTTTACTGCTGACAGCAAAATGAAGCTGTTTTTTCCTACACTTTTTGTCTTCATAAGCAAAAAATTACACTACTGTTACAACCAACAAATATCTATTTACATATGTGATTCTTTCTCATTCTCCTTATCTCTCTTTCTCTGTTCTATATTTTCTTAGTTTTTCTCTTTAGTTGATCAAATATTTTGATAAATACTTTATAGATTTCCAAGTTCAAGAAGTCTTTTAGTGCTTGCTCAAATTCTAAGAGAGCGACCATGTGTATGATTAAAAAGCCATACATTTCAAAAGCAAAAACTTATATTAGTTACTACTTTTTTTTTCTTAGTTTCACATTTACTCCTAGTTCTACTCCTAGGTGCGTTAGTTAGGCCTGTTCATGGATATACCAGCATCGACAGAACTGGTCTGACCACACTACCCCGCCCCGCTCAGGGCTCCACCGAAGGTTTCTGGCACAATGGTCGGTGGTAGATCTTCAGTATCGACGTAGGACCAGTGCGGCCATCGGCGCCGAGATGTGCACTCCGACGAAGACCGAACCAACCCAACCATGTTATATATATATATATATATCATACTGTTCTAAGAAGAGAAGACTGAAGAGGTCGCCTAAGCCTAACGTTCTCATCCATGAACAGGTCAAAAAAGATTTTTGAATTCTTATCCATGAACAGGCCTAACATTCTTATTAAAAAAAAAAAAAATTGAATTAAAAAAGAAGTTAACGTGTGTGAGTGAGGCTACCTTTCTCAGTCAAAAAAATGTGTCAGGAGGAATAGCCGAATAGTCTCATCATTGAGTGTGAGTGGTCTTGTCTAGTAACTCTGGTGTCTTCCCCACTTGCATTTTTTGAAAAAAAAAAATATTTAAAAAAAAAAATGCCGTATGGCCCTATGGGTTACAATCTTGCCACTTGCGTTTTTTGAAAAAAAAAATTTAAAAAAAAAAAAATCTACATGTATTAGTCACTGACTCATTGTCTTTCCACTTGCGTTTTTTGAAAAAAAAATATATTAAAAGAATAAAAAAAAAATGATGTCGTATTGTCACTGTTTGAGTCATTTACTGTGCAAGATATTTTTTTTCCTCTTTTAATCTCAGCCACACACGTCTTTTCTCTTCAGTTGTCTCCTACTCAGACTCAGCTACTATCATAATTTCATTTCTCCTCCTTAGTCTTTAGACTTTTGCTCTTGTCATGGTCTCACCTCTCAGACTCAGAACTCAGTCACTCATCAGTCATCAACCACCTTCATTTTTCTTCCCTCTCAATTTTAGAATCTCAGCTTTCACCTAACCATTTTACTCTTCTTTTTTGCTCTCAGCCACATAATGTTTCTTCCAAACCCTAATCCCGCCGAACAATTAGTAGTGTTTCCCTCTCAATCTCAGATTTTTAGGCTTCCACCAACCATTTTTCTCCTCTTTTGCACTCAGCCACATAAATTTTTTTTTTCATACCCATATAGGGTGAAACCGCACCCTATAGGTGTGATGCAAAAAACCTCTCCAAAACCAACCGAATCAAACCGTGTATACCCCTAGTGTTACTAATCTTTTTTATTATATATTTTTATTTAATTGATAATACATATAAGTATAATAAGCTATTATTAATTTGACAAAAATGTATGATTAATTATTTAATTATATTTTTTGTTTTACTAGTCTTTAAACTATTAATAACTTTTTTAGACTATTGTACAATATAATTGTATTTTATTTTTTTGATAAACTGCAATATATATTAAAAAAAAAAACTAAAACACAGGAACAGATAGGCAATCATCCTTACAGGCAAAGTCTAAAACTCTTGGGAGATTGTCTTTATTAAAGCAGAAAGACTCTTTAGAGACTAGGGATAGTTTAGCAGCCGCGTGAGCAACTGTATTACATTCTCTTTTGATCCAACGGAAAGAACAACTAGAAAAAGAAGACTTAAGGAACAATATTGTAGATGGACCAGTCAGGATTGCTTTCATTGGAGGATAAGTGATCAAAGCATTCTTTAGTGTCTCCTTCTATCAGAATATGGCTCCAAGAGTTTTGCTTAGCAATTTGAGCAGCCCAAAGAATGGCAGTGGCTTCGGCTATGAGAGGAGAGCAGGGCTGATGGACTTTGGACCATATGTTAACAATCACATCTTTGTCATCTCTGGCAATCACGACGAGAGTGGACCAATTCTCAACAATAGCGGCGTCCATGTCGAGCTTGATCCAGAATTGAGGTGGGGGCTCCCATTTGTATTGGATTGGGAGTGGTGGAGTGGGATTCTCAGTTGAGAAAAATCTGGACAACTCATTGAAACGATAGTTTACTTGCCTGATAGTTCTGAGAATGTCGACTTGCTCATCCTGATATAAGATGCGATTCCTAAGCTGCCATATTTCATCAAGCACTATGACCATGTTGAGGGAGATCATCCAACTGTACTCTGTTGGGCATGAAGCTTGTGGGGGGTTGAGCACAAGATTTATGATGTCCTCACAGGAAGCAATCTGGATTTTGTCAACGTGCAGACCCCAACAGGTGGAATGCCAGGTGGCTTTGGCTACAGGGCATTTAAAAAATAGATGGCAGCATGTGTCAACCTCTTGATTGCAGATCTTGCAGTTGGGGTTGTCCACATTGATTTTTTGAAGAAAGTTTTCTTTGGTAGGGATGGCGTTTGCTCCTATTCTCCAAATCAACATTTTAAGCCTTTCAGGAACTCTGAACTTCCAAATCTTCTTCCAAGGAACATCAGATTAGGGTTAAGCTGGTTTAAGTTGGATGCAATTTGGAAAGCTGACTTGACAGATAATCGCCCCTTGGAATTCAGCAGCCACATGAGCTTGTCAGGTCTAGGGGTAGGAGGCAGATGAATGGAAAGGATTGCCACGGCGGAGTCATGCTCAAAAGTCTCATTTATGAGACCGGTTTTCCAGCTATGAGAGCATTCTCATCAGCTCTCTCATAAAAAATGTTATTTTGACACATCAAAAACTTACTTTATCGTTTTAGCACATCATTTTATAGTTCATCATTTATCACATCTTCTATTCTTCAATTCTATATATTAAAATAATATATTCCAATATTAAAATAACATTAAAAAAACCAACAATATATAAAAATACAAAATAAAAAAACCAACCACCCCCACCACAGCCCACAGCCCACCCCCATTGCCAGCAACCATCAACGCCCCACTCACATCCCACCCACCACTGTCTCACAACAAAAATAACACAGTAGAACACCAAAACCACCATCACAGAAAAACAAAAACAACAAAAAACACAATCCAACCGCATCCCACACACCCACCCACTGCCGTTGCTAACCCATCCACCGTCGACCCACCCACCCATCAACACCCCACATCCCACCCCACCACCATCTCATACTAGAACCACCACAACAGGACACCAAAACCACCACCACAGAAGAAAAAAAAATAACAACAAAAAACACAAAGATCAGCATTAGAGATCGGTATCCGGTGGCGCGGCAAGGCTGAACGAAAGAGAGAAAAGCCACCCACTGCCGAACCCACCCATCAAATCACTGCCCAAAAAAAACCCACAGCAACAGAGATCGGCATCAGGTGGCGTGGCGAGGTTAAACGGAAGAAAGGTTGCCACCCACTGCCGAACCCACTCATCAAATCACTGCAAAAAAAAAAAAAAAAAAAAAAAAACTCACAGCAACAGAGATCGGCATTTGGTGGCACGGCGAAGCTGAACGGAAGAGAGAAGCCACCCACTGCCTGAACCCACCCATCAAATCACTGCAAAAAAAAAAAAAAAAACCATAGCAACAGAGATCGGCGAGGCTGAACAGAAGAGAGAAAAGCCACAACAATGAGAAGAAAAAAGAGTGAAAGAAGAGATAGGTTAATAGGAATGTCTGAGGAAGAATGAGAGAGGAGAGGAGAAAAAAAAAAAGGAATAAAGTGATGAGAGAGGAGAGAGAAAGATGAATAAAAAAACAATAAACAGAAATGGCATTTGGACCCGTACACTCTCAAAAATGAGAGCGTACTGTAGCATGTTTTATAATTTTAGCACATTTAGCACACTTGATAAGGGTCCCTTTTTGTGTTTGGTGTGTCAAATGTACCAAATATTTGGCATTTGACATATTTGAGAGAGCATATGAGAATGCTCTGAGTAGTCTAATCAACAAGTTGGGAGACAATCCTCCAAAAAAAAAAAGAAGTTGGAAGACCATCAGAGGTGTATGAGAGACTACTTTCGACTTGGGTTTTGGCAAAAATCCTTGAATCCAAGGTACCCATGGGTCTTGCCAAACGTTGATGGAGGCCCTGTCTCCTATGAGATAGCAAGCACCCTTAACGATGATGTCTTTGACACTATTGATAGCCTTCCAAATTGGAGAGGCAAATTTGGACAAGTCTTTGCAGAGCCAATCTTGTCTAACTTTGTACTTTGCCCTTAGAATAGCCATGCATAAATTGTCACGCTTGGAGGCAACCATCCAAGCTAGCTTTGCAAGCAATGTTCTATTAGTGTCTTTGGCTTTTTTGAAACCAAGACCGCCTTTCCCTTTTGGAAGGCAAAGTTTATCCCAAGCTTTCCACGCGAGATATTTGCCATTTTGCTTCTTTGGCTTCCACCAAAAATGCCTTGAAGCTGCGTCAAGATTATCACAAATCTTAGCTGGGATTTTAAAGGAGGACGTGACATATGTTAGAAGTGTTTTAAGCCACTAAGTTGATAAGTGTACATTTTTACTTCTCCAGCCGGTAAGCTGGGCCTCAAGCCGATCTTGAATGAATTTGAAGTCCTTTAATGGTGTTCTAGACAGGAATAGTGGGGTGCTTAGGTAAATAGCGTCTTGCTTGCAGTGGCGACTCCAGGAAATTTTGTCAGGGTATTCCTCAACAAGCATAAATTACACAATTTAATAAAAAGAAAATTTTATATATTGATAACAACAACAATCAAAAAATACATAAATACATAAAATTTACAATTGTCTTCTACGAGTTTTCATATTTTGAAATCTTTGCATAATAGTCTCATTATCAATACTACAAGCTAAATCTTTTTCAATATACACCATTAAACAATCATTCATCCACCGATCTCCCATTCGATTGCGCAGTTCATTTTTTATATATTTCATTGCTGAAAAGCTTCTTTCTACTGTTGCAGTAGCAACTGGAAGTGTCAAAGCTAACTTCACAAGTAAATAGACTAAAGGATAAGTCTCATGCTTTCTTGTGCTCACTAACTTTTCAGCAAGTTCACTAACTCCTTGAAGCTCTAAAAAGAAGTCGTTGCTGCGCATATCAAAAATGTAATTCTGCAGTTGAGAGTCAAGTGCCAAAATATCTGTCCCAAGAAAATCAGAGGGATAGAACTTAGCTAGACGAATCAACTTTTCCTTATCGAATGCCACAAATGAATTACTTGGATTTAAGCAAGCCATACAAAGTAGCAAATCGGTATTCGCCTCAGAAAAACGATTGTTAAGCTCTTGAAGTTGCATATCTATGACTGTGTAGAATAGTTCAACACGATAATGATGTAAATTTGTCTTTTGTTGAGTGTTGCGTCGTGACCTCCCACTAACTATAAATGTTTCATCCATGTTCAAGACAGAAATATCATGCGTTGTACAAAAAGAAGATACTTCAGTCAATAAAGATTCCCATTCATCTTCTCTCATTACTTGCAATCTTTGCTTAGACACTTTAACAAGATCCATAGCATTTACTATATCCTGATTTTTTTTTTGCAATGCTATTGACAACTCATTTGTGATCCCTAAAATATTTTTCATCAAGTGTAGGGCAAAGACAAATTCAAAAGATAGAATTGACCTTATAATAGATCGAGCTTCAACTTTTTGGTCGGACAGGCCATCTTCTTCAATAATCTCAAGTACATCAACAACAGCAGAGAACATTAAAATCAAGTTCAGAATAGTCCCATAATATGATCCCCAACGTGTATCACCAGGACGTTTAAGATTTGTCTCTTGATTCAAACCTTGCCCACTTCTACGTACACCATTCTCTAAATCTTCTTTAATTTTGACAAATTGTGCATCTCGAAGAGCATCTCGTCTCTTACAAGAGCCTCCAACAACAGTTACTAAATTACTAACCACATAAAAAAATTCTGCAATGTTAATGTGATTTTTAGCAACAGCAACAAGTGTCAATTGAAGTTGATGAGCAAAACAATGGACATAAAATGCTGACTTATTCTCTTTCAAAATTAAAGTTTTGAGACCATTGATATCACCTTGCATATTACTAGCCCCATCATAACCTTGCCCACGTAGGTTCGACAAACTCAAATTATGTTCACAAAGTAAACATTCAATAGCACATTTGAGTGACAAAGCGGTGGTACTTGCAACATGTACAATACCAAGGAACCGCTCTATAATAGTTCCTTTCTTGTTCACATAACGAAGAACGAGAGACATTTGTTCTTTCACTGAAATATCACGTGACTCATCAACTAATATTGAAAAGAACCCATTGTCAAGATCCTTGATGATGGTTTTGGATGTTTCACTTGCAATTGCATTCACAATGTCTTTTTGAATCTCCGGGTGGGTAAGCTTGCAATTTTTCGGAGCTGTTTGCAACACTTCATTGATAGATTCATTGTGATCTCCCAAAAATTGCACAAGCTCAAGAAAATTCCCTCTATCACTTGAACCTTCAGATTCATCGTGACCACGAAAAGCTAATCCCCGGCATAAAAGGAATCTTATGCAATCAACTATTGCATTTAATTGAACCCGATAATCCTGTTTATCTTTATTTGATTGTTTAACCAAAACACTTTGAATGTGTTGCTTTTCCATTAGTAGATCTTCACCCTTTTTGACAGCTTGGCTATGAGCACTATTAACTCCTCCAACATGAGAATCTAACTTCGCAACCTGATTCCAAAGTTTAAATCCCTTCGTTACAAAAGTCTCACCTCCTCCTTGCTTACCAACATCTTGCCGCCCAAATAGGTAGCAATAAAAACAAAATGCCGCATCCTTCTCTATACTATATTCCAACCACTTTCTTCCTTTATACCAATCGGATCTAAATCGACGAGGCTTTTCAGAAAAATATGATACAGGGAAAACATCAAGAACAGGTTGACAAGGGCCTTTTGTTAAATAATGTCTTCTTATTTCATCATGATTATTAGGATGATAAGATGATATCTTTTGTCGTAGCCCAGGATCTGAAGGAAGATTTTCTAAGTTAAAGTCAACACGAATTCGCTTAGAAGATGAAGATGAATCTTGCACATGAGATGAATCTTGCACAGGAGATGAATCTTGGGTATGTGGTTTTCTTATAAAATATTTGTCCATAATTCTAGCAAAAGAATAAACAATAAACTATAAGTTCATTTGAAATATTAATAAAATTATTAATTATTGTTGTTTAATTGTTTCATTAATTTGTTTGTCTTTTATAAACTATAATTTGTTATATTGTTATTTCGTTAATTATAAAATTATTAATTATTATTTAGCATAACATAATTTAATTTATTTGTCTTTTATAATGTATTGGTTAATTATACAGTTTTAATTATTATTGTTTAGCGTAACAATAAACTATATTGTTTTAATTATTATTGTGCCCAACAGCCCATCTATCCCCACCCCACTCAATGGAAATTGGACAAGCACAAGCCTCATGCTCATGCCTGATGCCCAATCACAATAACCTGTCAATCAGAAAATTTCACAAGATTCACAAATTATAATATTCACTAAACGACAATTAATATGACACCAACACAGTGTGTTTACTGACCAGCACAACACAAACAGATAAAATTAACACTACAGCACAATTCAAAAAGACAAAACAAAAGGGAAAAGCAAAATATAAATAAAGCAAAAGTGCAAAACACTGATTCATGGCCAATCAGAGAGAGAGAGAGAGAGTTCATTCGGCCAAGGAGGGCCCAGGCGGCCAGCCAATCAGAGAGAGAGAGAGAGAGAGTTATTGAGATCATAATATCATAATAAATAAGGCATAAGGCCCGGAGAGAGAGAGAGGGACAATTTATTTTTCTTTCACACTTTCAGAGAGACAGAGAGAGAAAAGGAGAGAAAATACCTGGAGGCTTAGCTTCGGCGATGAGCACCAGAGGTCTGCTCTCTCTGCGATGAGCGGCGATCTGCTCCGGCGATCTGCTCTCTCTGCGATGAGCGGCGAGCTACGGGCTACGGCGATCTGCTCTCTCTGCGATGAGCGGCGAGCTACGGGCTACGACGAGTCGGCGACGACGACGGGCGAGCTTAGCTACGGCGACGACGACGATTGGGTTTTTAATTTTTTCCGTTTTGGTACAGAGTCTGTATTGGGGTTTTTTTTTGTTTTTTTTGGTACAGAGTCTGTATTGAGCTTAGTATATTGCTTTTGCTTTTTTTTGGTATGTTTTGATTTTGCTCTGATTGTAATCTTTAGACTGTCTCAGTATCTTAGGATTGATTTTCTCTGTGATCTCTGCAGCGACGTGACCGTGGTACAGTGGGTAAGTTTCTGATTTTCTGTTGGTTTTTTTTTTTTTTTTTTTTTGAGAATCCGTGGGTGGGTGGGTTTGCTCTGCTGGGCTTGCCGTGGGTGGGTTTGCTCTGCTGGGCTTGCCGTGGGTGGGTTTGCTCTGCTAGGCTTGCATTCACAATTTTTTTTTTTTTTTTTTTTTCAGATTTTAGTTCAATTTTATTTTGTGCTTTTTTTTTTTTTTGCTTGAGACTTGAACAGATAAATTTTTTTTTAATGTTAGGGTGTTCCTAATTTTATGTTGAGGGTGTTCCTAATTTAGCTTAAAAATAAAAAAATAAAAAATTTTTTATTTTTTTCAGGTCAGGGTGTTCCTGGGAACACCCTGACCTGTACGTGGCGCCGCCACTGCTTGCTTGAGCACCTTCATTTGGAGGACTTGCTTAATGAACCTTTGGGGTTGGTTGTGGGTGTACTTGGAGAAGAAAACCCCATATTTATTTATGTTAAGCTTTTGTCTAGACCAATTGCAGTACTTCTTGCATCTATTCTAGTTGCCTTGGAAAAAAGGACGATGTCATCTGCATACATGATATGAGAAATTTCTGGTCCACCAATACTTGCTTTAACTCCCTTAATATTTTTTGAAGCTATTTCATGTTCAAGCATTTGTGAGAGTACCTCCTAGCCTAGAATGAATAGATGAGATGAGAGAGAGTCCCCCTATCTAATCCCTCTGTTTGACTAGAATTTATCTAATTTGCCCCCCATTGACCATGACCTCAAAGGAGGCGGAAGATACACAAGCCATTATTCAACTGGTGAATGTTTCATTGAAGCCAAAATTTGATAACACTAATTGTAGGAAGTTCTAATTAACTCTATCATATGCCTTTTGAAGATCCAATTTTATACACAACGTTATGAAGGCTAATAGGTCTATAATTATTGAAAGAGATAGGATTCTAAGACTTTGGAATTAGTACAATTAAGGAGTTGTTTACCTCTTTTGGCACGCATCCACAGACAAAGAATGAGGTGACTGCCTTCGTGACTATTTCGCCAACAATGCCTCAATACTTTTTGTGAATAGCATAGGAAAACCGTCAAGTCCGTGAGATTTGAGGTCTTGCATCTGGAATAGTGTGTGCTTGATCAACTCTAGAGTGGGAATGCTACAAAGATTGGAGTTTTCTAGGTCAGTGATAGCAGGGGTTATAAGATTTTCCAAGTGGCTGGAGAAAAGCTTGGTTCTTCAGTGAACAAGGATTTGAAATCATCCAGGAAATGGTTTCAAAATTGGTTTGACTCGTAAATCCAATCACCACCCTCTGCTTTGATTGCATTGATGCTATTCCACCTTCTTTGGATAATAGATGACAAGTGAAAGAATATGGAATTTTCATCCCCATATTTTAACAACAATTCTCTTGACTTTTGGCGCTAAAGCATTTCACTCCTAAGAAGCCATTTAGCTAAATCTGCTTGTAGCTTGATCTCCATAGAGCCATTTTCCTGCATGCTTTTCTTTTCTTGGATTAACTTTATATTTAGAAGGAGATTGTTGATTTTGTCTTGGCAGATGCCAAAGACCTTGTTCCACTTCCGTAAGGCTTCTCTAGTGGCAACCTGTGCATAGTACTATGAAATCCGAACCGTGTGCTTCACCATTCCAAGCATGATTGATTACCTCGTGACATCCTAGATCCCAAGTCCAGACAGCTTCAAACCTGAAAGGTCTATGGGCAAAGGAGGTTACCAAGTTAGAGTCTAATAGGATGGGAGTGTGGTTAAATCTGATAACCCCAAGGCGAGATATGACAGCCTTTGGGTAAGCTAATCTCCATGCCATGCTCGCTATTATGCTATCCAACCTTCTCTTAATGGCTGAGTTGCCCCATCCTCCTTTTGCCCGAGTAAATTTGCTGCCTAAGAAACCCAAATTGATAACACCAAATTCAAAAATTAGCTCTTGCAAGTAGTTCTTTTAAGAAGGCTACCCTTTTTGCCACAGAATTTCTCATCCTCACTAGTGGTGAAATTAAAGTCTCCCACATAAACCTAAGGAATATGGATTGATTCGAGAAGTACAAATAAGTTTTCCCATGCCTTCTTTTTCTTTGAGGCATAGGATGGTCTGTAGAATCCCACAAAGATCCAATTGTAAATAGCATCAGAAACTTTTACTGCAATGAGGTCTTTATTGAAATCAACTAAACTGACAGAGACACTAGACTTCCACATCAAACATAAACCACCAGCTGTGTTCTTTGCATCTACTACTAATTTTTTTGAGAAACCAATAGAATTCAATACCTTATCCATGCGATCCTCAGAAACCTTTGTTTCGCACAAGAAAAGGATGTTAGGCTTAGCACCCTTTATTTGAGCTCGGAGAGCTTGAACTGTTGAGGTGTTGTAGATGCCCCGATAGTTCCAGCCAATGATCCTCATAGAGACGTTGGGGGCGTGATAAGGCCCGCCTCCTCAGCCATAGTAGCTGAACTGTTAGATAGATTGGTTGGTAGGAGTATGTAGTTGGTTGTCTGTAGGTGAGCTCTACAAGCCCTAGACTTGAGAGATTCACCATGAATTTTGGTGGGAGTGGGGCTTATATGATCCCTCTTTGCCAATATGAAGAATTCAAGTCTTGACTGAGGGATGAGAGTTACTGTTTTAGGGTCAATAGACACTGCTTTAGGGCTGCAGCTAGTTTTCCTAAGCCGTTTGAAGAATTTTGATATTTCCTCTTGTGCGATTTTCCTTTTGCATGGAGATGATGTCTGTAATTGGGGGGGGGAGGGGTAGGAGTTTTCTGGTGCCTAAGGCTGATTGGGGCTATACTGCTCTAAGGTTAGGGATAAATCGATGTGTAAATTATGGCAAATTTGATATAAGGAAGGGGATGAGTTGGTATCAATTTTAGAATCTCTGGGGCATGTGGAGTGGGAAAAAGTTGAGTGGTATGTGAAGATTCTTTGATTCAAGACTCTTATCAATACTTGGAATTTAGGACTGGCCCATACTTGATTTTGGGTTGTGTACGTGGGCCAAAGCATGCGTAGGCAGGCACATTCCTGCGTACTCAGCTAAGGTTTCAGAAGTATAAGAAAGGCAATTTTTTTGCAATAATGGCTGAGGTTTGGAATGAATCCCACATCGTCTGAAAGCTATTCCAAACACCATTTTTCAACTATAAAAAGCCTTATATGGTACATTTTCGAAAGACACAAAAATCCCACGGGAAAAAATCTAAGATTAGCTAGAAAATAATGAATCAAAAGGGAGTTTTTCACAAAACACCCTCAAGTCAATTTTGTTTGATTTGGACCTTTTCTAGCCCCAATCCTTTTAGTTTAATGTTGCTAATCACTATTTTTTAAAATTGTGATAAATTTGACTGATGGGAATGGTCAAAATCTAGCTTGGAAGCTTTTTGTGAGGTATTCCTTTTTAACTTCTTTTCTTTCTTTTTTGTCTTTAAATCTCTCTATTTGCTTTGTTTGTTTGTTAAAACATATTTTAATATGCTTTCTCTAGGTTAGGTTTAAGTTTTGGTATGCTTAAAATGTATGTATGTTTGTTTGCTAGAGTTAGTGTTTTAGTTCATGCTCAGTTTTCTACCTTGTTCGTTTCTAGGTTAGGGTTTTGAGTAAGTCCCACGCACGCTTGCCATGAGTATGAGTACGTAGGTTAAACCCTGCATACACAGGCTTCGGGTTACATATACAGGTGCTTGCACAAAAACCCTAATCCGGATTCTTTATGTTGTTTGTTTGGTTTGTTTCACATGTTGTGTTCCTTTTTAGAGTCAGTTCACATGCTTATACATGCTAGTACCTCTGCCTCACATGCTTGTTTGCTATCATGTGCTAGATTAGGGTTTTCTTCTTATACCATGTCATTCATTCACATGCCGATTCGTCAATGCCATAAGTGTTGTGTTGGTGAGAGGTATGTAAAGAGTAAGTCATGTATTAGAAATGTCCATGCATTTATGTTTTGGTTTTATTTTGATGATATGATGAAACATGCTTAGATGTATAATTAGGGTTTCTAATGTGTTGATACTTTGTTTTTTGATATATGTAGTTGGATGATATGCTTTCTGCCTTGTTTAGATGTATGATAAGGTTTTCACATGTTAGATGAATGCTAGGGTTTCTTTTGCATGTTTGGCTTTCTTTGCTTTGTGGATAGATAATTATGTTTGTTTAGGGATAAAGATGCATGATTTTATGTTAGATGCATGCTAGTGTGTGTGTGAGTTTAGGATACAAGTGTTGAGATTGCTTTTAAAAAGGTTAAGACATAAGACACAATGATGGGAGACCAACCTTAGGGTTGAGCGATCTTGAGTGCCTAACACCTTCCTAAGAGCATATTTAAACTCTAAACTCATACTCTAATAGTAAGATCAAAAGTCCTTCCTTGAAGGGACACTATATATATAGTTCCTAGGCCATTGCAAAAACTAGGTAGCGACTCCAAAAATGACCCCTTGTGTCCACAGTGGCGACTCCACTGGGGATTCTGAATTTAATTCATATGTGTCTTATTTCTTAACCTTAATAAAAATTATTTCAATACTTGTTTTGCACACACATCACTTGTTCTCTTTTGTCCCTTAACCTTGGTTGGTGATGAGTGGGAAAATGGAAGGCTCCATTCGAGCCCAAATTTTCCGAAGTTTGTCCCACTAACTCACAATCGGTGCCATCACCTATAATGGGCTTTGAGTACATTAAAGATTTGTTACCAATCCACTATGGGGTCCACTTAGGCCTTCGGTTGGAATCATAGCCCCCCAGTTGTGAGTGACCTACTTATTTATCCCTTTAGCCTTAGGAAGCCTACCCATACTAAAGAGATCCTAAACCCTATCAAAAAGGATACCCTTTATATATCTCTTGTTTGTTCAACCATATACCATGTGTTCACCTAATTCTAAAGGACAAATAAAAGACATGAAAATGGAAGGGATGGCCCTAAAGTTATGGTATACCCTAAGATGTTTTGGGATAAAATAAAAAAAATTCTCACATATAAGAGGCTTGTCCCTAAATCCAAAGGTATATCTTAACTTGAAAGGTTCATAAGAACATAGCCTAATTGCTATCATAAGCCCAAGTGGAAAAAGCCCTTTTGAAAAAAAGGACTTTAGGCCTAAGGTAACAAATATGCTATGGACTTAGCATCCAAAATCCTACAAAGCCAATATGAACTTCCTTAATCTTGGGCCTCTTTGTTGCATGCCTAGGCCCAAACTGATGAGAATTTCATGGACTTTGAGAGGAAGGCTACAATATATTCTAGCTAAAGGGCTATTTCAAAAAAAAATGAGAGTAAGATGAGAACTTCATTGTAAATGGACCAAAGCCCAAAGGGGCAAGAATCCATGAGAGGGAAGGGAGTGATATTGTAATTGGGCCTTCATTAAAATGAACTTAAGAATTTTCTAAGGATATCTAAAGTTTAAAAGGAACCTTTAATTCAGACATGAACTTAATGAAAATAGGGATTCTTTTTAAACATCATTCCAATCCAAGTCCAATGGAAGGCAAGACATCCAAAAGGAAGAATTATCAAGAGGGAAAGATGGACACTGCAAGTGAGAAGGTCCTCATGCAAAAGATGCTCTAATGTGTGGAGGCACAAGCTAAAGTCCTTAAGAAGATAATAGGCCACCTCTTCGAGATTGCAAAAGAAGAAGTTGAAAAAGACAAGGCTAGCCGTGAATAAAGCGAGTTGACTCAAGAGGACATCAACCACATGATGGCAGAAGGGAAAGTCTGCCTACTTCTACCCAACTTTAAGCCATAACTAAAGAGTGCTCCGGTACCATGGACTTTCAAAAGGGCCCATGTCAACAACTTTTCTGAATCAAAAGACACAAGATTGTGGGAAGATCACGATTAGCCTGAATGGACCTCGAAGGTGGGAACAACCCAAGTCACCACAGCTCGCTTCATGCTTGAATGCAACAAGGACCCTTCTTTTGATGACGACCAATATCTCATGATGAACAAAGAAGAAGAACGAGATGATGAAATGATTAGTTGTTGGAGTGGGGATGATGGTGACTAGTTCTTTGTTGAGGTAGGGAGAGACTTCCCCAATAAGGGTGAGGATCTATACATAACCAAAGCTAGGCATTTATGGAAACCTCTAAAGAAGGATGAGGAGAAGAGTGGCAAGCCTTGAAGAAGAAAGAAGACAGAATTCATCATACCTAGTGTGGGGCCCTTTAATAATTGGACTTGGGTTGGGATTTCAGAAAACACGGGGAAAATGTTTTGTAATGCAAGTTCCAATGTACTTTGATGTGTCCCATAACATTGAAATTCTGCATTTAAATGATTCAAATGAATTTGAAAATAAAATTCATAAACAGTTGGAAAAGAAAATTGAACCCATGGAAGCAATTCTTGAAACTATTAATTTGGGCAATGATGAGAATCCACACTTAATTAAAATTGGCTCAACTATAAATGAAAAAGAAAGAAAAGATCTTCAAGAACTCCTCAAGGAATTTCAAGAGGTGTTTGCATGGTCCTATGAAGATATGCCTAGAATTGACCCCGAGATAGCTCAACATCACATTTATACTCATGACCACATAGTGCCCTTCAAGTAAAAATTGAGAAGAATGAGGACTGAATGGCTTTTAAAAATCAAAGAGGAAGTCACTAAGCAATTAAAGGTAGCGTTCATCAAACCCATACACCAAGCCGAATGGATAGTCAATGTCGTGCCCGTGCCTAAGAAGGAGGGGAAGGTAAGGATATGTGTGGATTTTAGGGACTTGAACAAGGCATGCCCTAAGGATGACTGTCCCCTCCCTCCCATTGATGTCTTAATGGATAACATGGCAAGAATTGTCTTGATGTCTTTCATGGATGGTTTTTCGGGGTACAACCAAATCAAGATGGCTCCCAAGGGCATGACCAAAACCACTTTCACCATTGAATGTGGAATCCATTATTACACGGTAATGTCGTTTGGCCTTAAGAATGCTGGGGAAACTTACCAAAGGATGGCTACAACCTTACTACATGATATGATGGATAATGAGGTAGAGGTGTATGTTGATGATATGATAGTGAAATCCAAGGATAGAGAAAGCCACACCATAAACTTGAGGAAGTTCTTCGAGAGGATTAAAGAATATAGATTGAGGTTGAACCCACAAAAGTGCACCTTCAGAGTAACCATCGAAAAATTGCTAGGCTTCTTAATGAGTGATAGAGGGATAGAAGTTGACCCATCTAAGGTTGAAGCCATATTAGAGATGCCTCCACCCAAAAGTGAGAAACAAATAAGAGGTTTATTGGGTTGATTACAATAAATTAGTCGATTCATTGCCATGCTCACCTTTACTTGTGAGCCCATCTTCAAACTCCTATGGAAGAATGAACCACATACATGGAATGATGAGTGCTAAGAAGCCTTTGAAATTATTAGGGAATATCTCCTCCACGCACCTATCCTTGTGCCTTTACAACGTAGAAAACCCTTACTTATATACCTTTTTTTCATTGGGGATGTGGTTGGAAGTATGCTTGCAGAAGTCGGTGATAAGAATGAGAAGGCCATATACTGTTTAAGCAAGAGGTTCCATGATTATGAGACTAGGTACACTCCCATAGAAAAGTCATATTTTGCACTTGTTTGGGCCATAGAGAAATAGAGATATATCGTCTTACCTTCCCAAATATGGGTGGTAGCAAGAATGGACCCATTGAAGTATCTTTTTGAGAAACCCGCTTTGAGTGGGAGATTGTCAAGATGGTTGATCTTGTTGGTAGAATTCGATTTGAAGTATGTGGCTAGGAAAACTATCAAAGGAAGCGTTGTGTCAGATTTTGTGCCAAGAATCCTATAAAGGGGGAATATGGTAAAGAATATTTTTAAGATGAAGATATTTTGGATGTTGAGTTAGTGGCATGGAAGATGTACTTTGAAGCTATAAACCAATATGGGAATAGGATAAGAACACGCTTGATTACTCTTGAGGGATCTCACATACCTTTGGCAATCAAATTGAACTTTGAAGCAACTAATAACATGGCTGAATATGAGGCTTGTATTGCTAGAATGGAAGCTCTTCGAGAATTGGGGGTAAAGGAAGCTGAAGTCTTTGGGGATTCAACTTTGGTTATAGCCCAAGCACAAAAATTGTGAAGGGTGAAAGAGGAACATTTGAAGCCTTATCAACAATACTTGGAGGACTTGACCAAAACCTTTGATGGAATTGAATACACAATCATTCCTAGAGCTCAAAATCAATTTACAAATGCCTTAACTACCTTAGCCTCCATGGTTAAGATACCCAAGGGAGTGTGGACACGACCTTTAGAGATTGAGCAAAGTTATGAGGGAGTGCACAAAAGGAAGACCAAAGCTTTAGTAATGACCATAGAGGAAGAGGAAGTTCCATGGTACTATGACATCATGAGGTTCTTGGAACTAAAGGCATATCCAGATGAGTGTCGCTTCATTAGGATGATGGCAACTCAATACATCCCATGTGGAGGACAACTCTATAGAAGATCCTATGATGGCATACACCTTCATTGCTTGAAGAAAGAAGAAGCCAAGAGAGTAATGGAAGAAGTTCATCAAGGGATTTGTGGCCCTCAAATGGGCATGAATACATTTTGGTAGCAATTGACTATTTTACCAAATGGGTAAAGGCATTCTCCTACTTCGTGTTCTTAGAAAACAACATTATATGCTAGTTTAGGTGCCCCAGGAGATCATTTCTGATAACACTTCCAATTTTAAAGGGGAGGTTTGAAGGATCATGGAGTTGTACAACATTGAGCATCACAAGTCTTCACCGTATCGACCACAAGCTACTGGTGTCGTAGAAGTAACTAATAAGAATGTGAAGAACATCCTAGCCAAGACAGTAGTGACATACAAAGATTGGGTCAAAAAGCTTCCGTTTTCCTTATGAGGCTATAGAACTTCTATCTGTGCATCGACTGGGGCAACACCTTACTCTTTGGTTTATGGTAGTGAGGTGGTGCTTCCTATCGAGGTGGAGATACAATCTTTGAAGGTATTGGTGGAAACCAAGGTTCTAGAAAAGGATTGGGTTAAGGCAAGATATGAAAAATTGGCTTTGATAGATGAGAAGAGGGTTAGGGCACAATATCATGCACAAGAGTACTAAAAAAGGATTGCTAGGGCATTCAACAAGAAAGTGAAGCCAAGAAACCTTAAAGAAGGGGACTCAGTCCAAAATGTGCTTAGAGATGAGACTTTTCACCCAAGAGGGAAGATGAAGCCAAAGTGGTTTGGGCCTTTTATCATTAAGAAGATCGTGTTTGGAGGTGCTACAAGGATCACAGATTTGGATGGGGAAGAGATGCTTCACCCAATTAACATGGATAGACTCTGGAGATACCATATTTAAAAAGGAAAAAAAAAAAAAAAGTGTGCTAGGTTGAAAACCCGAAAGGACAGCCTAGGTAAAAATTAAGGCGAAAGAACCCCACTAGATTGAAAACCCGAAAGGGCGGTCTAGGAAAAAGTTCGGGGAAAAGACCATAGGCATGGCGAAAATTCCCAAAGGGACGTCATGGGAAAAAATTACATGGCAAGGAAAAAAAAAAGATGAATGAATAATGACAATAAGCAAAGATAATAAATGGAAATTCTCTCATTGCTCAAATTAAAGGATAATAAGATTGTTTTCATGGAAGATTTGGAACATTCCAATCCTTTATTGAATTCAAAAACAAAAACATGAGAATCATAAAAGTGTAGAAAAGTAAAATATGAGGCCCCTTAAGGCGATCACTCAGTCTTTCTTTCCTTATTGCTAGTCTTCATGTAAGCTTTCTCACCCTTCAAAATCCACTTCATGTCATCCTCCAACCATTGCTTGTACCTTGTAGTGGGGTAGATGTATTTGGGAGAAACAATGTCTTTCATCACCCTACGACGTAGCCAAGCCTCACTGATCCTGCCCAAGATCCTATTGGTGAACACCGCGGTGTGGAAGGCACCCTCATCATCAGGCACTCCTTGACGCTCTCCAAATTGCCTTGAGATATGACAAGTGGAGTAGTAAGAACAGCATTGAAGCCCAAGTAAAGTCACACAGTGGTCCTTGTAGCAACTATGGACCATGCTTGATATGTGCCACCATTCCTCGACCCACTGAATGTTGGTCTCCTTCAGGCGACCCATAAGATCCATGTACACCTCAAAGCTCAAGACGCTTTGATGAAGCCAACGGTCTTGAAGATGCCGAGGAAGGTAAGTTCTGAGGGGTACAGTAAGGGGTTAAAACAATCGAAGCCTTTCTTGTAGCCATATCTAGGAAAAAAAAATGGAAAGCATGAGTAAGAAAAAATAAAAATGATGATAAAAGACGATATATGGTGCCTCAATGGGTTGAAAACCGAAAGGCAATCCATGCAAAATTAAAGGAATCCTACTAGGTTGAGAACTTAGGCAAAATTTAAGGATTATACCTGAAGAAGAAGAGGACTTCCTGCAAAGAAGCTTGCTTCCTTCCTATGAAAGGAATCCAAACCATTGAGGGTTTCTAGCATGATCAATCCCACTAGATTACCTCTCCTTAGCTTGTAAACCACCATGCACATCTGAAGATCCACAAAATACGACTTTTGAACCAAGAAATATCTTGCAAGGGCATATAAGCAAAAGGCACAAAGAAAGTACGATTGTAGCCTCTTACCCTCAAAAAGGGCTGAATCGGAAAAATAATCTAAGGCCAGCCTAAGATTGAGTTTACCAAGGACACACCACCTATTTGCCATGGTAGCAGGGACGCCCAACACAAATCACAACAAGGAAGATCCCCACCCATGGTAGGGAGGATAAGGTCATCAATATCTGGTTCACCCATGATAGTAGCAAATTCCTCGATAGTAGGGCATAGCTCTATTCTGTTAAAGCTGAATGCATGCCGAGAAGGAACCCAATAGTTGGCAGCAGCACGAAGAAGAGGATATTCCACCTTGATTTGATGGTAGGGGAATGTCGATGCTCGGGCCTCGAACGACTGGAAAACCGCCATTAGGCCTTCATTCGACCATTTGCCGTGGAAAAGCTCCCGCGCGCGCGAGGTCCGTTGGAGGCCCCTCTCGATGATTTTGGCGTGTGGTGCGCACAGAGCTTCGAGTGCTCACTCTCTTGGTGGAGGAAGGTATTTGTCTACCTTTGGAGGTGTGGCAAGAATCTTGGCCAAATTGTAAGGGAATTACCAAAGATAAGTGAAGTCGCCACCAATCATTGGGTTTTTCTAAGGTGTGATTGGTCACCTGTTTCTAGTTGGTTTTATTACCAATCCTAGGCTAAGAAAAAGGAGCATTTTTCCTAATCTAATGTGGATTGGGAAAAAATCTTGATTCTTGAGTTCGAAAGTCTGGTTACATGTAAGGAAGGTGTTAGGCACACCACAACACCTGCCCAATGACAGTCCTTTATTTTAATTAAACCTTAATTATCGGAGATTGGCAATAAAAACATGATTTCAACATTGGCTTTCGGGCCTTTGCATGCATTGGGGCTTTGAGGTTTGGCTTTTGAATGGGTGTGGTCTCAATCTATACTTTCCTAAGGCATCTGAGCAAAGTACCAGATTTCCACGATGAAAATTCGGCGACACATCACCTTACTTTCGTGGCGGAAATTAGGCATCTCTTCACCTTAAGTGACATGAACTGTGACAATCACACCGGAAAGGGCAAGCAAGTATATATATATACATCATGCACAATGCTAGCATACAGAGTAGGAAAGTAAATGCCTACATCCCTAGACCATGGCCCAAAATATAGGTGCAGGAAAGTAAATAGGGGTCGCCATAGTATAGAGATGAGGACGAATGGTACACAACATGATATACCTAATACAACCCATCTAAAAGAGAAAGGAGGGAGGATGAAAGGGGATTTAAAAGAGTACATAACCAAATGGGAGAGGCTAGACCCCTAAAATTACTGAACATTGCCGCTTGACTTATATCCACATGCTCGCATCCTCACCCTTTTTTCTTGCACCTAGGACATTTTCCTAGATCCATACGACTTTGCCCCATGTGTGTACATGCAAAGGAAAAGATGAGAAACCAACAAACAAGCAATGGAAGGAGAAAGATGCAAAAAGCATGTGAAAGAGGCATAAAGCAAACAAGCATGATAGACATGGCAAGCATAGCATATGGCACGAGACATGACAAGCCACAAGATAAAAAAATAAACAAGAAAGCAAGAAAGCAAACAGGCAAGCAAGCAAGCAAATAAGAAAGAAGATAAACAAGCAAAAAGGCAAACAAAAGGTGGTGTCCACGAGGGAAAAATGTAGGTTTGGATTGAATGTCCATAGCTTCATTGTGTTGAAGCATGGTTGACACACTAGCAAGCAGGACTCATGCATGAACATGTAAGCAAGCATGTAAGGATGCATAGAAAGCCAATGAGTGGCACAAATAAGCATGGTAAGCATATCATCACACAGAGTGGAAAAGGGGAAAGGTATGCACGAAGCAATCAATATCACAGTGATGCATCCTAAATGGTTACATCCAAACAAGGCCTCATAGGCATCGGGTGTAATCACACAACCACAAACCCGCTAAGGGTGTCAAGCAAGGCAAAGCCTAGAACTAGAAAGGCTAACATGGAAGATAAAGCATAGAAGTAAGAAAACATAGACATGCAAATAAGGATGATCCAAACCCTTTGATATGGGCCAAGGTGTACGGATGATGATCAAGACCATAAAGGGGTCAAGATCTAAATCCTACCATATGGCCAAAACACAAGAAAAAGAGACAAAAGCGACAAAAGCGCTATAATAGCACATGGCATGACAAACATAGCCTAGGTTTAGGCACATAAACATGGCAGGGAGCACACAAGCACATGGAAGATAGTATAAAGCATGTAAAGAGCTTAGATCCAAGCACTCAAGCATGTGAAAACATAGATCTAGACAAGTAAGCATAGAAACATACACATCAACATGTACAAGCATAGCCCCTAAACATGGAAGAACATGAGTCCAAGCATATAAGCATGTGAAGACAAGGATCTAACCATATAGCATGGAAATACACACATAAACACATAGATTCAAGCAAGGCATAGCCAACAACATCATGCAAGCATGTGAGCATGAAACCCAAACATCAACACATAGGAAAGAGAAGATCTAAGCATCTAAAGCATGACATAAAGCATAAAACATGTAGATCAAGACAAAAACATGTAAACAAGCATGGAAGAACATGGATCAAAACTAAGAACATGCTAGGAGCAATATAAAGCAAGAAACATGCTAAGGAAAGCAATAAATCATGTTATTAAAGCAAAATGAGCAAGATAAATGCTAGAAAAAGATTTAGAAAGTTAGGGGGTGTGGATAGTAGCTAAAGAGCTATATCCACACCCCTAAACCCCAAATCCAAAGTGTAGAACCAAGGAGAAGAAGATTGGGTATAAGGACAATACCTTGTATTTTTGGTGAAGAAGTAAGAATCAAGAGGCTTTGATGTGTTTTTACTGTGTGTTTTTTGTTTTTGGAAGAGAGGAAAAACGTGCAAAGAATGTCCAAATAGAGAGCTAAACCCAGAAAAGTCTTTTTTTTTTTTTTTTGGAGGGTACCTGAGGCCTTTTATAGCCCCGTCGTGCTTTTGCTGCCATTTTCAAATGGTCTCGAATCAGGTTGATCTTGACACCCTTGGAAATATCTTGACTTCTTGTTTCTAAAAAGGTATGGAACTCGAAAATCCAACGGTCAAATCAAAAGTTATGGCTTCGAGAAGTTAGTGGTGCATCGATCGGTGCGTTAACCCAGTTTTCATGATATCTCAGTCGTTCTAACTCCAATTTTGACCCATGTATAGTTGTTGGACTGAAAATTTGATAATCTTCACAATGGCATTGATTTCAAACCATTTTGACGGCTAGATCAAAATTAGGGTTTCTAGGGCTCGCCGGGAGTCAACTCCAGGTCAAACTTGCCAAAAATATCTAAGAAGCTCAAGTTTGATGTAAAACTATGAAAAGTGATATTTTGAGGGGATTTTGACTTTTTTTGACTTTCAGTCAACCTAAGGTTGACTAGGGGCATTTTGGTCATTTTAACTGAAAAAAGCACTTTGGGTGCTCTAGTGTCCAAATGGGTTGCGCCACGTCATTGTGGATATGGAGAGAAAATAATATTTTTGGATTTTTCGGGGTTCAACACGCAAATCAAGGGCAGACAAAATACAGTATCAACAAGGAAGATGCAAGAAAGACCATAGGGAGCAATGAAATCCTTAAAATTAGGACTAAGCTTCCTAATCCAAGTGGAGGTATCAAGAGGAGAATTTTCTGCCATTGGGGGACCTCAAAAAGGTGTTTTCTAGGTTGGAAATACGTTCGTGAGTGTTTTAGACTCAAACAGCTACTTTTATACTTAAGTAAGTTGGTTAGGGTTTTTTTAATTAATGGCCACGTACACAGAGTCGACAATGCGTACACAAAGTCAACGCTGCGTACGCAGGCTCATCTCCACGTACATATGGCGCATGGCAGAATCCCATGTTCCCCTGTTTTGAACAGAGTTTTTTAACCCCAAAGTATCCCTAGGGTTCTTGTCACCTAAAGAATCATTCAAGACACATTCCAAGCACAAGATTGCAAGCCTTAAAGAAGCAAGTTGTATAGAAGCATACAATTTATGATATATCTTGTAAATTAAGTGCTAAGTTCCCAATCAAAAGCATAAATGTAAAAATATGTTCTTAATACAATCCTTTGTCTTAAACTAAATTCAAATGTTGCTAAAAGGGAAAGAAAAACACTAAATGAAAAAAAAAAAAAAAAAAGTTGTGTGTTGTATGCCTATATATATTGTGACTGCAGGAAATCAATGGTGTCGCCTCTTCCTCAGTTGGTAGCTAAGAGTCACCACCGAGTCCTCCTCTTCATCACCATCATCATCATCATCATCATCATCATCATTATCAACATCTTCGCCTGGGTGGGCCACTCGTCTAGGACCGTACAGCTCCTTTGAGTAATTAGTCACCTTCAACTAGAGATTCTCGGCCACCCACACAAACTCCTCATGCTCTTGGATAGTGGGTTGCGGTTCAAAAAAGGAAGGATTGGTGACTAAAACAAAAGGAAAAATATGGCATAAAGAGAAAGTACAAAAGGAAAAAAAAAGGAATTCATCGCTTGAGTGTTGGAAGGGAAAGGATAGTCCATGACATTAGAATTACGGGGCACGGCACACTCCCAAGCAAAGCCATCAGGGCCAAAAGCATAGACCGTCCAAGGGAGATGTGGAGGGTTAATAGGCTTATTGGTAGTAGGTCCCCCCTGTTACAATTTCCCACATTAGAAGTCATGACAAATAAGGAAACAGAAAAAAGGAAAAGAAGAAAAGATTAAGCATATACCTAAGCAGTAAGGGAAGGCATGAGGCGAGTGATATTGAACCTCTCATAGTCCAACCCCTCAAGAAGCTGCCCAGTATAGGGAACACCACTCCCCCACGAGTTGTACTTAGCATCAGTCATGGAGTATGGGGCAAGCATGAACTCAAGAGGGTCCATCAGAATCTATGGGTCATCCTTACCCACCAACTGGCACCTCACCCTCTCTGCCAAATATAGCGCCCTCAAGCCCGCTTCTTCAAGGGGTCGGGTAATCTCCGAAGCAATGAAAGTGACAAGCTCCAAGTCTCGAGTAGCAAAAAGGGGCTGGCCGACCTATGAGGTCCAGTTTACCTAAATGGGCATATAGTTAGAAGAAGAGTATTCTAAAGGAAATGCATGAAGAAGCATGAACAATTGGAACTCTTAAACTTACCTTAACCAAAGTTAACCCCACAAGGTGGGCCCTCACTTGAGGAAAATCCTTCAAGACTAGGTTGGTGCCTGGAGTTATGAGACCATACCTAACAACCCATCACTTCAAAAAAGAAGCACAAGCCACAAGTTAGATGAAAGATGACAGTTTGCAAGATGACAGATGCAAGATGACAATTTTCAAGATAACATAGTTTGCAAGACTGAAAGCTACAAATGAAAGTGCAAAGAATGAAAAGATAACTAACCTCAAGGAGCTTCCAAGAACCCACCAACTATTGTAAGGTGCCCCGGCTGAGAGTATTAAGAGTGGAATAGAGATAAGCAAGACATGTCTGCCCCTAGTTGGCCTTCCATGCCTTTCCAAATTCCTAAAAGAGGGCCAACCACCTCAACTACACCATTTGCCTACCATTGGAAAAGAGATAAGCCCCTAAGAAGTGAAGAAGAAAAGCCCTAGCCATATGGACACACTCCTTTATGGTCCTTGTTGGAGGAACATGTAGTCCGACACCAAGTTGAAGTAGCGGATGGTCTCAGTGGAGTACTTCCTCCCCAACATGTCGATTCCTAGCTAGATACCTGACACACTGTCCAAACTGATGATGGCCCCTTCGAAGCTAAGGTCAGTTATGCTGTAAAAGTCATATGGAGTCACTGTCATCTCACACTTAGCAATATGAAAGGTGTGGGTAGTATCCCACCACCTCTCAATGAGGCATCGCACCAAGGTGGCACTCGCAGACTTCTCTAGAAGAAGAGTGATGATAGGCTCAAAGCTCGCCTGCCGGATATAGCCCCTGGTTTCGGGGACAAGCAGATTGTACCATTCCACCACCTTATCGATGCTTCCCCTACCAACATAAGGGGATGATGACTGCAAAAAAAAAAAAAAAAAAAAAAAAAAATGATGTTAGATTCCTGATTCAATCAGAATATGGAAAATACGATGTTTTGATGCAAAAGTGAAGATAAAAAGAGGATGTAGTGATATGCGGATGCAAAAATGACAAAAAAGGTGTGTTAGGATTGCACATGGAAGTGAAACAAAGGAAAAATAAGTGAAAATGGATAGAGGAGGGCTTCTACCAGTCGTCTCACGTACGTGAGTCAAAGCCCATGTACGCAGACAAGACCCCAAGTACACAGGACCATTCCCACGTACGTAGAGCCTCAAGAACAAACCTGTGTATGCAAGAACAGAGCTGCATACGTATGAATATAAGCTGCGTATGCAAACCTAAGCCCACACACAAAATTCTTCGACATTCTCAAAGATGCATCATCCAAAATCAACCCTAGACATGTTCCTACCCGTCATAAGGTGTCAAGTTTTCATCTAAACCTATCCCATAGCAAAACCCAATCATTTACATGGCTAAAAACACATTGAAATAGAAGATCAGAGAGAAACTTGAAAATGAGAAAAAATTTGAAAAATTACAGATTCAGCTATGGGAATGTGATTCTCTGGATAGTATATCAATGGTGGAGACCCCACCAACCTCATTGCTCCATTCCAGCGAGTGAGGTGGAATGCATTAGAAGATAGGACATAGGAGGACTTCTTGGCCTTGGATGCCATTGGAGAAGATGATGAGAGAATGAGAGAAAATGAGAAAGTGAGAGGGTTTAGGGAAAATGAGAGAGTCAGGAAGTGAGAGAAAGAGAGAGGAGAGGGAGGTTTTTGTAGAGAGAAAAAAGAAAGAAAGAAGAGTTATGAATAATGTGAAGAGATGAGGGAGACAAAAAGAATGAAGAAGAAAAAGAAACGGTTGGTAACCGTTGGGAAAAATGAAAAGGTGGGAACACACCTGATGGCTAAACTACATGTAGTTTAAGCCTCACCACTAAACTACGTGTAATTTAGTCATGAACAGTATATATATATATATAAAATTAAAAAAAAATTCCTTTCAAAAAAAGGAACATCTCTAGATTACCCCAATTAAGGCACAAAATTAGCAAAGGAATGCCCAGTGTACAGTAAAGGAAGTCAAAGACTCTTCCCTCGATTAAGCACATCAAAAACCATCCCCAGTGGATCAAGCATATCGAGGACCATCCTCAGTGGTTCAAGCACATTGAATACACCATCCCCATGAAGGAAGCTGAGACTCTTCCCCAGCAAATCAAGCATCTTAAGAACACTATCCTCAAGAAGAAACCAAAAGATTCTTCCTAAAATATATCAAACCTATCAAACATCATCATAGAGGAAGTAGAAAATTCTTCCTCAATGGTTCAAGTGTATCAAGCATCATCCTCATGGAGGAGGCAAAAGATTCTTCCCTGATGGACCCAAGCACATTAAAGCAATCCCTAGTAAGGAAACAAAAGATTCTTCCCCAAAATATCCCCAGTAAGGAAGCAGAAGATTCTTTCCCAGTGAGTCCCATACACCAAAAATCCCCTACAAGGAAGGAGAAGATTCTTCCTCAAAATCCTCAGTGAACCATGAAAGAAGCAGAAGATTCTTCCCTAGTGAATCACAAATCTATGTTACTCCTTAGCGAGTCCATCCATACTGCTCCTTAGTGAGTTTATCATCCCCATGCAAGTCGTGAGAGGCAAAAGATTCCTCCCCATGCACACCTACTCCTTATTGAGTTTTTCCACCATTCCTAGTGGATTCAATAATCAAATCTACTCGTGCACATATCCTCCAAGAATTGAACAAGCAGGCATGGTAGAAAAAGGTAGAGATAGTGATAGAGAAAGAGACCAAGGTCAACCCAAGGCAAGAGCCTCACCCAAAAAGGTAGAGAAAGAAGTGAAGAAGACGAGAGGAACAAGTCACCCGGAGAAGTTTGAGGCAATAGCCCCAAATAGACACCACAGAGACTATATCATTTTGTTATTTGTTGGGTTAGCTCGTAAGAGCACCCTTTGTTTGTTTTCTTTTTTTCTTTTTAGGTGACTCTAGGATAGTGAGTCACTTTCCATTTGCTTGCAAGTGGCAAAACAAGTTCTGGCATAGTGAACCTGTCGTTGCTCATTTCTCGAGCAATAAAGGTGGGACTTTGGACATATGAATCCCATGTAGCTCTTCAGAGCTGCACCCTGCCCCATGTATGCTTGATGTGTGTTGTGTGTATGGGTTGGGCCCGAGTTGTACATCGAAACAAAATGTTCTATCTCTTATTCTTTTGAATCCATTAGCGAAGCTCACGAATCAAAAGAGGGGCATCTGTAGACACTGTATTTTGTACCCCTTACGACTTGGGCCCCCATTTCCCAATGATGATTGAAATCTAAGGCCCAAGGCCAGTTTAGAGCCCAATCTAACATTAAATTGACTTAAGGAGTGTTAAAATGAAAAATATAACATTTTAAATGGGCAAAAATCTATTTTTGGAAATAAAATGACCAAAGTGGCCCTTGGCCTGCGTACGTGGGTCTTGGCCTGCATATGCGAGCCAAAGCAGGCATACGCAGGCACATTCCTATGTATGCAGCCAAGGTTTCAGAAGCATAAGAAAGGTAAGTTTTCTACAATAATGGCTGAGGTTTGGAATGAATCCCACACTGTCTGGGAGCCATTCCAAACTCCATTTTTTTCAACTATAAAAAGCCTTACATGGTACAATTTTTGAAAGACACAAAAATCCCATAGGGAAAAACCTAAGATCCGCTAGAAAATAGTGAATCAAAAGGGAGTTTTTCACAAAACACCCTTGTAAACACTCGATTTTGCACCCATAAATTAATTTCGGAAGATGGCTAAAATGACCATTTCATATACCCATAAATCATAGTCACAATACATGCATTAATTCATTCATTGCATATCATAAGTGTACGTTTTTAGACCCCTGTAAACTAAATTGTTTAACCTAATTAATTAACCAAGTGAATACATAGGTTTATTATTCAGATCTAGGTTAAAACAAAACAATCATGTCATGTAAAGCAACGGAATAATTAAAGAACCCAATGATATGATGACCCAGGAAAACCAAACCAGTAAAAATCCTGGGGAGGATTTAATCTCGCTATCCTCAAGGTAAAAAGCAAATCCATTACGAAAGAATTGAAGTTTGTATAATAGAACTTAGACCACTAACATTCTATTGCTACCTCGAGTAGAAAACTTACTACCACGACCATGTGACAGCTCCGAGTCCACGGACTACTTCTTTCCTTGGCCTTTGCAACAACACAAGCTCACTTGCTTGTGACTTTGAGACTCCACTCAAAGGTTTTGGATCTCCTTAAATGTTGATCTTATATGTAGCAACTTCTACAATATCGGATCTTGAGATTCTTCAAGGAATAACACCGGTAGAAGACATTAAAGAGCTTTTGGGTACAAAACCCTAGATCTACAAAAGAGGCACAAGATGCACTCTAATCTCTCTAAAAAAACTCTAAAAACCATATCTAGGGTTAGCTTATAATGTCCTTTAAATACTGGAAAAAAACGACTCACGATTTGGGCTTCAAACGGTTAAGTTATAGACTTTTTACGTTTGCTGATTTTTTGCTGATATGTGACCTTTGATCGATCGAGTACCAATCGAGTACCAATCAAACGAAACAGCTTGTAACTCATTTTTTCCCATCTTGAACTTTAGTTTTTTGTCTTGGACTTCAATGTAGACCATTCTAAACCAATGAGACTTAGTTTTTGTCATGGTTTGCCAACATTACAAACTCAAAACCTAACAATAAGAATGATCTTCAGATTCTAATGGTTGTGACAGTATGCCTGATTCTCAAATCGGACCGTCAGATTCAGGGGCGGCATTATGTAGAGTTCAGGGGGTTCAAATGAACCCCCTGAGCTGACTTTTTTGTATAATATATAATATTTTTTGTTTCTAATTTTTGATTGGTTCCTCTTAAAATGAAAATTTGAACATCTTGACCCTAAAAATTTTTAAAGTCTAGTTGAAATAAGCTAAAATATGATATTCTTAACAATATCATAGTCTTTTTAAACACACACACACACACACACACACAAAAGAGTAAAAAAGTAAAAATTTGTTCATCTTAAACCTAAAAAAAAAATCCTATTTAGATCCTAACAAATTTGAAATAAACTAATAGAAACCTCTTAGGTTATATTGTAGTATCAATTTAAGATTTATATTGTCTCTAAACAAATGCGTATTGTACATTTTTGCAAATTTGTACAATATTGTACACATTTATTTAGTCTAGTCTTCAATGTAAATCTTACATTGATAGTACAATATAAACATATAATTTTCCTAAACTAATAAGTAAAAGTATTTTAAGTAGTAATAATTAAAGTTCACTTAATAAAAATAATTAATATGTTCATTGTATTAAGGAAAAAATATGTCAAATAAACTTATAGTTTATCATTTATTCTTTTGCTAGTACATACTATAGATAAATTTGTAATAAGAAATCTTTGTAGAGCAAAACATTCATCTCTTAACCAAGATACATCTTCATGTTGACTCCCCTAGAAAAAAATCCTAGAGCCATCACTGGTCAAATTGAAAGATATCACAAGAACAAATGTTCACAGTCTACATGCATTTTGTTTAGATGGAACCGATCACATGATTAATTTAAATTAATTCTGATTGGTTAAACAATTGAAATTAATTAAATAATTTTGTAATTGGTTGTTGGTTTTTGTTAGAAAGAGGCCTGCTTGCATGGGAATAAAATTGATAATTAGATAATAATGGAATTGTTGATAATTAAGTCTTTTTAGAATATTTATCTATTTATTAGATAATTATTGTTTTAAAGACCTGATTATCAAAATAAAAGGGATTAATTTTAGAACACGAGTTAAAAATACATCCAGGTGCAATTCCCGACTCAGAAAATCCCTAAAAAAAAGTTCAAATTGAACCAAAATTGGGAATTGGGCTCAGCACACGAAAGGGCCAATCGGCACTCTTGGAGTGCCAATCGACATATGGCAAGTGCCAATAGGAACAGACTCAAGTTCTAGCCCGAACACTCTCAAATTAAGATAAAACACATCTATTTCAAATTTTTAGGGATAAAGACGCAACCCAATTCGTATCTAATCTTATTCAGCTTATTTTTCAAACATCCAACCTCCATAAATAGGGGAAAAACATTAGAAATCAAGACCCTTTTTTTTCTAACTTCTCTCTCCTCTTACGTTAAAGAAGTTCTAGAAGCCCTGCATTAGGAACTTCTTTTTTGTTAAGAGGTTTCACCTAAATCCTTAAAAAATTGCTTCTCTTTGAAGAACTCTTTCCGTAAGGGTTAAGTTCATGCAGGTATAACTCTAACTTTGTTTTCATAACATGCTTTCATATGTGTTTTAGTTTCCATAGATATGATGCTTTCTTTTGTATTTAAATAATCATTTTTCTCATATGTTATCACATGTTTTCTTTTGTTTTCAAAAAATTTCACATATGATTAATTGATGAGCATGTCTAGATCTATGGTTGAATCTTTCTTTAAGGTTTTAGATCTGCAATTTTTCTCATGATTTTCTTAAACTAAAATCAAATTTCCAATTTTGCTCCATGTTTTTAAAAATTAAATACACATCTGAAAATTATTCTAAATAAAAACTGATCTATATTTTCATTAAATACATATCTAAAAATTTTTATAAATAAAAACTAATCTGTATTTTCATTAAATATAGATCTAAAATTTATTGTGAATAAAAAAATGATCTGTATTTTTATTACATATAGATCTGAAAAAAATTTTAAATAAAAATTGATCTGTATTTTCATTAAATACAAATCTGAAATTTTTTTATGAATAAAAAATGATTTGTATTTTCATTAAATACAAATCTGAATTTTTTTTAAAATAAAAACTTATTTGTATTTTCATTAAATACAGATTTTCAATTTTTTATGCACATAAAAACAGATCTGCATTTTCATTAAATACATATCTAAAATTTTTTGGCATAAAAAAACTGATATGTATTTTCATTAAATATAGATCTAAAATTTTTCTACACATAATAACAAATATTTATTTTTATTAAATACAAATATGAATTTTTCTGCACACAAAACTGGTCTGTATTTTCATTAAATACAATTCTGAATTTTTATACCTATAAAAACTAATCTGTATTTTCATTAAATACAGATCTAAAATTTTTCATAATAAATAATGTTCTCTTCAGTATAAAATACCAACAATTTTTGTGTTTCTTAAATAAAAATTGCACATTTTGAATCCTTAAAGAGTGAATTAATCTTAAATTTAGGAATTTCAATACGTAATTGTAATGTCATGCATCATTTCAATGGGTATATAAATGGTGATTTAGAGTCTAGAAGACTAGACTTCGTTTGGGTAGAATGGGTGTCTAACACCTTCCTATTTTGTAACCTAGCCCCCGAATCCAGATTTTGGTTCATAGATAATGCATTATCCTTTTCGTTTTTAGATTGTAATCTAGGAAGCAAAGCCTTGTAATTTTCCTTTTTTAGATTGTAATTTAGGAAACAAAGTTTTGTAATTTTTTACTAGATTGTAATCTAGGAAACGAAGCCATGTATATTTCATTTTATTAAATTGTAATTCATTTAAATAAATGAGAAGTTGTATTATTCAGATATGTATCACATGTATTTTTTTTTTCTTTTTTCTTATTTTTTGTAACAAAAAATAAGCGACGACTTCACACATAATCCTGAAAAGGGAAGATGCCAATGCCTAACCCCTTTTCTGAGAGCACCCTTAGGTTTTTTACCCCGGTCTCTCACAACCCACAAGTCAATTTTGTTTGATTGGCCCCAATCCTTTTAGTTTAACGTTGCTAATCACTATTTTTTTGAATTGTGATAGATTTGACTGAGGGGAACGGTTAAAATCATCTTGGAAAGCTTTTTGTGAGGTACTCCTTTTTAAATTCTTTTCTTTCTTTTCTGTCTTTAAATCTCTCTGTTTGCTTTGTTTGTTTTTTAAAACATGTTTTAATATGCTTTCTCTAGGTTAGGTTTAAGTTTTTATATTCTTAGTATGTTTGTTTGCTAGAGTTAGGGTTTTAGTTCATGCTCTGTTTTTTGCCTTGTTCATTTCTAGGTTAGGGTTTTGAGTAAGTCCCACACACGTATGCCATAAGCATGCGTATGTAGGTTAAGCCCTGCGTACGCAAGCTTCGGGCTACATACGCAAGTGCTTGCCTAGAAACCCTAATGCAGATTCTTTATGTTGTTTGTTTAGTTTGTTTCACATGTTTTGTTCCTTTTTAAAGCTTGTTCACATGCTTATACATGCTGGTACCTCTGCCTCACATGCTTGTTAGCTATCACATGCTAGATTAGGATTTTCTTCTTATACCATGCCATTCATTCACATGCCCATTCATCAATGCCATAAGTGCTATGTTGTTGAGAGGTAAGTAAAGGGTAAGTCATGCATTAAAAATGTTCATGCATTTGTGTTTTGATTTTATTTTGATGATATGATGAAACATGCTTAGAGGTATAATTAGGATTTCTAATGTGTTGATACTTTGTTTTTGATATATGTTGTTGGATGATATGCTTGCTGCCTTGTTTAGATGTATGATAGGGTTTTCACACGTTAGATAAAAGCTAGGGTTTCTCTTGCTTGTTTGGCTTTCTTTGCTTTGTGGATAGATAAGTATGTTTGTTTAGGGATAAAGATGCCATGATTGTATGTTAGATGCATGTTAGTGTGTGTGTGTGTGAGTTTAGGATACAAGTGTTGAGATTGTTTTTAATAAGGTTAAGACACAAGACACAAGACACAATGATGGAAGGCCAACTTTAGGGTTGGGCAATCTTGGGTGCCTAACACCTTCCCAAGAGCATACCTATTCTCCGAACTCATACTCTAGTAGTAAGATTAAAGATCCCTCCTCAAAGGAACGCTAAATATATAGTTCATAAACCTTTGCAAAAACTAGGTGATGACTCCGAATACGACCCCTTGTGTCCACAGGTTGGCAATGCTATTGTGAATTACCTCATCATCTTTGGTGGACCCCATGTCAGAAGGAGCAGTTGAAGGCAAGTGGGATTGTGGAGTCTCGGCCACGTTCTTTACCACCATAGAGTTGTTTGTATCTGGCATTGTGGAGTGGCCATCTTGGGACTGAATTGGGTCAGGGCTTTTGTCGTATTTCATGGACGGACAGCGGCTTGAATGTTTTGATGTCAGACATTGGCGTGGGGGTTTGTCCTGAATCGGTGGCAAGCGTATTGGAGTTGCATCCGTGCTCGCCTCAATCATTAGCTGAGCGGGGTTGAGCATGTCGAACAAACCATCTTGAGGGTTGTGGAAGTCAGTTCTCAGCCATGGTCTAGCTGCCTTGAATGGCGCTTGGACGGAGTTTTGGAAGCAGAAAATTTCCTCAACACATTTGCTTTCTTCGTGGCCTATGATGCCACAGTTGTAGCAGATATCCGCCAACATTTCGTATTTCAGACTAATCCAAAGGTCCTTAAGATTGGGACGAGGGAGGAAGAAGCCTAGGATCAAAGGTTTGGATATATCCAAACCTACTCTGACTCTAGTGAATCTCCTCCATTCACCACCTCCTTTGCCATTGAAGTTGACCTCTAAGACCACTTCTAACTTACGAGGGGCGGAGGCAAGGGGGGGCGAGAGGGGGCAAGTGCCCCCCCTGACCTCCTAAAAAAAATCTAGAGTATCAACCTAAATATTAGGTTATCAAGTATTTTTGACCTTGACACAAACGTTCCACACCTAGAGACTAGAGAAGAAAGCAATATTAGGTGCAAATCTTTATAACATTATTTTGTCTTTTTCCCAACAAAACAAAGTTTTGTGGGTCCTACTTAACACTCATACTATTTTTCCTTGCCCCATGTTCTCAAGCATTGGAAATTTTTTTTCCTGGAGTGCTTTTCTTAAGGCAATTTGTTCCTCAAATAAGGTATTCCCACATAATTATAATTAAAAAAATATTTAGGTCCTTGTATATCAAACTAAAACCTTAGCGTTCCCTAATCTTTTTCTCTTCTACTTTAACTTTTTCATAATTTCAATTTTGAAACACTTTATTTTTACTATAGAACCAATTTTGACTACTTACTACTTAAAGAATAGAGTAAAAATTGAATACTGAATTTTGCATAATTGAAAATACAACTTTATAATTCTTTTATATTGATTTATTTTCTCAATTTATTTTAAGGAATCAAATTACATGTTTAAATTCTATATATTTAGAATAATCTCTTAATTTGATTGTTATTAACTATGATTTTTTTTGTTTTATTTATTTTAATAATATGAAATATACACTTATAATCAATTGAGATTATGGAGAAGCCAAATTATAATAATGATTTAGATTCAAATTCTAAACAAACTCATATCAAGGTGTATTTTACTAATCCTCCAATTGAACAAATTAAATTATGAATGAAAAAATAAATTAGAGTTTATATTATATTAGATTTTGTATGACAATTGCATTAATAGTATATAATTCTATATCTATTTTGTTATTAACATCAATTAATAATATTTAGATTAATTTTACTTTCAATCTTATCTTTTAATTTTGCCCCCCCTAAATTGAAATCCTGGTTCCGCCACTGCTTACGACCTATGGCTTTTAGGTTGTCTTCGGATTTCCATAGTCTTGGGAGGCTGTGAACTTGAACCCAAAAGGATGAGAGGGAGAAATCAATCTCTAGCCAGGTGAGTTCTGGGCTCCATTTCCTTAGGATCAGATGGCCGCCTCTAATTGACCATGGCCTTCTGAGGAAAGCTTTATGAAGGTCAGCTTTGTGCTGGAAATTAAACAGGTAAACGTTTCCTCCCAGCCGTTCCACCTCTAATGCGCAGGTGGGTCTCCATGCTTTTAGGACCACATCTTTAACAGAGTTGAAGCCTTTTACTTTAGAGGAAATGAGTTCGCCCAGAAGATTGTGTTGGGAAAGATTGGGATTGACTTGGTTTGGGGGGAGTTCTAGGCGTATATCCAGGCATGAGACTTCAGTAGTTCGATTAACTATATTGGACATCTCCATGAGGAGATTAGGGAAATCTGCTAGGCGATGAGAATGGTTGGATGCAGTTTGAAGAGATGGCTATGGGTAATGGATATGGAGTGTGATTAAAGCTAGTAACGAGGGGGGTTGGTTAGGGAGACTAGCTCCGATGAAGGGAATAAGCATATGGTGCTACAGGAGCACGGGGAAGGAATATCACTTCCATTTACCACATACATACTAAATATAGTTGTATTGTATACTTAACTGTATTTAGAATACTATTTTAGATTATTGTATATAATATGAAAGTTGTTGTGCAAAAAATAAATGTCATTTTAATTTTTACTAATCCCCCATGACAAATTTCTAGCTCTATCATTGCTGACTTTTCCAGAAAAAAATCTTGAAGCCGCCACTGATTGCATAATGCATGGAATGTCCCTACCTATCACAGTATATCTTAATCCTTACTAGACAATGGATTCTTCAACAATTGTACGGACAAAATTTTTGTAATAATTTTTGCCACTTCCATAAATTTTAAGTAAAAGAAAGCCATGGCAAAAAAAGTTGTGTAAGGATATCTCGAAAATACTTGATGCTGTATCTGGCATTTGCATGGCTTTGGGCTATTATGGCCAATAGGAATAGAAAATTGGCTATGGGTCGGTTTTAGGCCTGCCCATGAGTGCCTAATTCCGTTATGTTGTTATATGCAGTAATCTCATTCTTGCTTAAGAAAATTGGGTCATTTTGGTCGAAATGGCACTGTGATTAGATGTCCCTTCCACTTGACTGAGATTAACTTCGGCTGAAGAAGAAGAAGTCATACACTTAAAAATGAGGAAATTCTCCTTATGTAAGAAATTGAAACAAGAGTAGGAACCTTACCATTCACTGTTCACCTTGAAATATTCAATGGAAATGAAGGGTAATTACGTTTTAAAATCATGTAGAAAAAGGAAATAACTGTCCCAATAGTCAAAACTGCAGATGTGTAGAGCTGAAGTGAAGTCCCAAAATAACCTCCACCTCCTGACCTCTAGCAAGAAATGCCTCATTTTGGTTGAAGATGCGGATATATCTATTCCATAAGCCCATATTTGAAAGTTCAAACCATCTCCTGAGTTCTAATTTAAATGGGCTTCCATTCTAGTTCTAAAATGTTGTTCTATATGAACATTTCTATTCTTCAACAAGCATATATCTTCTTCTTCTTTTTCTTTTCTTTTTTTTTTATTTTTTTATTTTATTTTATTTTTTAATTTAAATTTCCGAATCCTAGTTCTAAAACGTCCAATTTGCACCCTCAATTCTTTTCCAACATTTTAATTATACTAACATCTAATATTATTCTTGAGTTGTTCTCTAATATGTTTTCACTTTTAACCATAATTTGCTTAAACTCACCATTCTTCAATCAAAGTTGTAGTGACACAAAAATTTTCACAATATCTCATTAACAAGTTAAAAAAAAAAAAAAAATTTATAACTGTCCTTAACCCTTTTGCTCTTCCATTGGCAATCAAAAAGTGGGATAAATCTATATGGCTTCAAATTCTGAAAATAACATTGGAAAATTGAAAAAAATCGTCTTTACTTTAATATCTGACTGCTCCTTGTAGGTGAAAACTTCACTTCGGAGGGAAAAAAATCACTCTTGACCAAGGAATTGCAAACTTGTGTGTGTGTGCGCGCGCGCGTGTGTAAGGTAAGAAACAAGATTGAAATCAAATAGTGTTGTTATTAAAGTTTAGGAAAATTATTACATTCATATATACTCCGTACATACCATGTGTAAAATATAGGCACCAAATGTTTAAATTTTTCAAGAATCTCCAAATTTTAAACATGACGTGTACGGAGGTATGAAAATTTTTTTATGGGTGTAACAATCATGGTCCTTACTTTTATGGGCTAGTCTCTACCTCTACCCTGCAGTGGGAGAGATGCATCATAATTTTGAAACACATCACAGTCAAAACAAATACAGTTACATCATCATTCCCTTTTATTATGCAACCCCTATTGATCTCAGCAAACAAAACCTAAAGTTCATCATCCTATGTAAGGAAAGACATCAGACACCAGTTCAAATAAATTTTTGCTAGCACCAAAAAGCAAGTTCTCAATATTTTCCCCTAAATCAACATGAACCAAAGTGAAGTGACCATTAAAAGAAACACTGGAAATGAGCATTAAATCATACTTTTGATTTAGGAAATAGGTGCTTAAACAATAGAGTCAGCTGTCCTTATGTGTGTCGAATTGCTGATCACTTGAGCATGACAAAATTAAGAAAAATGCAAATTATTTTGGGCTCAATATACCTGCAAAGCCTACAATGTCAGCCTAGTTTGTTCAAACATTTCCACCCAAGATTTAAAGCATCAATCACTATAGGCAAAACTCAAATTTGGATTTACCAATCATGTGAGAGGAGAGAATATTGCTGGAGTATCAAATATATTTTGACTCAAACGAGAAACTGGGAAGAGAATGCCAATTTCCTTAAAAGGCATGGGCTATTTCTCAAAGTTTTTTTATCAGAGCATTCACACAGATGCATAACCAGAAAAAAAAAAAAAAAAAAAAAAAAAAAAAAATGAAGATAAAATTAAAAGTTGAACTCAAAGAAATGCTCAAACTTGCAAAATTGAGTCTAAACATTCAGACACCCTTCATTACAGCTTTTCCTGTAAACAAGATAGCAAATGATGATTTGAATAAGTTTTACAAAAAGAAAGTGCCTTTGAAATTGAATTGGGAATAGAGCTGCTCGGTAGTATTTCAAAAATTTTGACTTCTCATGCAAGCTTAAGAAACTGTTTGCTTTGTACACTAAATGAGGAGAGATATTGGATGTGCGGGGGTTGTATGCTACTAATTACAGGCCTAAGGAAATTGAATCACAAGACTAAATAACTTTCAACAATTGAACTAAGGTAGTTCATCCCAATAAGAAAGGAAGATGGATAGAATTCAAATGGTCAAGTAATATATGGTAGCATGAATAAGATCAATGGATTCAGAAACCACCAAGTGAACACCCACACCCCTGTTGATTAAATTCCAAAGGATCAAGAAGACAAGTGCTATTGAGAGTGTTACTGGGCAAATTTATACATAAGCAGGAGTTAGTAGATGTCCACTCCATTGTAGGACCCTGTGTTGAAGACATAATAAAAAATCTGAAAGCCATCAGTCAGTGCACATGTTAGCATGAGCAAAATGATCACAATTATAAAAATTGGTGAAGTTGGCTCCTTAGTCCTTAAAATCAGAATATGGACAAAAAAACAGTCAAGGTTACCCAAGAATATTAAAGTTAAGTTTCCCAATTATTAAAAACTGAACCATGACATCTGCAAGGGTTCCTATTTTGCAAGATAGGTCTAAGCTAACATCCTAACCATCACCGCAACACACCACACATGATTTAAGCTGAATTTTTTGTGATAAGCATACATCAACTTAGATTTTGTGTAACTATTTCTGTTTCTCTTCTCAATAATTTGTAACAGAACCTTCACTGAAACTAGACGGTTTTCAGGCACAATGACAATGAAGGTAAATATTGAATGCAAAAAACAAAAAGGGACCCAAAAGATAAGGCCGAGTGCTAAACACCTTTCGGAAAGTGGCCTATCGCATCCAAAGGGGCGGAAAGCAATCTTAAACCATCTACATCAACCTCTCAATGGCTACAAATAGGGATAAGGTGTATGAGATCGCAAGGTCCTCTAAACATGCATGGATTAGAAAGCGCTAACACATTCTCTCTTTTCCCCAGGACCCATGGTTCTTCATCTTCTTTCTTCAAGAAATAGATTAATTTGGTCATACATACAAGCTGTTGTATTTGATCGAACTTTCTAAGGTAATGAACAGAGTCCGAAGATAACTTACATCATCCAAATTATTCTCTACTGTACCCCACTTATTTTTTCTAATGTCACACTACTCACTACTTTCATCAGCTACCCAAAAAAAGAACATCCACAATAAAATTTTCAAGATAGGGATTACAAAAGCAAACTAGTACCTATCTATTCTATCCACATAAACAGCTCAATTAAGGCACAAAATTATCAAAGGAATGCCCAGTGTACAGTAAAGGAAGTCAAAGACTCTTCCCTCGATTAAGCACATCAAAAACCATCCCCAATGGATCAAGCATATTGAGGACCATCCTCAGTGGTTCAAGCACACTGAATACACCATCCCCATGAAGGAAGCTGAGACTCTTCCCCAGCAAATCAAGCATCTTAAGAACACTATCCTCAAGAAGAAACCAGAAGATTCTTCCTAAAATATATCAAACCTATCAAACATCATCATAGAGGAAGCAAAAGATTCTTCCTCAATGGTTCCAGTGTATCAAGCATCATCCTCATGGAGGAGGCAAAATATTCTTCACCAATGGACCCAAGCACATTAAAGCAATCCCCAGTAAGGAAGCAAAAGATTCTTCCCCAAAATATCCCCAGTAAGGAAGCGGAAGATTCTTCCCAGTGAGTCCCATACACCAAAAATCCCCTACAAGGAAGGAGAAGATTCTTCCTCAAAATCCTTAGTGAACCATGAAGGAAGCAGAAGATTCTTCCCTAGTGAATCACAAATCTATGTTACTCCTTAGCGAGTCCATCCATACTGCTCCTTAGTGAGTTTATCATCCCCATGCAAGTCGTGAGAGGCAAAAGATTCCTCCCCATGCACACCTACTCCTTATTGAGTTTTTCCACCATTCCTAGTGGATTCAATAATCAAATCTACTCATGCACATATCCTCCAAGAATTGAACAAGCAGGCATGGTAAAAAAAGGTAGAGATAGTGATAGAGAAAGAGACCAAGGTCAACCCGAGGCAAGAGCCTCACCCGAAAAGGTAGAGAAAGAAGTGAAGAATATAAGAGGAACAAGTCATCCGGAGAAGTTTGAGGCAATAGCCCCAGATAGACACCACAGAAACTATATCCTTTTGTTATTTGTTGGGTTAGCTCATAAGAGCACCCTTTGTTTGTTTTCTTTTTTTCTTTTTAGGTGACTCTAGGATAGTGAGTCACTTTCCATTTGCTTGCAAGTGGCAAAATAGGTTATGGGATATTGAATCTGTCGTTACTCATTTCTCGAGCAATAAAGGTGGAACTTTGGACATACGAATCCCACGTAGCTCTTCAGAGTTGCACCTTGCCCCATGTATGCATGATGTGTGTTGTGTGTGTGGGTTGGGCCCAAGCTGTACATCGAAACAAAATGTTCTATCTCTTATTCTTTTGATTCCATTAGCGAAGCTCACGAATCAAAAAAGAGGCATCTGTAGACACTATATTCTGTACCCCTTATGACTTGGGCCCCCATTTCCCAATGATGCTCGAACTGTAAGGCCCAAGGCCAGTTTAGAGCCCAATCTAACATTAAATTGACTTAAGGAGTGTTAAAATGAAAAATATAACATTTTAAATGGGCAAAAATCTATTTTTGGAAATAAAATGACCAAAGTGGCCCTTGGCCTGCGTACGTAGGTCTTGGCTTGCGTATGCAAGCCAAAGCATGCATACGCAGGCACATTCCTATGTATGCAGCCAGGGTTTCAGAAGCATAAGAAAGATAAGTTTTCTGCAATAATGGCTGAGGTTTGGAATGAATCCCACACTGTCTGGGAGCCATTCCAAACCCCATTTTTTTCAACTATAAAAAGCCTTACATGGTACAATTTTTGAAAGACACAAAAATCTCATAGGGAAAAACCTAAGATTCGCTAGAAAATAGTGAATCAAAAGGGAGTTTTTCACAAAACACCCTTGTAAACACTCAATTTTGCACCCATAAATTAATTTCGGAAGATGGCTAAAATAACCATTTCATATACCCAAAAATCATAGTCACAATACATGCATTAATTCTCAAAGTTGGGAAGAGAATGCCAATTTCCTTAAAAGGCATGGGCTATTTCTCAAAGTTGTTTGATCAGAGCATTCACACAGATGCATAAACAGAAAAAAAAAAAATGAAGATAAAATTAAAAGTTGAACTCAAAGAAATGCTCCAACTTGCAAAATTGAGTCTAAACATTCAGACACCCTTCATTACAGCTTTTCCTGTAAACAAGATAGCAAATGGTGATTTGAATAAGTTTTACAAAAAGAAAGTGCCTTTGAAATTGAATTGGGAATAGAGCTGCTCGGTAGTATTTCAAAAATTTTGACTTCTCATGCAAGCTTAAGAAACTGTTTGCTTCGTACACTAAATGAGGAGAGATATTGGATGTGAGGGGGTTGTATGCTACTAATTACAGGCCTAAGGAAATTGAATCACAAGACTAAATAACTTTCAACAATTGAACTAAGGTAGTTCATCCCAATAAGAAAGGAAGATGGATAGAATTCAAATGGTCAAGTAATATATGGTAGCATGAATAAGATCAATGGATTCAGAAACCACCAAGTGAACACCCACACCCCTGTTGATTAAATTCCAAAGGATCAAGAAGACAAGTGCTATTGAGAGTGTTACTGGGCAAATTTATACATAAGCAGGAGTTAGTAGATGTCCACTCCATTGTAGGACCCTGTGTTGAAGACATAATAAAAAATCTGAAAGCCATCAGTCAGTGCACATGTTAGCATGAGCACAATAATCACAATTATAAAAATTGGTGAAGTTGGCTCCTTAGTCCTTAAAATCAGAATATGGACAAAAATACAGTCAAGGTTACCCAAGAATATTAAAGTTAAGTTTCCCAATTATTAAAAACTGAACCATGACATCTGCAAGGGTTCCTATTTTGCAAGATAGGTCTAAGCTAACATCCTAACCATCACCGCAACACACCACACATGATTTAAGCTGAATTTTTTGTGATAAGCATACATCAACTTAGATTTTGTGTAACTATTTCTGTTTCTCTTCTCAATAATTTGTAACAGAACCTTCACTGAAACTAGACGGTTTTCAGGCACAATGACAATGAAGGTAAATATTGAATGCGAAAAACAAAAAGGGACCCAAAAGATAAGGCCGAGTGCTAAAGACCTTTCGGAAAGTAGACTATCGCATCGAAAGGGGCGGAAAGCAATCTTAAACCATCTACATCAACCTTTCAATGGCTACAAACAGGGATAAGGTGTATGAGATCGCAAGGTCCTCTAAACATGCATGGATTAGAAAGCGCTAACACATTCTCTCTTTTCCCCAGGACCCATGGTTCTTCATCTTCTTTCTTCAAGAAATAGATTAATTTGGTCATACATACAAGCTGTTGTATTTGATCGAACTTTCTAAGGTAATGAACAGAGTCCGAAGATAACTTACATCATCCAAATTATTCTCTACTGTACCCCACTTATTTGTTCTAATGTCACACAACTCACTACTTTCATCAGCTACCCAAAAAAAGAACATCCACAATAAAATTTTCAAGATAAGGATTACAAAAGCAAACTAGTACCTATCTATTCTATCCACATAAACAGCTCAACAAGTCATTCCAAATTTATCCAATAGTACAAAAACATTATATTGGGTTTTAATATCAAATTCCAGAAACTCAAATTAAAACCTTCAAAAATTAACAATGACGGTTCAACTTTGATGACAACAACATCATGACATACATGGAAAAAGAAAATTGAAATGGCCCAGGAAAACAAAAGGCAGAGACATGTATCAACAAATATACCTTTTCATTAATTCAATTATTGACCATATATGTAATATTTATGAAACTTAGGGGAGAAAGAAAAAAAAAATTGAAAACAAGCTTACCCAGCAAAAACCCAACAACCAGAAATAATTTGGTGACAAAAGCAAGCGCGCTTTGCATTCCATTCCATTCCCAACAACAATCTCCCAGCACCCAACAAAAGAAACTTACAAACCCAACCAAAAATAAAAAATAAAAATTCTATATGCCCAATTAACCAATCAGGACACGCAATTTTAAGAGTTAGGGCAATCCCTCGCAAAATGTCCTTCTTCTCCACAATTATAACACCCTCCTCCTCCGCCACCGCCACCGCCACCATAATATCCACGCCCTCCACCGCCTCCGCCGTATCTCCGAGTCCCGACACCACTACCACTGTAGCCTTGATAACAATCCCTAGCCAAATGACCAATTCGCCCACAATTGTAACACTCACCACCGCCACTACTTCTTCCAGTTCCACCTCTTAGTCCAAAACCACTCCTTCCACCACCACCAAATCTGCCAAAATTACCAGCTCTACCCCTCCCACCTCCTCTTCCACCGCCGCGGCGGGATCTGGTGAGGTTGGTCACATCGACGGCCTTGGTGCGCCCATCGTCTCCAAAATCGATGAAGAACTCGACGGCTTGACCCTCCGAAAGAGTCCGAAACCCATCGGATTGGATCGAGGTCTGGTGCACGAAGAGATCCTCGCCTTCATCGTCTGGAGTTATGAACCCAAACCCCTTTTGCGCGCTGAACCACTTCACTATGCCCGTCGATCTCTTCATCTCTGCCATTGATCTAGAATTTTTGGAGTCTTCTAGAACTTTCTTCTTCTTCTTCGATTCTTTTTTTTAATCAGTAGTGATTGGCCATAGGGGAAAGAGGAAAGGGTCGACGAGGGCTGAGAGTGTTCGAGTACGAGTGAGAGATTAGCATCGAAGTTGTTTTTTTTTTTTTGAGAACGAGTGGCATCGAAGTTAGAATTGCATTATCCAATGGTTTTTTTTTTTTTAGGGTATAATTAGGTGGGACCAGATTTGTAGAGATCGGACGGTTGATACGGGGCTACTGGACTGTTCGTTCGTATTTATGGTGTATTTATGGTGCAAAGTACAAGCATGTTTTATGGCTTATCCTCACGACATGGGTTGTGTTATTTTGAGAGATGTTAGGGCACAAATTTTGGCACAATTTTGTGTCACGATTCTCCGCATGACGAGTTATAATTAGTAAAAATGTGTTCTCATATAATCTATTAACACATTCTTACCAATCACAACTCTTCATATAACGAATTATGGCATAAAGTTATGCCAAGATCACTGTCCCTAGCATTCCTCGTGTTATTTTTCTCTTCTGTAAGTATACTTTTTGTATTTTTCTAATGACAATATTTTTAGTTTATGTACTTTTGTTTTTGTTTTTTTTTAATTATTTTTAATTTTGCAATAAAATAATTGATTTATCAAAAATAAAACATGTGGAATCAAGACATTTGAAAGCTTCGATGATCAAACCTCAATGTAATTTTGTCAAAATTCGTTAAGTTAATTTACTTGAATTTGGATCTCATGCAATAATTTCCATAGTGCAATTACCATATAATTGAGAGATATATAAAATTTTTAAGTGGAAAGGTAAAAAGTTCAAAGGTTACATGTGTTTTTGATCCAAAGGTTAAGATTAAAAGTAAATTTTTTAACTTTCAGTCTCATTTATTGATTCATTATTGTATGGTGCAATAACCCTAGATTTGCACCAAAATTTGCATCAAATTAATATAATTATCTCATATTTGTGGACATATTTCGAGATCACAATATCACCAAAAAGGCCTATGCCCACCTACCAACTAGGCTATTGAGCGGCTGAACTTAATACCTGTCAAGTGCCATCGTTAGCCTACTATCCCGGTGGGTCAAGTTTGTGAAGACATATGTGGAACTTGTTAGAATATATGTTATTGTATATTGGCTAATCTTTTGACAAAATGTACTTTACTTGTAATTTGATAGATTTATGATGGGTTTAATACTTCAAAAAACAAGAGTTCGGATCTAGTATTGAAGCCATACAAGTTTGTCCAAGAAACAAGTGAAGAAGTGTTGTTCATTAAAGTTCTACAGATAATATCTATCGAGGTTTAATGATGGATCTCGACAGAAGCTATATCTATTGAGATCTACAAAATCATAATTTTTAGATCTGATTTTCAACCCAAGTTGATGTGTGCAGGGTTTCTTTTCACATGACCCTATACATATATAAAGCTTATTTTAAAAGTCATCACATATGTATTAAGTGACCATACATAGAGAATACATGCAAACAGTGACCTAGTGCCTTAGTCTCTCTAAAAGAAGTTATTGCGTCTTTTGCGCCTCAAGATTTTGTAACCAAGTACTTATTGATCTTCATTGTTAATGAAGTGAAGAACTTTGCAGCCAACAATCTTCCTCATGTTGGTGAGTTAGTCACGTACTGGGAGCCGTGCATTGGTTAGTCATGTACTGTGATTCGTGCAAAAGGATAACGTTCATATATTGAAGAGTTCAAAGGTTCTAAAACGGTAGAAGGTTTTTGCTGTAAATTTATCTACGGGGATTGTAGAGTATAGGGACAAAGGTTTTGTACTAGATCTAAAACTTCTCTTTACTATAATGAATTGCTTTTCGGGAAGGTTTCCCCCCAGATTTTTTACTATGAAACTAGTTTGTTTCATTGGTTTTCCTGGGTCATCATATATTGTCTTATTTACTATTCTGATGTGCATGATATTGATATTTGTTTGTTTTAACAATATTTATTCATCATAAATCTAATTAACAACTTGGGTTTAAAACTTGTTAATTCTATCAACTAGGGTCTAAATTTCCCAACAAGTGGTATTAGTGCACGCATACTCTAATTAGGTTTTAACCTTTATTGTGTGATCCATTGACCCACGTTATCATGGAAACTCTTGATTGTTTTGATTTACATGATTTTATGTTGAATGATGATGATGATATTCAAGATGTCTATTGCAAGCTTTGTAATTTTTGTATGAAATCTCTTGAATGTTCTACAAAATTAAAAGCTAAATTTAAAAAGGTCAAACTTGAAAAAGATGATTTGATTGCAAAATTGGATAAAGCCGATAATTTGAATGAGAATTTTAAAAATCAAATTTCATCTAAAGTGGGCAAAATTAAAAGTTTGGAAGAGCAACTAGTTGAATTTAAAACTGAAGTTGAAAAATTAACTAATACCAAACTTGTTGTTAAGCCTAACTCAAAAGAAAAAGATTTTTATATTCCTCCAATTAAAAGGAATAATGAAGAGTTGAAGGAAAATTTTGCTACGATAGACAAAGGTAAAATATCTTATGTTAACGCTGAAGTTTCTAAATCTATGTCTAAAACTCCTCCTAGGTTGAATAAAAATTCTATTTTTGTTCCCACTTGTCATCATTGTTATATTGTTGGTCATATTAGGCCAAATTGTCCTAAGTTAAGGTCTCTATCAATCCCCCAAGGTTAGATCTCCTTCTAGGAAACCGAGTAGTTCTAAAACTTCTCATGTTTGTCACCATTGTGGTGCTTCAGGTCACACTCATCCTAATTGTTTCAAGTTGTTTCCTCATAAGCATGTGTCCAATAAGTCTCATCCTTTGTCTAAAGGATTTGTACCTATTCTTGGTGAGTTATTAAAAGCGTTGAGCTTTTTAACTCAATTTCAGGGGAATTCTAATTCCTTTATGTCCTTTAGTAGTCATACTAGGACACGTGTCTTTTCATCTTCAAGGCCAAAGACTCGTGATGTGTGGATGATAAAGGATCCTAAGACTTAATTTTTTTTCTATTGTCCTCTGCTTTAATTCTTTTTATTTAAAGAAAGACTCTCTTTGCTTGATTTTTTATCTGCTTTTTGAATCATGCTTTCATGCATCTGCATCTATCTTCATTCTTTCATGTTGTTTGTCTGTTTTTGTTTAGTTGTTTAGTTTTTTTTTTTGTTTTTTTTTTCAAAATAAAAAGAGAAAAAAAAATACAAAAACAGTGTGTAGTTGTGTACGTTGGTACTTGTGTGCTTTAGATAGTCATTGAAACAAAGTTTTTTAAACTTTGTGTCTTTTATAACTTAGATGCTCTATGCACAAATAAGCCAATGAGCTTTGTGACTCATGTTTGTGATGAGTATGATTAAGTAATCTCTTGTACTTAACAGTTATATCACTCTTTTTGACGGGAATGACTAAAAAATTCTAAGAGAAAGACATAAATAACCATCTTACTATTAAAGCCCGCCAATCATGAATAACATCTATGTACTTCGGCATAGCAAAATTGTGATGATTAAAGCTTAACATAATTGAGTATTTCTTCTCTCTCTCTCTTATATGCCCATGCATGATATGCTCAAAAAGAAAAAAATATGCAAAGAATATAAAAGCAAAAAGAATCAAAATGCTTTTAAATATGGTTGCAACGTATTTCTAGGAGATGTGGGAGTTATAGGATTTACCTCGATAGTGATAGTCCCCATCAAGTAGTTATGATTGTGTGTGAGTTAAATTAATTTTCTCATATCTCAAATCATCATAATATGAGACATTTATGCACTCTTGCAATATTTTCACACACAACACGCAAATTCTTTGCTACTTTTGATACATGTGCAGGTACATTATGATTTGGCCATTACAAGGGATACATGTGTTAATGTATGCTCATTAAACTGTCTTGAACTTTTTTTGAAATATAAAATTGGTTAAACTTGTTTTGTGTGTGTGTGTGTGTGTGTGTGTGTGTTTTGGATCTATGAATGCTTTGCATTTTCTTATTGAGAGATGTTTTTGAGAGCTTAACATGTTGCTTGGATCTTTGGTTGAGTAGCTTGCTTGATTGCATTAATTTCTGTATGTTTTTCCTCTCTTTGAAAAACCTATTTTTATCAAGCTCAACAACTTCTTGACAGATCTCGACAGATAGGTATCTATTAAGACCCTTGGACTTCTTTTCTCGATAAATCTCATCGCATTTTCAATCCATTGAAACTTTCTGGAATTTGTCTTGATAGCTTCTCGAGAGATTCTCGATCCATCAAGAAAGTTTTTTATCTGGCCAATAGCAACTCGATTGCAACTCGACAGCTTCTAGATCTGTTGTGACCCTCTTGCATGCATTGTTTCTCACATGTTTTGCATCTTTCTATTATCTTGTCATCCATAGCATCTTGTTTCATTACATTCATGCATCTATATGGATTCCTTACGCCACCTTGATCATCTTTATGTTTCTCGGGTGAAGCTTTATAGCTTCTTATACCCTTTGTCAATCATGACAAAAAAGGGGGAGAAATTGTGGTTTCTTTTTAAGATTCTACATGTTAGGGGGAGAAATACACGTCTTTGTAAGGGGGAGTTGTGTTTCATCTTATTAGGGGGAGCATTTACCTCGTTGTTGTTTTGGGAGCTTAGCTTCTTTTAGCTTCTTGTACACCAGTCTTGTGACCATGTTTACATACTTCGTGCTTATCTTTGATATATATATATGATGTATGTCTTCTTCACCCACCTCTACATGTGTTGTTTCTTTTCTTTCTTTATACACATGTTTCTTCATTGTATGTAATCCTTTATTTTTGTTTCACACAAAGATGTCATGATGAGTTTTGTCTAAAGTATTTCAAAAAGACATGTTGTCAAAATCTATCATGCCATGAACTCACTTTTTGCAAAGTTTTTCAAGAGTTTGTGTTAGGATTAGATTTTATTGTACTTAACAAGTGATTATGAGTTTAATGATTTTTGCCTTCTCTCACACTTCATTTGTTTGTTGTGGTTTTGTCATGGATTGCCAAAGGGGGAGATTGTAAGAACATATGTGGAACTTGTTAGAACATATGTTATTGTATATTGGTTAATCCTTTGACAAAACACACTTTACTTGTAATTTGGTAGATCTAGGATGGGTTTAGTACTTCAAGAAACATGAGTTCAAGTCTAGAATTGAAGCCATGCAAGTCTGTACAAAAAATAAGTGAAGAAGTGTTGTTCACTAAAACTCGACAGATAGCTCGACAGATAATATCTATAAAGGTTTAATAATGGATCTTGACAGCAGCTTGACAGAAGCTGTATCTATCGAGATCTACGAATTCAGAATTTCCAGATTTGATTTTCAGCCTAAGTTGATGTGTATGTGTAGGGTTTCTTTTCTCATAACCCTAGATATATATAAGGATTATTTTAAAGGCATCTACATATCTATTGAGTGACCATACAAGGCGAATACATGATATTGATGTTTGTTTGTTTTAACAAGATTTATTCATAATAAATCTAATTAACAACTTGGGTTTAAAACTTGTTAATTCTACCAATCGGGAACTAAATTTCCCAACAAAGTTGTGGGTTGATTCCTCTGCTCATGGGCACACATTTGGCCAACTAGCTAGCCTAGCCCATAAATATGTAATTTGTAAGAAAAATTTTTGGAAAGAGGGGGGGGGGGGGGGTTGAACTTGTGACATGAGGGAAGAGAGACTCTTGAGACCATTTGCCTAATCAATACGATACCTAAGTGTGATTAGGTAATATTATCCAACATCTTGTACAGTTTTAATTCAATTGACTAACATTTGTGTAATGTTTAAGGATTTTTATGAAATATTTAATGAGACAAATTTTACAAATATTGGGGAGATATGCCTTTAATCAACCTTTTGTTTAAAAATAATAAATAGTGAAAATTTGATTGATGGGGTTGGTGCAATACACAACAAAAAAAGAATTATTTGCTTTCCACCATGGTCTGTGATGTAGTTTATGTTCCTGATTCCACCATATCATCAAGTTGGTGAGTTAGTAACGTACAGGGAACCGTGTATTTGTTAGTCAAGTACTGGGATCTGTACAAAAGAGTGGCGTTCATATATCGAAGAGTTTAGAGATTTTGAAGTGGTAGAAGATTTTTGCTATAATTTCATCTGCGGGGATTGTAGAGTCCTTGGACAAAGGTTTTATACTAGATCTAAAACTTCTCTTTACTAAAGTGAATTGCTTTTCAAGAAGTTTTTCCCCCAGGTTTTTTACTATGAAACTAGTTTGTTTCATTAGTTTACATGGGTCATCATATCTTGTCTTATTTACTATTCTGCTGCATGATATTGACATGATATTGATGATTGTTTGTTTTAACAAGATTTATTCATAATAAATCTAATTAACAACTTGGGTTTAAAACTTGTTAATTCTACCAAGCGGGGTTTAAATTTCCCAACAAAGTGGTGGGTTGATTCTTTTGCTCATGGGCACACATTAGGCCAACTAGCTTGCCTAGTCCATAAATCTGTAATTTGTAAGAAAAATTTAAGGGGGGAAGGGGGGGGGGGTGGGTTGAACTTGTGACATGAGGGAAGAGAGACTCTTGAGACCATGTGCCTAATCAATACGATACCTAAGTGTGATTGTGTAATATTATCCAACATCTTGTACAGTTTTAATTCAATTGACTAACATTTGTGTAATGTTTAAGGACTTTTATGAAATATTTAATGAGACAAATTTAATAAATATTGGGAGATATGCCTTTAATCAACCTTTTATTTTAAAATAATAAATAGTGAAAATTTGATTTATGGGGTTGGTGCAATACACAACAAAAAAAGAATTATTTGCTTTCCACCATGGCCCGTGATGTAGTTTATGTTCCTGATTCCACCATATCATCAAGTTGATGAGTTAGTCAAGTACAGAGAGCTGTGCAATAGTTAGTCAACTACTAGGATCCGTACAAAAGGGTGGCGTTCATATATCGAAGAGTTTAGAGATTTTGAAGCGGTAGAAGATTTTTGTTGTAAGTTCATCTACAGGGATTGTAGAGTCCGGGAACAACGGTTTTGTACTACATCTGAAACTTCTCTTTACTAAAGTGAATTGCTATACGAGAAGGTTTTCCCCCAGGTTTTTTACTATGAAACTATTTTGTTTCATTAATTTTCTTGAGTCATCATATCTTTTCTTATTTACTATTCTACTGTGCATGATATTGATGATTGTTTGTTTTAACAAAATTTATTCATAATAAATATAATTTGGGTTTAAAAATTGTTAATTCTACCAACCTGGGTCTAAATTTCCCAACAAAGTGGTGGGTTGATTCTTCTTCTCATGGGCACACATTAGGCCAACTAGCTAGCCCAACCCATAAATCTGTAATTTGTAAGAAAAATTTAAGGGGGGGGAGGGGGTTGAACTTGTCACATGAGGGAAGAGAGACTCTTGAGACCATGTGCCTAATCACTACGATACCTAAGTGTGATTGTGTAATATTATCCAATATCTTGTATAGTTTTAATTCAATTGACAAACATTTGTGTAATGTTTAAGGATTTTTATGAAATATTTAATGAGACTAATTTAACAAATATTGGGGAGATATGCCTTTAATCAACCTTTTATTTAAAAATAATAAAGAGTGAAAATTTGATTTATGGGGTTGGAGCAATACACAACAAAAAAGAGAATTATTTGCTTTCCACCATGGCCCGTGATATACTTTTTGATCCTGTTTCCACCATATTATCAAGTTGGTGAGTTAGTCACGTACTGGGAGCCGTGCAATGGTTTGTCACCTACTGGGATCCATACAAAAGGGTAGCGTTCATATATTGAAGAGTTCAGAGGTTCCGAAGCAGTAGAAAGTTTCTGCTGTAAGTTCATCTTCAGGGATTGTAGAGTCCAGGGACAAAGGATTTTTAATAGATCTAAAACTTCTCTTTACTATAGTGAATTGCTTTTCAGGAAAGTTTCCCCTTAGGTTTTTTGTGTGAAATTTGTTTGTTGCATTGGTTTTCCTAGGTCATCATATCTTGTCTTATTTACTATTCCACTGCGCATGATTTTAACATGATATTGATGCTTGTTTAGTTTGACAATATTAATTTATAATAAATCTAATTAACAACATGGATTTAAAACTTGTTAATTCTATCAACTTGGCTCTAAATTACCCAACAATGTTGTTGGTTGATTCTTCTACTCATGGGCACACATTAGGCCAACTAGCTAGCCTAGCCCATAAATCTGTAATTTGTAAGAAAAATTTAGGGGGGGGGGGGGGTTGAACTTGTCACATGAGGGAAGAGAGACTCTTGAGACCATTTGCCTAATCACTACAATACCTAAGTGTGATTGTGTAATATTATCTAATATCTTGTATAGTTTTAATTCAATTGACTAACATTGGTGTAATGTTTAAGGATTTTTATGAAATATTTAATGAGACAAATTTAACAAATATTAGGGAGATATGCCTTTAATTGACCTTTTATTTAAAAATAATAAAGAGTGAAAATTTGATTTATAGGGTTGGGGCAATAGACAACAAAAAAAAGAATTATTTGCTTTCCACCATGGCCCGTGATATACTTTTTGATCCTAATTCCACCATATCATCAAGTTGGTGAGTTAGTCACGTATTGGGATCCATGTATTGGTTTGTCACCTATTAGGATCCATGCAAAAGGGTGGCGTTCGTATATTGAAGAGTTTAGAGGTTCTGAAGTGGTAGAAGGTTTCTGATGTAAGTTCATCTTTAGGGATTGTAGAGTCCAAGAACAAAGGTTTTGTAATAGATCTAAAACTTCTCTTTACTATAATGAATTGCTTTTCGGGAAGGTTTCCCCCCAAGTTTTTTATTATGAAATTTGTTTGTTGCATTGGTTTTCCTGGATCATCATATTTTGTCTTATTTACTATTCCACTGCGCAAGATATTAACATGATATTGATGTTTGTTTATTTTAACAAGATTTATTCATAACAAATCTAATTAACAACTTGGGTTTAAAATTTATTAATTCTATAGACCGGGATCAAAATTTCCAAACAATGTTGTTTGTTGATTCTTATGCTCATGGGCACACATTAGGCCAACTAGCCTGCCTAGCCCATAAACCTATAATTTGTAAGAAAAAATTGGGGGGGGGGGGGGGGGTGGGGGTTGAACTTGTGACATGAGGGAAGAGAGACTCTTGAGACCATGTGCCTATTCACTATGATAGCTAAATGTGATTGTGTAATTTTATCCAACATCTTGTATAGTTTTAATTCAACTGAAGTTTTAATTCCATGGGGATGCCTTGAAATTATTGTCCACAAGTGGACAAATTCATTATTAGGTCCAAAAGTGGACGAGTTCATCCCATGGAGATGCCTTGAAATTATATAGTCCACAGGTGGACGAGCTCATTATTAAGTCTACAATGGACTGGTTCATCCCAATTATTCACAAAGTCCTTTAGGGGATAGGTACATCCTAACATGTATACTAGTCCCAAGCTGGATGGACATACGCATATCTCAAAATAAGAAAACACATAACAAGAGCATACTAAAAGCAATGAATGTAAAATATTAAACAGACACCATAAATAAAATGAAGTGTTTACAAATGAGGCCCAAAACCAAAAGGGCACTTAATATTGTCTGAAAATGAGATACAAGAAAATCAAAATTCAAACTAAGCTAAATATTCTGGACGTCTTCGGTAGAAAGGATCTCTCCGTCTTTGGCTAAAGGATTCTCGGCATCTTTTGTAGGAGGGTCCTCCGCAGATGGGACCAAAGGAGCGACGGGTCCCTCAATAGCAGGTTGAGCAAGGACCACGCCATCATCTTTTGGATCCTGCTTGGTGTGAGTAGAGTCGTCAGTCTCGTCACTGAAGGAGTCACCACTTGCAGGAGTTGTCGACAACGGATCATCCATGGAGACCTTGGACAAGTCAAGGTCTGGATAGACGGACCCAACTTGTTTCAGGCAGTCATCAAAACCTTCGCCATAGTAGACGGCGCATGCATTAATAAAAGACTGCTAGGCCTTAAAGTCCACAACGGCGTTGGCTTTGGCCTTCTCCATCTGTTCATGAGGGGTCGTCAGCTCTATCTTTAAGCTTTCCTTAGCCTTCTACACCTTCTCTAGGAGATTGGATTCCTGCTTCAATTTTTCAGTAACAGCCGTCAGCTCCACGTTAAGAATGCAGGCAGCCTCCTTGTACTAATCCATCTCCTTGTTTTGAATATCTTAACGCTTCTGAAGCCAACTAATCACCCCTTCCTGGCGACACTCCTATCTTGAAGCGCCTTCATATGTACCAATGCCTAAAATCAAGACAACTGTCAGCCAATGAATGAACAATAGAGTGGAAGAAAGTTTGAGAAAAAGGTACCCTAGAAAGGTCAAAGAAACCCGATGCTCCCAAGTCTTCTGTTGTCTGCTCAGCACAAGGGTCCAAGTTTGTCTCCTTGATGATTGACTCAACCATCTCAATAGCATGTTCCTTATGCGTGAGAAGACAACTAACAGTTCCCTGGGTGACAAGACCTGTCACCGTCATTAAACCCTTACCAGCTCTATGGCTAGGTTTGGGAGGCGACGACTTCTTTGACTGTTTGTCACCCACAGGGAGGCCTGGTCCTTTCTTGAGCTGACAGTCATCCTTCCCGTCACTTTTTCGCTTGGACACTCCCTTGCCAACGAGATTGGGAGCTGACGTTGATGTCCCCTCCTTCTCCTTCAGCTTGCGCACCGCAGCTGATGCCCCTATCAAAGCCCTTTGTTTCGCTGCTTCCATTTTTGCAAAGGGTAAAAGACGAACGTTAGATAAGCAAGCATAAGTATGAAGCAGACGAAAGGAAAGAGCCAAGATGTAAGAACTTACACCGACGGGAATAAGCATTCAGTCTACGGGCTTCAGGCGTCAGCACAGGACCACCACAGTAGGCATGCAACGTGTCAAGGGTGATCAGGTCCCTACACTTCCTTTCGTCAAAAAAGATCTCAAGCACCCGATGGATGAAAGCCTCCTGCTCGTCAATTATGCACAAATAAACGCTAGTTGAAAAAGAGAAAAAGCAGACAACGTTAAACACTTAAACAAATAAATAAAGAAAAAGTGAAAATGCAAACAGTACTAAACCTGAATCCTGGATGATACCCAAACTATTGTCAAAGCCATGAGGCATCGCCACCCACTCTTCTCGATAGCATACCCAGTCTGTCCCTTGAACAAAAAAATATCTACTCTTCCAATTTCTATTAGATTTAGGCATGTCCAACACCAACCTAAGGTACTTCCTCCTCCCTGCAAAATGATATATCCCCTTAGATGAGATATATTGGGGTCTGTAGCACCAAAAGAACTCGTCTAGGGTAAGCTAACGGTTCCCCCCACTAAGACGGCCCCAAAGGATTTCAGCCCCTATGAATATCCTCCAAGCATTGAGGGCTATTTGACTAACAGATGGACCTAGGAAAATGGCCAATTGATGGTGTAATGCCGTCAATGGCAACCTCAACCCTACTGCGAACATGGCATCATACATGCTGACGTCTGCGGTCTTCCCAGAGTAGCACTTTTCAAACTTTCCGAGTAAAGGGATTGGAATGTTATCAAGGATTTGGTAACGATCTCGTAAGGTCTTGAAGATATTGGTCATCATCGTTGGCTTGAAGTCGTTGACTGTCCATATCATAGGAAGGATGAAGGGACAAGTGTGACCATCCCTAGAGCTTCCTAAACTTCCTCCCTCAGAAGCTCTCCCATCAGCCTCAGCCTCACCCCCATCACCTTCTCCCTTGTACTTCTCTTCGTTCTCTCCTTCCTCTTCGTCCCCTTCTCCTCGTCATATTCATCCTCTCCTTCCTCTTCGTCGTAATCTTCTTCGTCATCAAGAGAATGGGCAAACGATTCCCTCTCTGTTGACCAGGATTAGCCATCCTCGGGCCTATGGTCTGATGAGTAAACTTCATCGTGGCCCTTTTCCTCACGGACTGACGACAACTGATCACTCGTCACTTCTCTATCACCTGACATCTATTCACCTACAAGCGACGAAGTATTATAAGAACCTATTTGACGGGTCTCTCTATAGAAGTGACGACTAGCTAGAAAAACAGAAGTAGGAAAAAGAAGTGAAAGGAAAAGAAAACTTACAAATTTGTTGACGACTCTAAAAGGGTGACAAGATCCAAAAGTTGACAGTTGCAAAAATGACAGAATGACATCTCTCTCTCTCTCTCTCTCTCTCTCAAAGATTTGCAAAGATAAAATAAGAAAAAAAGAGAAGAGGTGGTGAACTCTTTATAGGACGAAAGAGCACGGGAAACGAAGCGACGCCTTTGTTAAAAAATGAGGCCAACCCTTCGGTGCCACGTGTCCTAGCATTTAATAAAAGCTACTCAAAGAGTCATTAGTGGGTACTCTTTTCCCAAACGAATGAACAATGAAGGGAAAGTTACACTCCACAACCCGTCAGCTAAAACTGACGGGGTCATGGAGTAGGGGGCAACTGACAAAGTTGTTTTTAGAAAGGGGATAAACGCACTACATGCAAAGAAGCCGACAACCCCATTAGGCCCATCAGCTTCACATGCGCGTAAGAAAGTATGAAAATGACGACGTCATAGGCCGACAGTCTCACCTCCATACCTGACAGTGTCTACACAAGATGACAGGAAGAGAGAAGGCCGACGGGAACAAAAAAGAGGCCAATGAGAATAAAGGACGTGATAGGCCGAACATGGCCTTAATTGATCTCCATCAATATCTGTGTAAGGAAATATCTTGTACCCCGCAATTAACCCTAATCAAGAGGGTCCCCACAAGGAAATGATCCCACAAGGTACATGTATTAATGAGGATCTTCCCTACATGGAAAGACCTTCCCTACCAAGAAAAGAATGTCAGCTCTACGCTACTATAAAAACCCCAAAACCCTCACAAACCAAGGTACACATAATTTAACTCACTTCTGGCACTCTAGAGTTGTGAAAGTTCTCTAACTTAACCTTCAGAGGGTATTTGGCCGGTACCACACCGGTACTCTCTACAAGGTCTTCTTTGTTTTTGTTTCGCAGGTTTTGTCTAAAGCACATGAGGACCATACGGCTCACTGAAGATTTTTGGCATCATCAAAATATGTGCTTGAGGAAAAGTGAAAAACAACTTTTTCCTAACAGTTAATACATGGCTTTGTAAATTCCACGAGGCTACCAATTTAATGGCATTAGACCTTTAATTAATATTAACTTGTAAGCCATATATCTTTTAATAACCACTTATTGCAAAAAATGAGTGCAAACTTACCTTGAACTTAATTATAATATTCAATAGAAAGACATAATTTCAAATGCTCACAAACCTTTTCCCTTCACAAATTAACCAAGATCTTACCTCTATGTAGTATAACATTTCATCAATCTCCTATAACGAAATTTACCAATATACTTACTTGGGACTATGTTTTGTTCTGACAATGAGGATTTCCATCATCATCATTTAAAAAAAAAAAAAAATTGGACCAGCCATCTTGAAATATTTTTTAGTTTATGGGAGCCAAATGACCAAAATGTCACGGAGGGAGCGATGGTAGGGCAATGGTGGTGTCATTGATGATTTTTGTTTTGGGGATTTGGGGTTTCATAGATTTTGATTGGAGAGAGAGAGAAAGAGAAAGTGAGAGGTAAAAATAAAGAAAGAAATTTTTGTTTTAATTGATTGAGAAAAGGGGGGTTTTGGTCTTTTAACTTTGTGCCACTTAAGTAATACACATATGCAAGTCATGTGTTTGAAATTTCCTTCTAACACAACAGTAAAATTAACGTTAGGGTCTAAAGTGTAATAAGAGTCATAATTTAAAATACAAAACATGTATCAAATAGTTTAGGATGCAAAGTGTAATCTGCGGTATAGTTTAGAGTGATGAAGTATAATTTCTCCCAAATTTTAGTTCTTTAAATTAAAAACACAAACACCATAATATTTCTACAACACAATTTTGATAAGTAAACATGATCATACAATAAAATGTAAAAAGTTAATCCCTTTTAATTGTTTGATTAAATAGAATGATACGCAACATTATATACTCTAATTGCTCCAAATTTTGAGTGCTCACAATGAAAACGTCTCTACCCTGTACTTGTGTTAAAGTATTAGTTTAGTCCATTAAAACCTAATACATTTTGGCTTCTTCCTCTCACTTACACGGAGGGGTTGTTCATCAAGTGTGTCATGTTTTTCAACTTAGGTTTGCTCATTGGATATATGCTAGTGATTCTAAGTATTGTAGATATGTTGCTCTTTTGTTTTGTGGATCATCATTTGTTCAAGTTTTCCCACAGAGGTTTCCACTGCTGCTTCGAAGGATAGATATTGGAATAGGGTGAAAGATGACATGGTGTAGCAAGTCCACTAGAAAATTTTCCTTTCAACTGAATCTTTCAATTCCCTCCCACTTCACTAATTTTTATTTTTTTAAAAACCCATCCACCATCCACTCTGTGGCCACTTTGTGTTGCCACTCCAATCCCCTAAACCATCACCATTGAAACCCAAAATTACACATCAACGAGTGAGAGATGTAGGATGTGACGACTTAAACTTCTTTAAAACTAATATATTTCTGTGGAAAATTTTAAATGAACTCACTGTTAGGGTTGAATTACAAAGGATACATATGCTTGTTGATACACCTTGTTCTTTGTGCAATGCTATTGATGAAACCGTGCATCATCTTCATGTTTTGTAGCCTGACTCGAGAAGTGTAGTTTAGGACAGAGCTTACCATAAGAATTGAGTCTTTAGAACTAAAGTCAATTATTAAAGCTGGTTGGAATGAGAAATGAGCATTCCTGACAACTGATCAGTTTTGTCTGTAAATTTTGCTGTCATATTGTTGTCAATCTGGGTTTTTGGCAATAAAACAGCATATGAAGCTGTTATGCTTATGGTAGTAAATGATGTTTAGTTCGTTGAACAGCAATAAACACCTGCTGTACAAATTCACGGAGGTATGGGGATTAAGGCAAAATACAACCATTGACAGGAGCAAGTTTGAGGTGGTACACCAAACGTGGAAAGGCAAAAATGGCAGGTTTTAATTTTGATAGAAGCTGGGGCACTAGTAAATCAAAGAGGAAGGGCTCTTGCTTTATTTGTAAAGACTAACAACAGGATCTTAGTAGGCTTTTATAACTGGATGACTTTTTTTAAAACTTAAAACTGTATGTCTTGCTTTGAGAGAAGCACTGTATTTTATGCATAAGGGAATAACAATGGTGATGATTCTTTTCAGTAAAAATGTAAAATGATGGTTTGCAACTTGTGCTCAGGAGGGTGAAAGAATGAATGGACCTTAGAAGCTGTGTCTGCTGATCTAGAGTTGCTCATGAGATCCTTCACTGATTTTTGTATAATAAGGATTGATGCTAGAGTTCTAAACGCCCTCTAAGGCTTGTTTACGTAAGGTTAAACAACATCATCATCATCATCATCATCATCATCATCATCAAAAACATGGTGGTTTATTTAACGACTTGAGAAACCTTTTTTTTCTTGAGAAATGACATAATCATATTACACAATTTCAGTTCCTCACTATTTTTTGGGGGTGGGGGTTCCTAATTCCTTACACATTTCAAAGCACACCATTGGAGATCTCACAATATCACAAATGCACAACAGATAGCTTGGATGCTTAACCACAGCAAGAACCACATGCGGGTAAGGAACCTGGTGGTATAGAAATACATCTTTATTAGACAAATGAGTTAAAAAAATGTTGAAAAAAAAAAAGTTGGATTCTCTTTTTAATAAGTGAGTTTTGGCTACCAAGTGGAGATTCAAACTAGTGATCTCTGCTTCAAAAGACATGGTATCAAGACAATTGTGCTATCCCTTGATTTTTTTTTTTTTTTTTAATAAAAAAAAGTTAATAATCAAAATAAATAAGGTGGGCAAAATTAACTTACTATGGTCCCCTCGAACACTGTCAAGTCCACGAACATTGTCTAATCCACGGGGCGGCCCACGTGGACCACTCCCAGATGGTCCACCTCCTGGCCCCCCTGGCCCACCACCATCCCATTTCTTGCCACCACCAGAGCCTTTCCTGTAAGCATCTGACTTCTCCATCTGAAGCATGTAAGCATTAAAAACATAAATTTTTCTAATAGATTAAAGACCAATTTGATAATTCAAAGCTAGTACATATATCATAGTAGAGAAGACGAGGAAAGTCTATGAATTACCGATAACATAGTTGTAAAAAACACGCCTATGTAGTTAACAATGGCCCAGAAGAAGTCGATGATTGTCCTGAGCTTCCAGATTGATCGCTTGGATTTCACAACACCTGAACAAGTGTGTGCCAAATCTTGGTTAAATCTTGCTCATGGTAATAATAAAGAGGAACAAATACATCTACAGTCTTTTCTTTTGTCCTCAACAGGAATTGAGTTTATATTAACAAAATTTAAACTAGAGCAAGACATGTCAAATTTGGTGACACCAGAGGCATATTCAACCCACAAACTATTCAATCAACCATGACACCAAATCACAAAAGCATCTTATAACAATATGCAACAAAAGTTCGTAATTTCAGTCTAACATTACATTGCAGAACACATTTTAGTGATTTCAGCATCCCAATGATCAACTTTTGTAACAGAATAGGTCAAACTGCCCATTGTGACAACATAAAGTAGAGCAGAAGGTAGAGAGTTGCATTGGAAAAAGCACACTCAAAGCGCAAAGCCTTGAGCGCTTTTTGCACCTAAAGCAAAGCACCTTTGGAAAAGCACGCTTATTGCGCATTTTTAATACGTGCAAAAAAAGCAAGACTTTTTTATTTTTATTTTATTTATCTAATGCCATTTGTATGGGCTCTTGATTTTTCATACAAAGACAAATCATATGGTGTGATACAAATTGTATCATACAATAGACAAGGCCACCCCTCAATCCTCATTACAAATTCTAGAAGACATTAAAAATATCTATGGGACCACATAGAGTGGTTGACTGGGAGTGCTAGAGCTGCTGGAGTTGAAGAAGAAAGATTCAACATGAGATCAGGTTCTAGTTCACAGCGTAATCTTATTCAAGGAGAGTGAGGCTATTATGATGATGATGATGATTATGTTGACAATGAATTTGGTCTTATACTTAATGAGGATGATGATTATATACTTTAGGTTTGCATTTCATAGCTTATGTTAGGCACAGAAGTCACAATTGCCATTCTAGTACTACTTGGTCTTTACCTATTGGGCATTTTTTTTTTTTTTTTTAATTCAACCTTGTACTTAATTTTGATGATGGTTGTACATATTTTGCAAAGTACAAGAAAACTACGTAAAATGTTGTTTTTGAACTTTATATCATTAGCTGTTCACCTGATTGTCAAATGGCATTTATCAAATAATATTACTACCTCCATTCCACATTGTTGGTTCAGTTTAGAAAATTCAACTTTTTTAAGAAAACATCATTTAATGAGTTGTTTTTAGGCTAAAAATGTATCAATTTCCAAAACTACCCTCATTAATTTAAATTTTAGTGAAAGAATGGATTGCTATTTTATATAAAGTAAAGGGTAAGTTTGAAAATTAATTTGTTGACTTTTCAAAGAAGACTACATTTTGACACATCCCAAAATGGAATAAAGGACCAACAATTTGAGATGGTTGGAGTAAAAATGAACTTCATCAAGGATCAATGACATTGAAAAAAATGGATTCTAAAACACCTGGAGAGGAAAAAACAATCCATCAATATAATTTAATAAAAAATACATCAATGTCATTTTTTAAAAATAATTAAAAAAACCAAAACATCAACATCACTTTTTTTTTAAATAGCATTAGTCTATGTCACATCACACTCACCACCTGCTTCACTCCATTCTGAAAGTATCAAAATATAGGCAACACTGAAACTTAATTCCAGGCTACTTGATGGGATTGTTTGGAGAGAACGAAATTGCCGTTCGTTTGAGAACACTGAAAGCTCCTTGGATCATTAAAAATATGTGCTTCAAAGCACTCTTTTTGATTGGTCAAGGAGCTGGGGTTTCACTGATTTTACATCCACTATTGAGTTTTTAGCTTCTCTTAGACCTCCTATATGATTTTTTTGGACTCTCAGTTCCTTTAAGTTCATCATCATGAACTCACAAAGATTCTATTTGATATGATTAATGAAATTGCACCAATTACTTATCATTAAAAAAAATTACCGAATAATCAGAATTAAGAACAAAGATACAAGCTGAGGCCAAAAAAGGAACCAGTTCAATAAAGTTTGCAAATGTCGACAGTAAGGTTGAAGAAGAGAAAAATAATTGAAATTTAACTAAAAAAGATATTTCTCTTTCTCTAGTGCGTACAGTGAAGGACTCTTGAGAAACACTCAGAAACTTCTATTGAAAATGATCAGTCACACGCATGAAAAAAGGAGACCCAGAAGGGGAAAAAGAGGGAGAGAGAAAGAGAGAGATGAAAAACAGAGAAATAAAATCAAATTCCACACGCCTCTCCTATACCCCGAACAAATAAATAGAAAGCCATGGCAAAAAGGAACCACCATTGGTTTGCGAATGATCGGCTGGTCATTTCCGAACTCAGCTCAATTGCTCATGTAGAGATGTGCCTAAACTAGATTCCGGGTCATTATAACTTAATTTAATCAATACAAGAATTAACTAATACCTAATTTTCTGAGCTTGATTTTGGCTCAAATCAGCCCAAAATTAACCAGATTCATCAAATTTCCCATCTTTAAATCACAAAAATGCAAGAATATCATACACAATGAAACAAATCCCAAATCGCAAACACCACTTGTTACAGCATATCATTAACTAAATAAATCCTGGCACAAGTTCTTCAAAACCAGTTGCAGCTCATTTCATTGCATGCCAATTCGTGTCAGCTCATCAACAAGCCCAGAAATAAAGATACCAAATAATCAAAATTATAAGAGTGAGGTTGGATTTTTTTTTTTTTTTTTAATTCAATCTGTTATGCATAATTCTTGGGTTAGTGGTGAAAAAAATCATAAATTTTTTTTCCTGTATAGAAAAAAATTTATTCAAAGCAAAACCATGTCAAAATTAAGTTGGAAAATTTTCCCATGGTTCCTGAGCTACAGATTAAAATTCAAAATTGTTGCATATCTGCAAAAGGCTCCGATCAAACTTTGTAATTAATTTTATATATATGTGTGTGTGTGTGTGTTTAAAAATTACAAAAAACAAATCTGAGAACAGAGGAACAAAGACATTGAGCGATCCAAACGAGTCGATTCATCAAAAGGCATAATTATTCACAGCAAAACCGAATAATAAAAAGCCCTAATTTCAATATTCCAAACAAGTAAATTAACGACCAAAAAAGCAAATAATAGTTTCGCAAAGCAATCAGATTAATGAATTAAGCACGAATTAATCAAAGAAAAAGAGAGAGAGAATGTGAACGAACCTCGTTCGATGTAAGCCATTGGAGAGAGAAATTCTAGAGTCTTCGCCAAAGTCCGAATAAAGATGAATTTGATTTGTGAGAAAGAGAGAGAGAGAGTTGCGGTGCATATAAGGCGACCGAGTCGAATTCGACGTTAGTCTTGGATTACGCGTTCTCTCGGTTTTAATTGGCTACGGCAAAAGTCCATTCTAACGCTAAAAGTCTACCGCTGAAATTAGATACAGATTATTTGGCTAAAACTGAAAAATTATTGAATAGAATAAAAAAGTACAGTGAGACTCATAATAATAGTAAAAATATGCTGAATAATGAAATAATTTTAATTTTTCATTTCAATCCAAACGCACACTAAGTGAGCATTTGGATCATGTCCACGTTTGGACGTTTTGCTTTTCAACCCTTTTTTTTCCTTTGGACTAGCACCTGGTGCACTGTTCATGGGACATGAACAGTGCATCAAGGCATATGAACAATATTTTTTAGTGTGAATAGTAACTAGAAATTATTTTTTTATTTTTTTTAATTTTCAGTTTTCAACAAAATAAGCGGTATCCAAACGCACCTTACATGTCATTTTTTAAGTGGCCTATTCATATGTGCTTTTCACGTTTTAAGAGTTTTTTTTTTTTTTTTTTTTTAATAATATAGGAAAAGCAATTCTGTACTAGTAAGAATTCAAATAGATTCTTTAGGAAGAGAGACTACATGCCAGTTTACCGTATGCATCTTTTTCTTTTCTTATGTTGATCTCCATAAGAAGTCTCATCATTTTATCTATTGCATCACAGACCTTAATAGAAAGAGCATGGCATTGCATATAATAGGAGGACTGGGACTCTACAATATGAAGCATAGAAACCAAGTTATTCTTGCTAAACTATGCTGGAGGCTAGCCAATGAACAGGAATCCCCTTGGGCGAGAATGTTGGCTACAAAATACCTATCTCCAAGAAGAATAACTAAAGAAGGGAGGAAGCTACCTTGCTCAAGTATTTGGACAGCTTGTAAAAAGGGTGGCCCAGTATATGTCAAGGGGTTAAAATGGTCAGTGAAGAATGGTGAGTCAATCAAGGTATGGAAGGATTTCTAACTCCCCAATGACATCCTACGAAACCTTAACTCGAGAAGAAGATTATCGGGGGCCCTTTTCGGTGCACAGCCACATGTTGTCCGCTAGAAGGTGACCTTACTAGACCTAGGTTTGTATGGGGAGTTGCATCCAGAACTCAACATTAGGTCATATAGTCCAATAGCTTCCGACATATTTTTAAGCCTACAAAATGAGTAAAGTCCAAAGTCTCAGAAACATGATAATGGTTGAAATAATAAATAATGTGTTTGATATAATAGCTTTGATTAATAGTTGTAATAGTAGTTGAAATAAAGTAATATGTATGTAAAAGTGAAGTAATCATGTACTCAATGATGTAAATTTAGAGATATGGAAGCAAAGTCACTTTTCTTGTTTAGTTTGCAGCTCTAGCTATGTAGCATCAGTGAGTTGATAGTATTCCAGCAAAATGATAACTTCAAGATTAAAGGAGAAAAATGGGTGCAACTAGAGGGAGAGAGAGTATGTCAAGCTGTGTGTAGAGGTTGGTTAATTTTGTCCCTTTTATTATGCACTTAAATGAATTTGCACTTAAATGAATTTGCACTTAAATGAATTTCCCCTTTAATAATACTCTTTTAGTTATTGTGAAGTTCTGAATAGTATTGCCTTCCATGAGAAGGGCTTTTGTAAGAAGTATTTGTGCCTTCTAGGAGAAGAGTTTTGATATAAGATCATGGTGCCTTTTAGGAGAAAGGCTTTAGTATTAGAAGTTTATGTCTTCCATGAGAAGGGCTTTCATATGAGAGGTGGAGAAGAGTATTGAGATGTGTTTATGGGCAGCAAAACAATAGAATTTGTTATATGTAATGGTGTAATAAGTGTGTATGGGATTGTGTATAAGAAATGGAGAAAGAGATGCTTAGAGATATGTGTAGCAAGATAGATGTATTTTCTGAATATGGAGAGTAAGAGAATGAATATAAGAGGAGTAATAGTGTTGTAGTGCGTTTAGCAATGTTTCTGAGATTTTCAGCTATAGGATGGATGAGGGCTTATGAAGGGCATTTATGAGTTAAGGGCTGAAGAGTTTAGTTCTTAATTTGGAAACTAAAAACTCAGAAGCTCATAATTTCATTAAGAGCTTAAGAAAATTATTAAAGGGAGAGAGAATGGAGAATTTTATGAGAGAGTTGTTCTTCTCTATTGGTGTGCCTTAAGGTGTTGATGAAGGGCTCTATTTATAGCTAAGTTTAAGTGGGGGGGGGGGGGGGGGGGTTTAGCAAGTAATCTCTGCCAAAATCTATCCCAATCTTCAAAAAATCATTCCTAGGATTTGGCCTAAAATGGTATGTTTAACTTTAAGGTGTTCTTGTTGTTTTGGGTAATAGCAGTTGGAGTAAAGACCAGCAAAAAAGGAAATGATTTTATAAGAAAAAGATAGTTTCTTTGGCTGGTTTTGGTTTTTAGCCAAATAGGGAAAATTTGTCATGTTAGGGCTGCTAGGTCAGCTGTCCCATCTGTTCTGAAAAAGCTGTCCCAACTGTCTGAAAAAGCTGTCACAGCTGTCATAAGACAGCTGTAGCTTAGGGCTAAAGTAGATGAGGTTATTTGGATGATGTTAGGCTGGTGGAGAGAATATTCAGCATTTATTTCATGAGTTTGGTTGAAAATGGTAATGTCTCTTTTAAGGATATCTTGCAATTTTAGGTATAGCTCATGCTAGAACTTTGTTGCTTATCTTCGCGAATTTGATTTTTTTTTTTTTGTTTAACTTATGAGCTGGACTTGGCTGAATCGTTTGTCCTCGTGACTTAAGCTTCGTCTCTCATATTGATGGAGTCCTTCGTAAGTTAGGTTAGAAACCCTCACCCCTTGTGATTTAAACTTAATGTTTTTACCACTTTAATTTGGATTTTGACCATGTCATTTATATTGACGAGGTTTTTATCCTTGTGATTTAAACTTAACGTTTTTATCACTTAACTTGGATTTTAACTGCATCATTTATATTGACGAGGTTTTTATCCTTGTGATTTCAACTTAACATTTTATCACTTAACTTGGATTTTAACCGCGTCATTTATATTGACGAGGTTTTTATCCTTGTGATTTAAAATTAACATTTTTATCACTAAACTTGGATTTTAACCATGTCATTTATATTGACAAGGTTTTTATCCTTGTGATTTAAACTTAACGTTTTTATCACTTAACTTGGATTTTAACCATGTCATTTATATTGACGAGGTTTTTATCCTTGTGATTTAAACTTAACGTTTTTATCACTTAACTTGGATTTTAACCACGTCATTTATGTTGACGAAGTTTTTATTCTTGTGATTTTAACTTAACGTTTTTATCACTGGATCATGATTTACACTCATCAGGGTTTCTATCATGACCATTGTGCTTCAGACTTTCCTTTCCACATAAAGTAGATTTTTTCCTTGGAATGTTTGTCATCAAAAGAAATAACTTCTGTAGACGTTTTGCCTATTTTATTCTTCCTTGTTTATAAAGAGGGGTTACAAGGGTATAAATTCATGGAAACACAAAAGGTGCTGAAAATAAAGTACTGAAAGAAAAAAGGGATAAATGCATAAAACAATGAAATTGATGTCCCACTTATCTGTGGCTGAATAAACGAGATGTTCCAAACCCTAGAACTTATTAGGGTTGAGAATCTGCTCCCTCATTGTTAATACTTTTAAGGTGTTTTGCATTCCATGGACGAGGCAAAGGTTTCCCATTTGTGTCCTCTAAATAGTAGCTTCCTCTTCGTGAATAATGGATGACCTTATATGGGCCTTCCTAGTTGGGGCCCAGTTTCCCTTTGTTCAGATCTTTGGTAGCCTATGATACTTTTCGTAGAACCGTATCTCTAGGAATAAAGCATTTCAGCTTGACCCTCTAGTTATAGTACCTCGTCATCCTCTCCTAATACAAGGCCATTCTCTAGGCTGCATCGTCCCTGACCTCGGGTAGACAATCCAGAGCTAGCTTGAGGCCCTCATCATTACTCTACTTGTCATAACATGCCCTTCTAAGGCTTGACACTCCAACTTCCACAGGAACTACTACATCAGTCCTAAACACCATCTTGAAGGGCGTCTCACCTGTTAGAGTCCTCACTGTCATTTTGTAAGCCTATAACACTCCTGGGAGTTCGTCAGGCCATGCCCTTTTTGCCCCCTTAAGTCAAGTTTTGATCAATTTGAACAAAGTCTGATTTGTGACTTCTGTCTGGCCATTGACCTATGGATGACCCGGTGAAGAATAGTGGTTCCTTATTCCCAGCTCCTTGCAGAAATCCCTAAACTTATGGCTGTCAAACTGTCATCCATTGTCGAAGATGATGACTTGTGGAATTCCAAATCGACAAACAAGGTTTTTCCACACGAAGTGTTGTATCTTGGCCTTCGTTATAACTGTCAAAGGCTCTACTTCCACTCACTTCGTGAAATAATCAATAGCGATGATGAGGAATTTTACCTGCTTCTTACAAGGGGGTAGGGGGTTGATTATGTTGATTCTCCATATGGAGAATGGCCATGGTGAGGTGATATTAGTCAAGTTCTCCATTGGGACATGCTGCATGTTTCCAAACTGTTGGCACTTATTGCACTTCTAAACGACCTGAGCTGCATCTTTCTGCATAGTTGGCTAGAAATATCCTACACGAACAATTATAGTCCATGGCAGCAGCGATGGCAGAACTGACATAACAAAACCAGGATTTAACTAGAGAAGTTAACAGACAATGTCATCAGCAACATGGTGGAGAACGAGGTCAGAATTTAGAGAACGAAGGGACTGATAATAATGCTGAAAGAGACCAGTCTAGAGGCATCGTTACTCGTAGAGTACCACATTTGGAGAGGGAGATGGAGCAGATGAAAAGAGCTATGGAAGAGATGAAGGATTCCATGAGGATAGTAAACCATGTGGATGATCTTTTCTACAGGATTGATTCTCCCTTTATTGTGTCCATCACAAGTCATCCCTTGCCTTCCAATTTCAAGATGCCTACCTTGGATTCATATGATGGGACGCGAGACCCTTATGATCATATTGCCACGTTCAAAACAACCATGCATCTCCAAGTTGTTCCAGACGAAATTATGTGTAGAGCCTTTCCTACTACCTTGAAAGGCCCAGCTAGAGTATGGTTCAGTAAGTTACCACCAAATACCATAACTTCGTTTTAGGAGTTAAGTAAGTTGTTGATCAACAACTTTGTTGGGGGACAAAGGCAAAAGCGTTCCTTGTCTAGTGTGTTGAACATAGAACAAGGAGAAAATGAAAGCTTGCATACTTTTATCAGCCATTTTAATAGAGAAGCTTTGTTGGTGGATGAGATGGATGACAAGATTCTCTTGGCAGCATTCTACAATGGAGTTAGTTCAGACATGTTCATTCATAAGCTGTTCAACTAGAATCCTTAGACGATAGCTGAGTTGATACATTTTGCCCAAGGTTTTATAAATGCAGAGGACGCAATTATTGCCAAAAAGAAGAAAAAAGGTGAACGACTGAAGAATGGCTATATACACCATCCAGAACAAGGTCCTTGTCCAAAGAAAGCCAAGATAAGGGAGAAAATGGATCATGACAGCAAGAAAGTAGGGTCGTCTTTAGGATGATACTCCAACTATACTCCCTTGAATACTCTGCTTGATCAAGTGTAAATGTAGATCAAAGACGATCCATCCTTGTAGTAGCCCGAGAGGATGAAAGGAGATCCTAGTAAGTGGAACAAAAAATAGTACTGTCGTTTTCATCGTGACCATGGACATGATATGGACGAATGTTATGACTTGAAGTAGCAGGTTGAAGCTCTTATTAAGAAGGGAAAGTTAAAGAATTTTCTTGGGCAAGACCACAAGGACAAGAGACGGCCAATGAAAGGCAATGCAAAAGAACCAGCACGTCCACCGCGTAGAGAAATAAAGATCATTGTAGGAGCTACGTCAACAAGTAGCTCGTCCAAAGCCAAGAAGACCTACCTACGAGAAGTCTAGAATGTTCAAATATTTGGACGACCACCAAGGATGATCAGATAAGATGAACCAACCATTACTTTTACAGACAAAGATGCAAGACGATTGCACAATCCTCATGATGATGCAATTGTCATTACTTTGACAATTGCAAATTATACAACTAGAAGGGTGTTAATAGATAATAGGAGTTTAGCAAACATCCTTTACTATCTAGCCTTCCAGCAAATAAGGATTAACAAAGAATCACTTCGTCTAATAAATGTGTCATTGATTGGGTTTGGATGAATGAAGGTTTTACCAGTGGGCACCTTCTCTCTGCCAGTCGTGGTGGGCTCTTACCCACGACAAATCAATAAAAAAGTGAATTTCCTTGTTGTAGATTGTTCATCTTCATATAATGCCATTATTGGATGGCCAACTTTGAACAGTTGGAAGGATGCAATGTCCACTTATCATGTGAAGTTCCCAATGGAGTATGGCATTGGAAAAGTACAAGGAGATCAATTAGCAGCTAGAGAATGTTATCTAGCAATGATAGCCATGGATGAGCAGATGCAAACAATGAGCATTGAAGAAAGAATGTTGGCAAAGCCAATTGAGATGTTGGAAGATGTACCGTTGGACGAGTCCAACCTAGAGAAGTTTACTAGGATTGGAACAAGTATGGAAGAGAAGACGAAGCAGGAACTTATTGGGTTCCTTAAACAGAGTACAGAAGTTTTTGCTTGGAGTCATGAAGACATGCTTGGGATTGACCCCCATATGATTACTCATCGTCTAAATGTGTCCCGTCCTACAAGCTTATTCGTTAGAAGAAGAGGGTGTTCAACTTGGAAGGAGATAATGCCATCAAGGAAGAAGTCCATAAGTTAGTCACCGCGGAGTTCATACGCGAAGTTTATTACCCTGATTGGCTAGCTAATATAGTGATGGTTAAAAAGGCCAATGGCAAATGGAGGATGTGTGTGGACTTCACAGATTTAAACAAGGCCTGGCCAAAAGATAACTATCCTCTTCTACGCATTGATCAATTGGTGGATTTAACAGCTGGACACCAGTTGTTAAGTTTCATGGGCGGGTTCTTAGGGTACAACCAGATTAAGATGGATGAGGAAAATCAGGAGAAAACATCCTTCATTATAAGCTAAGGTTTGTTTTGTTATAAAGTGATGTCATTTGGCCTGAAGAATGCAAGGGCTACCTATCAGTGGCTAGTTAACCATATGTTTCATCCACAAATTGGGCGAAACGTTGAAGTATATGTGGATGATATGTTAGTTAAAAGCACGAGGGAGATGCAGCATTTGGACGACCTTTAAGAAACCTTTGACACACTTAAGCGATACAAGATGAAGTTAAATCCAAGTAAATGTGCCTTCGGAGTTGCATTAGGGAAATTCCTTGGTTTCATGGTTTCATAAAGAGGAATTGAAGCAAACGCTGATAAAATCCAAGCAATTATGAACATGGAGCCCCTAAGGAATTTCAAAGACGTCTAAAGCCTCATTGGACGAGTAGCTGCCCTTAACAGGTTTGTTTCAAAAGCGACTGACAAATGTTTACCATTTTTCAGAGTGTTAAGAAAAGCATTTGAATGGATGGATGAGTGCCAACAAGCATATAAAGGCTTGAAAGCTTATCTTGCTTCAACTCCGCTATTAAGCCCGTCTAAACCTAGAGAAGAACTGTATCTCTACCTAGCAATGTCCCTTCATGCAATAAGTTTAGCCTTAATCAAAGAAGAGGTGATGGTACAGAAACCTGTCTTCTACGCTAGCAAATCTTTAAGGGGAGCAGAAGAACGATATCCACCCATGGAAAAGCTTGCATTTTCATTGGTGACAGTAGCAAGGAAGCTCAAGCCTTGTTTTCAAGCTCATATAATCCAGTGGATGACTAATCCAGTGGACAATAGAACTTAGTGATTTTGATGTGCGATACAAACCAAGAGAAGTGATAAAAGCTCAGGTCCTAGCAGATTTTACTGCTAAATTCACTCCTGCTAGTAGTAAACAAGATGAAGACCAGGGGCAAAGTAGTGTGTCGTCCATGTGGATGGCTTGTCCACACAACATGCAAAAGGAATTGGAATAGTTTTGCACTCACCTGAAGGGGATCATCTAAAATATGCAGTCCATCTACAGTTCCAGACAACCAATAAGCTGAATATAAAGCCCTGCTATAGGGCTTGGAGTTAGCTAGGTCACTTGGAGCAGACTTTGTCCTCGTCTAGGGAGATTCGCAGTTAATAATGGGCCAAATAAATGGAACATGTGAAGCTGAGGAATGGATGAAGAAGTACTTGGGCAAAGTCAAGCAGTGCATTAAAGACTTCACGACAGCTCAATTTCAGCAGATACCAAGGAAGGATAATATGGAAGCTGGCGTCCTAGCTAAGACGGCATCTGCAGATGATATTATGAGTGATCAAATCAAAATCCAGTACATCCCAAGTATTGATGTTCTAGAAGTACATCAAAGAGATGGAGTATACAACTGGACCACTTCAATCGTCTCTTATCTTAAAGATGGACTCCTCCCAAAGGATAAGGAAGAAGCAAGGAAGCTAAGGGTAAAGGCAACGAGGTTTGTCCTTATGGACAAGGTGCTATACAAGAGGGGTTTTTCTCAACCCTACCTAAGGTGCTTGAATCTAGACGAGTCTCTTTATGTCCTTAGAGATATCCATGAAGGGGCTTGTGGAAACCATTCAGGGGCCAGATCCCTCGTCTACAAGATGGTCTGTGTAGGATATTATTGGCCATCTATGCAAGAAGATGCAAAAGCTTATGTTAAAACATGTGATAAATGTCAACAATACAGCAACATACCTAGGCAACCATTAGAGTATCTTACTCTAATAGTGGCCCCTTGGCCCTTTGTCTAGTGGGGACTTAACGTTCTTGGTCCCTTTCCCATAGGGACAAAATAGATGAAGTTTTTAATAGTAGCGATTAATTACTTTACAAAATGGTTGGAAGTGGAACTCGTGGCAAGAATCGCAAAATGTTAGGAATTTTGTTTGGAAGAATATAATATGTCATTTCGGAATTCCTAGGGTACTCATCTCAGATAATGGATGCCAATTTGATAATGCATCCTTCAGAGACTTTTGCGAGTAATTAGGGATTAGAAATCGTTATTCCTCGCCTCCCACCCACAAGCCAATGGCCAAGTTGAAGTTGCAAACCGGTCCTTACTGAAAATCATCAAGACCCCGCTTGAGGGGGTAAAAGGGATATAGCCAGACGAACTACCCAGCGTCCTTTGAACATACAGGACGACAGTAAGGACTCCGACTGGAGAGACTCCTTTTAAGTTTACATATGGAAGTGACGTGGTCATACCTACGGAGGTCGGTTTAACTAGTTACAGGGTGGCTCACTACTACAACGAATAAAATGAAAAGCAGCTTCATCTAAGCCTTGACCTTATGGACGAGGTGAGGATGGATGCAAAACAAAAGGTGGCTCGTTACAAAAATTTGATGACCAAGCATTATGATGCACTAGTGAAGCCAAGACAGTTCAACACCGGAGATCTCGTCTTAAAGAAGGTGTCCTTAGCTACAAAGTATCCCGCTCATGGAAAGTTAAGGCCTAATTGGGAAGGACCATACAGAGTCATCAATTCCAAAATACGAGGTTCGTGCTACTTGGAAGCCTTAGATGGACGAAAGTTGGAGCACCCATGGAATGTGGAGCACTTAAAGAAGTACTACCAGTAAAGAAGACTCATCGAGAAGGTTAACATGGACGAGTGCAAATTTTGTTAGTGATTTCTAGTAGTTTATCTGCTATCTTTTAGCACTTATGTTTTTCAATAATATTTTATGTTTTCTAGCATTTGAATTCCCTAAAAAGCACTAGCTACTAGCATGTGCTATGGATGATGTCATGAACAAAGTCCTTGTATATAAAGTAATTTGAATTCTCTAAAAAGGACTAAGTACTAGCATAGACAATGTCTTTGAAATACTATGTACTAAGTTCTTTCATATTTGTGGACGATGTTATGTACAGTTGTTGTATACAAAGTTGCTTGAATTCTCTAATTTAAGTGTTGTGAAATTAACGTCCATGAAAAATTAAAAATTAAAGACGTTTTAAATCTCTAGATGCAGAGATATACTGTCATGAGCCATCCTTAACCGAGGAAAAGGCAAATTGCCATAAAACCTAAGGCAATAATGATAAGTGCAAAGGGAAGAAACAAACCTCCCAATATACTCATCCAAAAAAATTAAGGATGAAGAAAAGCATGCATGCGACACTTTTTATGGGCAATAAGTCCAACTTGCCAAATAATCCAAGCTATGAATAAAAAGAATAACCAAAGAAAGTTCCAAGAATAAGTCTAAGGACGAGGATAATATAAATTCCAAAATGGAGTCCTGAACATGGACGAGAAAACACTTGGAATTAAATTTGGCAATAACAATATGGATAAAAGTGCATTCATAAATTAAAAGGGTAGACAATTGTTGTCCAAAAACCCTTAATAAAGTTAAGCCTAAAAAGGCAATTGTATCAAGACTTGTCTTAAAACATGGACGAGAAAAATGCACTTGGATAAAATTAAAGTGGTCCAAAACAATAGACCCTTTTCTAAAATAAAAAAAATTAAAAAAAAAAAAAAAAAAAAAAAAAAAAAACAACAACAACAACAACAACAACAACAAGAAGAAGGAATAGAAATCATTTTAAGGGGATAAACCACTGGGGCATTGCCACTAGACTTGAGATCGTCATTAGCAAGTTGAGTAGAAGTGTCGTCTTCAACATTAATATCCTCAAAACTTGTCTAAAGAAGAGAGCTCTCGGCAGCAACACGAAGCTTAATAGGACTGAAGTCTATCTCAGGGAAAAGCTCAAGTGCGTTCATATGGAAATCTTCAAATCTTGCTGCATAGTTCTTGTCCAAGAGGTCAGTGTACTCGCTGGATGCCTTAAACTCTTTGATACCTACTTCTTTGGCCTCCCCAAGAAAGGTACAAAGCTCGTCGCTTCTCTTCTGCAGATGATCAAGACGACTGTCCTTTTCAATAGCGTTTGCTTTAAGCTCTTCGATGAGGTTCTTTAACTCCTTCACTTCTTCCTCGAGTTTAATCCTCACTCCAGCCTAATGACTGGACTCTGCTTGCATTTCACAAATCTTTGCCTCCAATCTAACCCTTTCATGGTCCAACTCATAAGCTTGTCTAGACGCTGCCATAAACTTTGACATAGCCTATATAAAAAGAATTGGATGTGAGATAAGTAGACGAACATATCAATTCTTAAATGATTCAAGATGAGGAGAATACCTTGAAAAGATCATGAACAGTGGAATGCTCAAATTCCTTCACAAACATTCATAACACACAACAACATCCTCTTTAGTCACAGCTTGTTGGTACCTTTCCCAAGCAAGATCTTTGTTCTCAAGAAGATTCATGGGGGCACTTTTGGAAGTTTTGGATGGGGTTACTTCAGGATTGGATGGCTCCTCGTCCAGGATTTGCACTGAAGGCAATTTGGCAGGTGCAGGAGGGACGACCAAATCGGGTTTGACAACCCCAGATTTAGATGACTTATACTTTGCCTTTTTATGACCTTGACGGCTTGGAAGACTCCCCTTTTCAATCATCTTGGACAGGGTCTTCCTTTTATCCCCTACCGCTGGACGAGGTTGGGAATGAGTCCTTTCTTGCATGGTTTCCTCGTCTATTAATCCATTCCCCTTGTTTTCTTTCATGGTTGCCATTCTTGTAAAAAAGAAGAAAAAATGTTAGGGTTTGGACGAAACAAGTAATAAAATTGCAAAGGAGAAAACTTACGTCTTTGATTAGTAAGCTCATGAGCAAGCGCCTCTTCAGTAGGTTCAGGACCAAGTCCCCACCTTGCAAGATGGCGAAGTGTCACTAGGCAGTGAAACGTCTTGTCTGTGTAAGAATGAGCTTGCTGGACGCGGTCTAAATGAAATTTAAACAAGACAGGTCGTCTTACAATTGTATAAAATAAAGGGGATTAGACAAGTACAACAATAAAAATGAAATGAGTAGTGAAAAAGGGACATACCCTCTAGATGAAGATTCCTCATCTCGCCAATATAGGGAGGAAATAGATTCTTGCCTACCTCAACAGGGTTTCATATCTAAAACTTGGAGGCGAAGAAGAACTCTGTCTTCCACTTCCTATCAGACGTAAGGAGGGATTTCACCAATCTATAGTTTGAACCCTTAGCTGAGAATTTGTAAAAACTTAGGGATTGACTAATTTCAGAGGGCTTGTAACAGTATAGGAACTTGTCCATAGTGAGAGGACGATTCCCATCAAACACTTCCTTCCATAAAACTTGCATAGAGACAATAAGCCTCCATGCATTAGGATTAAGTTGGTTAATTCCTAAACCTAATCTAGAAAGTATTTCTCTAGCAAAAGCATTAAGAGGCAACCTAAGTCCTCCTAGAAGGTAAGCTTCATGGATTCCTACTCCAAAATGAGGGTGACTACACCATTCACCACGGACGGCCAATCGAGGATTAAGGTCATCTGGGATCTGGTACAAACTCCTAAGGGAAGTAAGTTTTTTCTCATTAGTTTAGAAGGAATACCTACTGCACAACTATACAAAGTCTCTTCTTCACTTGAAGAATGAGATAAGAAGGCATTGGTGGATGTGCCAGTAAGTGACCCAGAAGCCATCCTCATCCTCATCTCCTCTTGCAAAATGTCTAAAGGGATTCCAGGAACCTTGGATGTGTATTGCTTGTCCGTGGTGTTTCCCCCACTACTATTGTTACTACTGCTATCAGTAGTACTACCACTAGGACTACTATCATGTTACTCGTCTATCTCCCTATCATCGCTATTGCTAGATGAAGACATTACAATTTCAGACATTTTGAAAATTGAAGAAAAGCCTAAAAGACGAGAAAATGAGGATACCTGGCTCTAAACAAGGATGACTAAAGACGAAAACTCCTAGACGAGGCGCTGGACGACAAAGGTCAAAGGAGAAAATATGAGAAATGTAAGAGGGTAGGAAAGGAATTCCACTATTTATAGGTGACGGGCCCAGTCATTGAAACGACACAATCAACCAAATGGAGCCACGTGGCACTTGCCTTGAAGAACGAAACAACATTAAAAACGAACCTCAAGTTTGCGCCACGTGTCAACATTTAAAAAAAAAATTCTCAAATCACCACAATGACAGACAACACAAGGACAAGGGGGCAATTGATGGGGATCAACTAAGGATAACCCATCCTTGGATGTTGTCCATGGACAGACCACGTCCAAAGAAAACAATCTACATCATTTGTCCTTTAACAATGAGGTGATCCAATCCAGAGTTCCTTCATGGATGACTAGATGTATGGAAGAGTGTATATATATATATATATATATATGTATGTATGTATGTATGTATGTATGTATAGACGATTGAACTATACTTGGATAAATCCTACGAAGAATTCCCCAAGAATTTCACATAATTACACCACGACACATTGCTCTTACTACGTGGAAGAGACTCCTCAGACTTCGCTCCATGTACTCCATTTTCTCCGTTAACTGCCTATATCATCCATGATGATAGTGGATCCAAACAAGTAGACCTATGACTAACTCTCTATAAAAGGAACAAATCTCATTCAACCAAGGTAAGTTCTAACCATGCACTACTTTCCATCCTTGTGTCCTAGAGAGAAAACTGACATAACCGTCGGAGGGTCATTGGTCGGGTCACATTGGTCACCTTTGATAGTTCTTTCTTTCTTTTCAGGATTCACAGCCATCACCATAGCCCAAAGCATTCCAGACTACTAATTTTCGTGTATCATCAGTTGGTAATTTGCTTAACCGTAAGATATATCAGAGAGTTGGTCCTAAAATTTAGGACCAAATAGTTTGTAAACTGCTTTTTAAAATTTATCTAAAATTTTAGGAGTTTTTAAATTAGTAATTTTACATGTTTGACCCTACTATTTAAATTTTACAAATTGGTAAATTTGAGGATATTTTGAGCATCAAAATTGAGGATTCCAAACAAAGGAAGCCTCTTAAATTGTAGTATAGACCAGCCTCATCACACGCGTTCCGCATGTGTGATGATGCTTTTTTTTTTTTTTTTTTTGAGTTTAATGTAATTTTTCAATTTGAATTTATCTACTATTAGTGAAGTTACACAGGAACAAATTTTTAAGAAATTAAAATTTAGGATTTGAAATTGAGTAAACTATTGGGTTTAGTGTGTGCTAGTTTTTTTGGGAAAAAAAAAAGGATTTTTTTTTTTCAGAATAACATCATTTTGATAACAATTTTGTTAGTTAGCAATGTTTCCGAATTATTTAGTAAACTAACGGCTCGAGTCTTTTAGACTCGATTTCATAGTAGCAAATTGAATCTTAGAGAGTCGAGTTGCATATGCTGGCAGGAACTCAGACTCGAGTTCCCTAAAGCACAACATGAATAAATACACAAAGAGAGACAGAGCTGCGATGCACCTGATCAATGCCTTGATTGCGGCTCGGATGCTGATCAGAACCAATGGCGTGGTGGTTCATCCACGTTAGGATTTCTTGCTTCCTTGTCCTCTTTGTTGGAGTGTATTTATTTGATTTTTAGGTTTGGGTTGTCGATCCGACTAGTTTTTATTTTGGGTTTTGTTCTTGGGTTTTTTGGGGTTTGGAAATTTGAGAAAGAAGAGTGGGAGAAGAAGAGGATGAAAGGAAGATGGGAAAGAATGAGTTTTGTTTGTTTTGACGAAGAATAAGAAGGAGAAGAAGGACATTTTGGGTCTAGGGCCAAAAACAAAAGGAAAATGGGGGGAAAAAAAGAATGAAGGAAGAAGGAAAGCTTCAGGGAACTTAACTCTTTAAGACTCGAGTTTGCTACTGTGAACTCGGGTCTCAAAGACTCGAGATGTTAGTTTGTTAAATAGTTTAGAAATGTTGCTAATTAACAAAATTGTTAGCAAAATGGTGTTGTAGGGTCATGATTTGTAGCCCAAGCCCAGAAGAGTTGGGAAATGAGCCCAATACAATAAATTTGTAGAGAGTAGGTGAAAGAGCTGGGCTCTTAGCGAATTGGACAATGGTTAGCTAGGATTTCAAATGTGAACAAACATAGAACTACATGTAAAACTTGATGAAATGTTTGTCCAAGGAGATGAACTGCTATTTAAATCACTATTTCTGAAAGATAATACAACACTTAATGCTACAGTAACTCTTTCTCTCTTTTCTTGCACTATGTTTTTTGATCCACATCTTATGGGGGGGTCTTTTACATTATATAGTTTCCTTTTAAACCATCTCGATCGTACACTTGTTAATCATCTAAATTTTCACTCGAGTATTTGTCCCATCAAGCATCTTCTCTGGCTCTTTATGAATGGTGGTGGTTGAGAATGCACTATTCAGGGGTCTTCTCCACATAAATGCGACCAGAAAGATTGCTGCAATGCATTTAATGCGGTGGTAGCAGCTTTTCTCTTAGATATTTCTATATTCTTATCCTCTTTGTACGTGCCTGAAGTTCATCCTTATCATTGGAAATTCCTTGAAGGTCACCTAAGTCGCCTAGTTACTTGCCTGACCGATGTTCGTCCTATCCGAGAAGAATAACCTCCTCGGACTTTACCCCTCCACTCTTCCCTTACGTGATCCTCCATTCTAGGGCCTTCCCAATCATTTACTTCTCCTTAGATGTATCCACATCACCAAATAGGACCCAAGGTCGAGTATACCAACTTAGGCCTTTGTCCCCACAATAGCCCCTCAAAACTTTGATTTTTCCCTCTCGTAGAAAAGGAAAAAACAGGGTTTTGACTTCCACGACATAAGACCACATGATTTTTCAATTCACATGTGTGGGAGGGGATATTTCACGTGCCTCAGACTTGCCACTGGTGCTTCGAGTTTCGCAAAGCACTATTAAATGCTCCAGGCAACGTGCTGTCTCATACATCCAACGGTGAAGCGTAGATCCAAGGGATGGGTTTTCTCCTGAAGCTGTTGGGCAGGATAACCCCCACTTATTTCAACTTCCCATATAAAGTGAACGGAGACATCACTTCTCCATTTTCACAAGTCTTCAGATTTCAGAGATATCACACACACACTCTTCTCACCTTCTCTAAAATATAGACTATTGCAACTCCTCTTCTTTCTTGAGATATTTTCAAAACATCTTCTTTAAGGTATCATAGATTGTTATATACATTAGCTTCTGTAGACTTACATTTTTTTTAAACATATTCTTTTCTTCTCGGCTGACCTCCTCAGCCGCTCATTTTTACCATTCTTTATCTATAGGATTCGATCATTTTATTTTAGGTTCGCTCAAATGGGTAGATTCAAAAGTTTGGTAGACTCCCCTTTAAAAATAGAACTTTTCAAACAGAAATACCATATACCCTAGGAAGTGGGTCTACGATATTGTTCCATAGAACAAATCGTTACAGATAGGGAAACGAGGGAGGTCATCATTCCTATAATAGCCTTTATAAAAGGCGGAATGACCCGCCCCATGGGTAGAATAACAAGGGATTACCTTATCGCTCATAGGTTATGTCCTCACCAATGCGCACCAAACATGTTTAGGATCCTAGGTTGCGTCGATGCTCTTAATACGCATCTACAATTAGAACTCACATGGCATGACGTGGTGCACATGTACGAGTTCCACTCCCAAGCCGATGGAGGATTCTACCTCAAATCCCAGTCAGCCGTGGTCAGGCTCATTTTGGTCTCCCTAAGTCCAACAAAGGGATGAAAGATGACTACCTCATTACCTCAGGGGCATGGCACGATGGTATTCCTTGTCCAACCCAAGAGAGAGAGACAGGTGGGATGTCTTAGAGTTAGGTTCCTTAGCAAAACATTTCAGATCTTTTAATCTTCATAGCGTAGTTATTATCCTTTATCTTGCATTATTTCGATAATCATTTTTCATGAGTTAATCACCGCTCTTTTCTTAGCTGTTTATTGCAGATAAGAGGTTAGTTACTCCTCGGCTCAGCCATACCAATGTAGCGGCCCTAAATTACTTACTCCGATCAGAAATTTTCGTGAGCGAGGATCGCCAATTGCAAGCCGTCCACTTGATTTTGGATTTTGAACTCATTTCAAGAGTCTTTCAAGAGATAGGTCACGCCATTAGGGCAGGAGATCCTCGAATAAACCGTATTGACGTGTCCAAGCTAGACTTCTTGGCTTGAGAAGATCTTGAAGGAAATATGCATATACACAGCGGAAAGTTAAATGGATCTACTTCATTCACAATCTATAACATGCACTATGTAAATTTCAGAATTCAAGTATAAGAGAGCATACCTTGAAGCGATGAATTTCAAAAAACAAAGATCGAAGCACTTGGGAATACTTTTAATCTTCACTCCAATTCCACTAACGCCCAAGAAGTGTGGACTCTCAATTGGTTACAAAGGAAGAATTTGAGAGTGACATACACTCATCTACACCATTTGTCAATGATGTTTCTCATCCATAAAATTCTGTACGTTTTTCCCTTTGTATCTAATCAATTATCTAATTTGGCTGACCTTTTGGGCCTTTCCAATTGGGCTTAAGTGTGTGGCTTGGAGTGGGACCAAAAGGGACCAATAAGACACTAGCTCCAATGGGCATTGGGCTTTTCTGTCAACTCTTGACAAGTCCAAAGTTACCATTAACTATATTTAATACCACTATATAAATATAGTTGCACTCTAGGCCTTATCTATAAATTATATCCCAAGACTTTATTGTACATGCAACCCCTTCATAAAATATTCGTAGTAATACAAAGTCATTAATGTAGACTGCCACTTTGTAAATTACTACATCTTAATCCTTGAGTACCCGGTTTAATTCTTTTAAGTTATTCATCATATATTTATGAAATCCAATTTCATAAATATATACTTTAGTAATTTCTTACTAAAGTGGTTAGGCCTAACTCTCTGAATAACTAAACCCATTAAACTTATCTCAAGGGAATATTTTATATCTCCGTTAAGAGACTATGAATTCCATCTTGAGAATATATGTTCCATCAACACTAAATGTGGCTGCCCAATATACTGAGGTTTTGACCGTTACTTTAGATCTCACTCCTGATATATCAAAGCAACCTACACTTCATGATCAAGTCCATTATTCTCTCAGGATTAAGAGTTCATGCAAATATAAGTCGTGAGATTTATTATTCAATTAACAGTCTTTACAAGAATAATAAATCTCACAGCGGTCCAGATCAATATGTTTTAACTCTTAAAACATATCAACATATCAACTAGAAGTCACCACTTCCATGATCAAGACAAATCATCTTAGTTGATACGTTATAGTCTTCGCAGATGAAACACCCAATTTCATCACCGACTACGAACTAAATTCTGAGTTTACAAAGAACTTGTAATTTATATCTTCTGTGACTTTTCACATAAATCACATACTATGCATCTCATGGACTATATGATAATGTCTAAATATTCATGTTACCATTATTTCAGATAATAACAAAACAAATTTATTAATTACAATATTAAGTCATACATCATGTCATACATAATGTCACACATAATATCATACATAGCATTATACAATAGGATTTAAGGGCACTAATCCTAACAGATCTTCCCCATGTCAGACTACCTGTTCAACAAATCCCTCCTCCACTTATAATTCCCTTGCAGCAAGTCCCCCTTGAAGCGTCGGTTGCAGCGGAAGAGGAAATTGCATCTTCTCGGCTATCATTGGAGGAGGAGATAGATCAATTCTGCTTTGTGGAAGACGTGAGACCGTCTGAGAAGCCAGTATATATTTCAGATTTCAAGACTGAATCTGTTAACCTATCTTCTGTTCATCCCAAACAGTTGATTATTACTCAGGTAGACTCGGAGTCCGAAGAGGAGGAAGAACAAATGGATCAGAAGAAGTGACCTGGTCTGAAAGGCCTGCTAACCAGTAGGAACAAAGGGGGAAGCTCAAAAGAGGCCTCCAAAACACAACCCCCAGTGATTCCTCCTCCTCCGCCTCCTACTGATCTCGGCCTGTTGGCCATGCCCAACCTGAAGAAGAAGAGGACAGATCAGGAATTGGAAGAAGGCAAATTGGTTCCTCGGAAGGAGAACAAGCAACAAAAAATGGCCAAAGACCCTAGGGATAGGAGGGACCTTTCCGTAGACAGCAGGGATGAGGCTGAAATACGTCGGCCTCAGCGGCCCTAGGCCCCCTGATTAGAAATGGATGGTGCTGCCATCCCATACGATGCCTCAATATGGGACATGCCAAGAGGCCATGCCAACTACTTAACGCAAGCCTTACAACAGCCTCTCATTCTTCCTCGGGACATGGATTCCATCCGGCGCACAAAACAGCCTGATCTATTCATGTCATTAAAGAGGGATTTAGCGATGGTTAGCTGCTTTTCTACTATTCAAGTATTTAGATAATTTTTTTTATTATCTGTTATGTTAATCGTATTTTTTATTATACTTGTCATCTCCATGCAGGTCACTCAGCAAGTTTACGTGGCCGAGGACTGGGTGCAGAATGCAAATAACAAACTTGACGTTGAAACCCAAAATTGACACGATGTTGAGAAAGCACTCGGCGTGGCGAACCATGAAAAAACGCAGTTGGCCGAGAAGCTTAAGGTCGTAGAGAGCGTGCGAAAAAGCGTTGAGGCTGGGTTAAAGAATGCTGAAGCTCAAGCTGAGGACTAGTGCAAAGAGCTTTACACCACTTAACTTAATCTCGCTACTGAGCAGGCGGCGGTTCTGGACCTCAAAGCTAAACTGCAGAAAGCTGAGGAGGCATTAAAGGTGGCCTAAGAAGCTGCTACGGTCGCCGAGACCTCAGCTTACGAACATGGGGTGCTGGAGACGGAGGCAAGGTTAACTGCTGAAGTGACTGTGGTCTGCAGGAAGTACTATGTTGAAACATACAATCAAGCCCTTGATCAGGCAGGAATCCCTGCGAACTCCGATCTGAGGAGAGTGGACCAAGTGTACTACCCAGAAGACCTTAGAAAAAACACAACTACTCCTTCTCCTCCCACTGCCCTTCCTCTTCCTCCTCCTGAACAATCTCTCACCACCCAAGAACCTTTTAAGGGTGCCGAAGTACCAGCAAGGGCTAAAAAAGAGAAGAATGGGGCAGTGGTGGCCTCTCGGACAGAAGAGAAAGCGAAGGAGAAAGAGAAGGGGAAGGAGAAGGCAAAGAATAAAGTTGATGCCAACCCCTCCAAGGACGCCCTTACAATTGGAGATATGGTTTCCAAGGCTAAAGCTACTGAGTCCAAGTCTAAGATTGACTCCAAGAAAGATTCTCATCAATCACAGACTTAGATACAGGGTTTTAGCTTTGTTTTTGTGATTTTTGTAATGGCCTTGTGCTTTTGATGTAACACTTATATCTACCATCTAATGAAGGCGTTTTCTTTTTTATCTGACTTAGCCTTTGAATGATATTATGAATTATTCCAAGTTAGTATTATCTATTTGTTTCGATTAAATGCCATCCATCAACATCGTAAATTGTCATTATGATATCAAAATTCAGGTTCAAAACATATGAATAATACACTTAGTATATTACTATGAAGGCAAGAATACCTGGAATTTTAATGAGTGTTCAACTCTCAAATAAGCATCAATTATCATTAAGTTGATAAAAGTTAATCTCATACACGTACGTGATCTAATAGGCCTGACATGCTTTGAGGCACATTTGACAATTACATACAAGTTAAATAACAATTAACTTACTGCACTTATGCAAAGAACGTTAATTTCATCCAAAGATTTGGTCTGAAATGACTGATATACCCTAAGATCTGTTTAACACATATACACATATGCTAAGGAGTGTTAACTTTCACACAAGTATGTGGTCCGAGAGGCCTGACATGACTTGGGATCTGGGTAACATTTACATAGATGCTCAAGAATGTTAATTTCGCCTAAGTATGTGGTCCGAGAGACCTGACATGACTTGGGCTCTGTGTAACACTTATATAAATGTCAAGGAGTGTTAATTTCGCCTAAGTATGTGGTCCGAGAGACGTGACATGACTTGGGATCTGTTTAACACTTATATAGATGTAAAAGAGTGTTAATTTCACCCAAGTATGTGGTCCAAGAGACCTAACATGACTTGAGATTTGTTTAACACTTATATAGATGTCAAGGAGTGTTAATTTCGCCCAAGTATGTGGTCCGAGAGACCTGACATGACTTGGGATCTGTTTAACACTTATATAGAGAATAAACAGCCCTTAACTTGACAGATTTACACAACAAAATACATATTTGAAGAAAGAAAATTTTCATTAATAATAGCACCTTCTCAGGTTGTTTACATTCCGAGGACGAGATATTACATGCTCATCTAAATCTTCAAGAAAATATGCTCCTATGCCAGTCGACGAGGTGATACGATAGGGTCATTCCCAATTGGGCCCTAATTTTCTCCATGCTGGGTTTTTTGCCATGCCCAAAACTTTTCTTAGCACCAAATCTCTAGGCTTCAATGGCCTTAGCTTTACTTTGGCATCGTAGTCTTATTTGAGTTTATGTTGGTAATAAGCCAGTTGAACCATTGCACTTTCCCTTCTTTCTTCAATGAGGTCTAAGCTTCTTTTCAACAATTCATCATTATCGCTGGGATTGAATGATTGGGTTCTTAATGTCAGAAAGCCTGTTTCCAGGGGAATGATAGCTTCAGCCCCATAAGACATCGAAAATGGGGTTTCTCCAATTGACCTCCGAGGAGTGGTTCGATATGTCCATAGAACATGCAGTAGTTCTTCCACCCATCTTCCCTTTGCATCGTCCAACCTTTTCTTAAGTCCACTCACTATGACCTTGTTAACAGTTTCAACTTGTTCGTTTCCTTGGGGATAAGTTGAAGTGGAATATCTATTTGTAATTCCTAACTCACAGCAGTATCTCCTAAAGGATTTGCTGTCGAACTGAAGTCCATTGTTCGAGATGAGGGTATGAGGTATTCTGAAGCGAGTGACGATGTTCTTCTAGATAAATATCTTTACATCCACATCTCAGATATTCGCCAAAGGCTCTGCTTCAACCCATTTGGTGAAATAGTCTGTGTTGACCAGCAAATATTTCTTGTTTCCCACTGCTTTAGGAAATGGGCCAACAATATCCAAGCCCCATTGTGCAAAAGGCCAAGGACTAGAAAGGGGATTTAGAAATCCTCCTGGTTGGTGTGTGTTTGGTGCAAATCTTTGACATTGATCGCACTTCTTCGTATATTCTAATGCTTCCTTTTGCATGTTTGGCCACCAATAGCCTTGGATGATGGCCCTATGAGCTATGGATCTCCCTCCTGTATGGCTTCCACAGATTCCTTCATGTAATTCCTCAAGAAGTAATTCTGATACTTCAGGATGTATGCATAGTAGGTATGGCCTCGAGAAAGATCGTTTGTACAATTTCTGGTCCTTAGATAGCCAGAATCGAGGAGCCTTCCTACGTATCTTTTCAACTTCTGATTTGTCCTCTGGTAAAACATCTTTACTAAGGAACTGAATTATGGGGTCCATCCAGCTGGGCCCTACTTTGACATGGAGAACGTAGATCATATTCTCTTTCTCTCCTGAGGGTTTACCAAGATCTTCTACTAGAATAACACGAGGTAAATTTTGAGCTGAGGAGGTTGCCAGCGTGGCTAGGGAAACAGCATGGGTATTTCCACCTCTAGGGATATGTTGCAGATCGAACAATTCAAACTTCTTTTGCAAATGCTTGATTCGAGTCAAATACCCTTACATTCTCTCATCCCTTGCTTTTAACTCGCCCTTTACTTGATCGACGACCAGCCTTGAATCTGAGAACATTGTAGCCGATTTTCCCCCCGTCCTCTGAACCATAGACATTCCTTCTAGTAATTCTTCATACTCTGCCTCATTGTTCGTGGCTGAAAATCCTAGCCTTAGAGACTTTTCCGCAACGAGTTTTTCAGGTGAAATCAAGACTAGCCCTACGCCAGACCCTTTTTGATTCGCTCCCCCATCGACGTATACCTTCCACTGCACTGGTTCTTGCGTCGCAATTAGGCCAACAAATTTTTCACCCATGCGGTGTTCGTTTGATTCATTTTTACAGGGTCCTCAGCGAATTCGACAACCAAATCTGCTAGGACCTAGTCTTTGACTGAGGTACGTGGCATGTATTTGATGTCAAAAGCGCCCGAGATCGTGCTCCACTTTGCTATCCTCCCAATGTAGTCAGCACTTCGAAGTATGACCTTGAGTGAAAGTTGGGTTAGGACAACCACCGTGTGTGCTTGGAAATAATGGGACAGCTTTCGAGTACTATGCACCACCGCCAGGATTGCTTTCTCTAAAGGTAAGTAGCGAATTTCAGCATCATGTAAAGATTTGCTCACGTAATAGACTGATCGTTGTCTACTACCATCAACTTCTATCAACACCAAACTCATAGCATGAGGAGATACAACGATGTAAGCAGACAGAACTTCATCTGCCTTAGGGCTTGACATGATAGGTGGGTGAGAGAGATACTTCTTAAGTTGTTGAAACGCCTGAGCACACTCCTTGGTCCATTCAAAACATTTCCATTTGTTCATCAATAGGAAGAAAGGCCTACATCTGTCCGCTGACCGAGGGTACAGCTTCGGGTTTGTGTAAGATGGCCACCACCATGCATTGTCTAGCAGTGGATTGATTGCCCAAAATTTCTTTAGCTAGGCCTTTAGAAGGATATTTCACCTTTTGATGCAGGGTAGAGAAGACAGCCCCCAGAGCATGGAGTCAAGGTCTGGCCACAATGGCTGTATAAGGGGAATATGAATCTACCACAATGAAATCCACCTCCACTATTTCTGAATCAGTTTGTATGGGTAACCTGATCTGGCCTTTTGGAATGACAGTCTTTCCCTTGAAGCTTACTAGGGGGGATTCATAGGCCGTTAAATCCTCGAATTTTAGATTTAGCCCCTTGTACAGATCAGGGTACATAATCTCGACGACACTACCCTAATCCACCAGCACCCGCCTCACGTCATATCCTCCTATTCTGAGTGTAACCACCAAAGCATCGTTATGGGGTTTGGATGGTTTCGGCTTTATCCTCGTCCGAGAAGCCTAAAGTTGGTTGAATTAGTACTTTAGCCCTTTTCGGCTCTAAAACACCCTCATCGGATGACAATCGAGCCACTGACATCACTCTGGAGGGATAGGATCCAGTCCTCCTAGGAGCGGCAAAGATGACATTGATTGTTCCCAAAGGAGGCCCAGAAGAAGCGTTCTTCCTGGAGTTTGAATTCGTCTGGTTCCCTTGGCCACTAGAATGATGCAAGAGTGATTTTAATTTGCCTTCTCCGACAAGCTGATCCAGATGATCCCACAGGTTCCTACAGTCCTCTGTAGTATGTCCCTGTTCCTGATGGTAATGGCAGTAGAGGTTTTGATTGCGCTTCGTAGGGTCTCCAGCCATTTTATTTGGCCATTTGAAGAATGCTTCGTTCTTAATCTTCTCCAGAACTTGACAGACTGGCTCTCGGAACACTATATTAACCGCCTGGGTGTTGGTAGACCTTGATTGTCCTGTATAATCCTTTCTCGGCCGTTTGTTATTGTACTGGTTCGACCTGAAATCCCTCCTCTCTTGAGGGATAACCTTAGCCTTCCCTTTTCCTTGTTGTTGTTCGTCTTCAATCCTTTTATACTTATCAACTCTGTCCATAAGCTGGCGTAAACTGGTGACAGGTTTACCTGTCAGAGATTTCCTCAAATCATGCTAAGCTGGTAGGCCGACCTTAAAAGTCTTAATGGCAACTTCATCAAAATCGCCGTCAATCTCGTTGAACATTTCCTTGTACCTTTCGGAATACGCCTTTACAGACTCTGCCTCCCTCATTGACATGGATAATAAGGAATCCAAAGGTTGAGGAACCCTACTGCATATGATAAATCGGGAGCAGAATGATTGAGTGAGTTTCTTAAAGGAACTGATAGAGTTGGTCTTTAACCCGTCGAACCATCTCATCGGCATCGGTCCTAAGTTAGATGGAAATACCCTACACATCAAGGCCTCGTCTTGAGAATGGACAGCCATCTTCTGTTTGAACTGACTTACGTGCTTTACAGGGTCTGTTTGGCCATGATACATGGCGAACGTTGGCTGGTGGAATCGTCTAGGAAGTTTTGCATTTTCTATTCCCCACGTAAAAGGTGATATAGAAATTTGGCTCAACGCCTTTTTCATAACGTCAGTTTCTACTCCTTTGGGAGAAGGGCTCCTCCGTTTCCTTTGGTGAAGATGCTCTTCTTCACAGGAGAATGATTCGCTTTGAGGAGTTCTAGATCTCTGTTTGTATATGGTATCTTCTTCATCATTTGAGGAGATATCAGAGCTGGAAGAGGATCGTTTCTGTTGTGCTCGACGAAGTTGGTTCTTCAAATCATCAATCTCTTGTTGCATGACTTTATTATCACCTTGCTCATGGGCTACGTGATCTTTCCTTCGAAAACCTCTTCCACCCTTGTGGATGGTATGCGCACTGCCTTTTTGATAGTTTTCCCGATCTCTTTCACGTTCAAGATTGAGGAACTCATCTTGTTGACGAACGTTAGCAGATTCTGCCTGATGCGGACTTGTTTGATGTGGACCTGAGCCTACCATGATTAACCGATATACTATACTAAAGCATAAGCTCTCCCCACAGACGACGCCAATTGTAGGGTCACGATTTGTAGCCCAAGCCCAGAAAAGTTGGGATATAAACCCAATACAAAAAATTTGTAGAGAGTGGGTGAAAGAGCTGGGCTTTTAGCGAATTGGACAATGGTTAGCAAGGATTTCAAATGTTTGTCCGAGGAGATGAATTGCTATTTAAATTACTATTTCTGAAAGATAATACAATACTTAATGCTACAGTAACTCTTTCTCTCTTTTCTTGCACTATGTTTTTCGATCCACATCTTATGGGGGGTCTTTTACATTATATAGTTTCCTTTTTGACCATCTCGATTGTACACTTGTTAATCATCTAAATTTTCACTTGAGTATCTGTCCAATCAAGTATCTTCTCTGGCTCTTTGTGAACGGTGGTGGTTGAAAATGCACTGTTCAGGGGTTTTCTCCACATAAATGCAGCCAGAAAGGTTGTTGCAGTGCATTTAATGCGGTGGTAGCAACTTTTCTCTTAGATATTTCTGTATTCTTATCCTCTTCGTACGTGCCTGAAGTTCATCCTTATCGTTGGAAATTCTTGGAAGGTCACCTAAGTCGCCTAGTTACTTGCCTGATCAATGTTCGTCCTATTCGAGAAGGATAACCTCCTCAGACTTTACCCTTCCACTCTTCCCTTACGTGATCTTCCATTCTGGGGTCTTTCCAATCATTTATTTTTCCTTGGACGTATCCACATCACCAAATAGGGCCCAAGGTCCAGTATACCAACTTGTGCCTTTGTCCCCACAGGTGTTATTTTGAAAAAAAAATTCAAAAAAAAAATATTAAACATGCGTGTGATATATTTAAATAAAAAGTGTACTAATTTTTAAGAAAAAGTTTCTTTGGTATTTTTTTTTTGAATTTTATTGAATTACAATTTTAATCCTATTTTTTATTTTTTTTGATCAGCTATTTTTTATTTTTTAAGAATGAAGATTATTTAATTAGATTAGGAATACTTTTGACATTTTTAAAGCGATAACTAACTTTATGAACAATCTTAATACACAGAGAAGAAAGAATTTGCCAATACATTCTTTAAAAAAAAAAAAAAAAAAAAATTGCCAATAAATTCTCATAATTAAAAAAAAAAAAAAAGTTAATAAATTGGATTTTAGTTCGTAAGCCCACCCAACTTTAATACGGTGATAATAATGAATTGTGTCCCTCTCCTTCCATGGTTGATTCCGCCTTCCCACCCTGACCACCGACTCGGGTTTAAGAAGAAGTGGGTCTGTTCATAAGCGACAATGGGGTCGAAAAGGCTTCCTGCTTTCAACCATTCCAACAACAACGATAATAGAGAAAAGAAGCCTAAACGTAAAGAGGTAATGGCTTCTTCTTTTATCAAACTTTAAAATTCAAACCTTTACAATTTCAACACTGACTGAACCCATTTCTACATGAATGACCATTTTTGTGTTTGTACTCACTCTTGTTTATTTTTGTAGATTCTTGAGAAGAAGAAGGCAATCGATGATCTTATCAAAGCAGCTTCTGCTGATAAACACCCACTTGATTCTTTCCCATCCTTTCGTCATTTCCACAAGAATGGTAAGTCATCTTCTATCCCATGATTTTGCACCTACATATGTACCCATTTTGTTTGTGGGTCACTGGCATTGGTTTGCTTTGTCCATTTTCTCGTTTGATTTGTGATAATGTAGCATCCCAGTGAGGAAAAAATAGGGAAATTGAAAAAGATTATATTTTTCGATAGATATGGAAAGGGATTTGAACCTTTGGCGTCTGCTTCAAAGACACGTGTTGGTTTTTTGTGTAGGCGGGATTCAAACCCAGATCCCTTCTTCAACAACACAAGGCTTTATCAGTTTAGTTAATTGTAACCCAGATTAAAAAAAAAAAAATTAATAATCATTTCGTGTTGTTTATTTCTCTTTATTTTTAAGGTTAGATTGAAGTCTTTTAGCACCTTTGTGATGTTTATGTTTTGTTTTCTCTCTTGCATCTTCAAAGTACTTAAATTTTGTACGAAAATGATAAGCTCATGGCCTTTTAAAGTTTAGTTTGGACTATGATAGAATTTGATTGTTCGAGTACCATTTTTTTTGGGGGGTGAAAATTGCAACCATATTGTTTGGTTTCCAAGTTAAGGCTAGCAGATTTTCACTTTAAAGTTGAATATTTCTTGTAATGCCCAAGTTTATTTGATTTCTAGGCCTATCTGTATACTTGGAGTCAGGGTGTGGGGATAAACTCTCCTCTTCTACTAAGCAATACATCATGGGTCTTCTTAAGGTAATAGAAGGCTTAATATCTCATATCTCTGTAGTTCTCCAAAATGACTTCTCTCCTTTTTTCACATATCATTCCTTGTCTCTGCATGAATGTAATTTGCTAAACTTCAGAAATCTGCAGGCCAATATGGAGGGGCCATATGGATCTGAGTGGCCAACAGAAGAGAAGGTGAAGCGAAAGGAAATGGTTATGCCAGAAGCACGTTACATATTTGTGCATGAGGCTCCAAATGCAAGTTCTGATGAGATCTTAACAACGTCAGAAAGGAAAGAAACTCTTACTGTTTGTTTAGAAAATAGGGGATCCATGGTTGGATTTGTACAATATCGCTTTACTCTAGAGGAAGAGATACCTGTTCTTTATGTGTATGAATTACAGCTTGAGCCTCATGTCCAAGCAAAGGGACTAGGGAAATTTCTAATGCAACTTATTGAGCTTATTGCTCGCAAGGTGCTGAGTCATGTTTTTTCTTCACATAGAGATGTAATAAACACACAAAGCACACACATATTAACAGCATTATCTGCTTTTTATTGCCTTGTATATTGTCATTAATCTAGAATTTTGCAGAACCGCATGGGTGCTGTGGTGCTAACTGTCCAAAAAGCAAATTTATTAGCTATGGATTTCTATTTAAATAAGCTCAGGTAAATTTTTTTATTTTACTATAGAACCATCTAATTATTTTTATTAAGCAAATCCCAATGACACATTAAACGTATAAGTGGGGAAAAAATCCTTTAGCTGTCAACTCTTCCTTTCTTAGGCTCAATAATTAGTTCTTAGGGACAGTGGGAAGATAATTATTGACCTGTGACAGGCCAATCACTTCTCCCTTTTACATTAGAGAATTTTAACATCACTTCTTTTTTATTCTCTCTTTCACAAACAAAAAGTGGAAACTTGATGGTTTTTCTTTTGAGAAATGCTATGTCCACAATATTTTCACAACAAATCTTATTTGCAGTTTGTTACTTGCTGTTACTAGTGGGCAAGAAAGTAATTTTAGTGGTGAATTCAAATTAAAAACTAGTAACAACTTGCCAACTAGGATTTGTTGTGAAAATGTTATGGACGTAGAACTTCTCTTTTCATTTTAAAGCTTACTTGCTCATTTAAGTTCTGGTGAACTGTACCCTAAGAAAGGAAAATTACCAAGAGTTAATTCTGTCTAAGAAATGCACTGCTATCCTTGCAATTATGAATTAGTAAGGAACTACCATAAAGAATGTCTTTGATATTCAAATTAATCAAATATTTTAGTATTCAAAGTAATAAAAAATGATCATTGTAATTCATGCACAGATGCATTTATCACTGTAAACATGATCAATATATATATATATATATATATAATATGAACATTGTTATTTCTTCACTTACATGCATCATGGATTATAAATGAATAGAAAACAATTATAGCCATATATTACTTTCTATAACAAAAAGGTACAGAACACTTTCTCATGTATTCATTACTATTAATGTGGGAAGAAGTTGTTTCAAGCCTCTGAGCTAGTGAGGAACATTTAACTTTTCTTTTTTTCCTTCAGCAAATTTCTTCATTAACCAAAACCAAAAAAGTAAAAATAAATATAAAGGGATAGTAAGAGATATTTAGTAGACCCATTTTTCCATGTCAATAACTTTTCATCACACATGTCACTGTCCAGGAGAATTCCTGTACATAGTTGAGGCCCATAGGTGGAGTAACATTTGATATTAAAGGACAATTTGATCAATAAGAACCTCTGTTGTAATCTTGATAATCAATTTGTTTTGTAGCACATTTGGAAATCATTTACTCAGCTTTCAGATTTTAGTTTATGATCAAATTGTTGGGCTATATCCACAAATCTGTAATTGGTCCTTTCCACGCTTGCTTAAGAATTTGTTGAAAAAATTGGTAAAGTTTTTAGTTTATTTAGCATTTTATCTAATGGTTGACTATTAATTTCATGCAGATATATAATATCAACTATTTCACCATCAAGAGTTGATCCATTGGTAACAAATCATTATTACATTACATATGTTACCTTTCTTTTCTTTTCTTTTTTCATTTGTTATTTTTGTAAGATATACTTTTTCTGTTTTTTTCTCGTTCTTTAATATATGAGTAACTGTTTTGAGATAGTTTTACCTTTTTGTGCAGATAGGAGATGAGAAGTCTTATGAAATTCTTTGCAAAGCATTTGATTGTGAAGCTGAAGCTATCTTCGAGGTGACATTTTATCCTTAGTACATGAAGTATTTGTAAATTAGTTGCACCTCATAACTAAGGTTGTCATGTAGATATAGAAATTTAAAATATGAAATAAGATGCATGTGTGATATCATGCAGGTATCTTGACATAAATATTGGAGCTTGAAATTTGATATATTAGTACATTCATATGAAAAGAAGTAACTAATTGTTTGATCTAAGGTTTCATAGATGATTTGCATTATTGGTGTGCAGTGAAACATCAATGCTAAAAAAGTGAAGAAATTGGTACTTATTTCTTGGACATTTTTCCTCCATATAAGAACCTGAATAAGTTCTTCTTAGTAAATTTTTAGAAAAAAATTATTTACTGTAATCATTAAAGCATGTTGAGGAAGAGAGAAAAGATGAGAGGAGGGGGCGGGGGGGTTGTTGATGGCAATATCAGTGGCATTGGGGTTATTGGGATGGCATGCATATAACTTGTTCTGAAATCACATATTTCGGACTGTACTGCCTGGTATGACTGAAATACGTTGTACTGAATCACCATACGGGTATGGTAACCCTTTGGAATGTACTACCTATTTCAGATTGGTATAGGATAAAACAGGGCTTTTAAAAAAATTTCCAAGGTATAAGACAATCAGTAATCATGGCTACCTAATGGTCCTTGCTTGATTATTTGGTACCTCTGGTCCAACACTTCAGTCCACTAAACCACTCTCCAGCAACCTCCCCCAGTCCTCCACACTTCTCTCTCTTGGTTAACCCTTCTCAAAGACTCAAATGTCGAAAGCCCATTTCATTTTTCATGGCTTCGATCGGGGTTTTTTTTTTTTCAGCAACTCTGTTCTTCATGGATTTGTTATAGCATCTTCATGGTCCGTTTTTTGTGTGTTTGTGTTCGATCTTGGATCATAGGCAGTGGCGGAGCTAGGAAATTTTTCGAAGGGGGGCCAACCTAAATATAATAGGGCTCTTAAAAAAATTACTCAAAATTGATTTTGAATTTATCAAGAATTACAGTCAAGCAATATCTATTTATTTAAGTTTAAATCTTTGAACCTTTCTATGGGTTCAACATCTAAAATTTCATTATTTGGGACAAAAGATTGAGCAATAGCTCTTAGATCTTAAACTTATTTTTTTCTCTTAAAATATGTATATATTATGGATAATTTCCCATGCATTGCATTACTTTGTAATCTATATAATTAGGGCTTTGTTAGCATTTGAGGAGTCCACAGGAAATGAATGGGCCTAAATGTAGATAATTTGTTTTGGATTTTTTGTGGTTCTGTACTAGTTCAAAAATTTGACGGCCAATTATAAAGTTTAAAGGTCTAAATTGAAGATTTGGAGATGTCAAATTATTATATTGGAGGGGGGCTGATAAGGAAATTGCTGTTCAATATATACAAATTACACTATTATAAATGGGGAAGTTTGAAAAGTCAGCCAACACCTCCACCCCCCCCCCCCCCCCCCCCCCCGCGCGAGGCGGCTCTGCCAATGATCATTGGTGTATTTGAATTCTTTACAAGTTCCTTGGGTTTATTGGATTATAAACTGTTGTCATGTCATGATGTGCTTTAATTATTAATTTTGTTTGTTCAATTCTAGTTCAATAGATGGCATTATAGAAATTGTTTTAGGCTGATGCTTAGTTTAATGGATCTCATTAAATAAACATAGTTGTCCAAGTCTCTAATGAACTTTGCTTGTTTATAATGATTATTTTGCATTTCACCCCTTCACTACAACATTTAAAAGCTACTTTTGTGCACAAATAAAATAAGAGTTATTAGAAGGGGGTGGCGCTCTTTATCTCGGTTTTTTTTGTTTGAAATTGGAGATGGTTCTAAAGTGCAGTTTTGGCTAGATTGTTGGTGTGGTTCTTCTCTTGCTGACCGCTATCCTGAATTATTTAGGATTTGTCGTAGCAAAGAGGCAAGTGTGGCGGATCTTATGAGGTTCACCAATGGTGTCCTCCATTGGGAGATTCTTTTTTGTAGGGATGTGCATAATCGGGAATTGGAAGCCTTCCGGAGCTTCATCAATACCATCTATTGCACTCCTGTAAGAGGGTTCGGGGAGGATAAGTTATGTTGGCTGCCTTGTAAGAGTAAGGGGTTCACGGTTAGTGCTTACTATCATCTCCTAGTTGGCCATAGCGAGCAGTTTTTCCCTTGGAAAAGCATTTGGAAGCAAAAGATTCCCTCTAGAGTAGCTTTCTTTGTTTGGACCGCTGCCTTGGGGAAATGTTTGACTATTGACAATTTAAGGAAAAGAAAGGTTTGCATTTTGGATTGGTGTTATATGTGCAAATGTAATTGTGAATCTGTTGACCATCTTTTCCTTCATTGCCCGGTTGCTTCGGAGTTGTGGAGTATGGTGTTTGGTTTGTTTGGAGTTTATTGGGTTATGCCCTTGTCTATTGTCGGGCTTTTTGCTTGCTGGCAAGGTCGTTTTGGTCACCACTATAATGGAGATATCTGGATGGTTGTTCCTCATTGTTTGTTGTGGTGCATTTGGAAGGAGAGAAATAGTAGGTGCTTTGAAGACATCGAGCACTCCATGCCTGACATCAAGCTCCTATTTTTCAGAACTTTATTAGACTGGTTCTCTGTGTGGAGGAACCATCCTTTTTCTTCTATTTTGTATTTTCTTGATTTTTGTAATGTTCGCTTTTGATTGTTCCCCCCTGTATACCCCCTGTGTACTTGGGTGTTTCTCTCTTTTTTTCAATGAAATTTTATTACTTATCAAAAAAATAAAATAAGAGTTAAAGACCCAATTACTTGCATGGTTCAGCCTATGGGCAATGAGGGTGATATAGGGCAAATTGTGGAATTTGTCTATGTGAGGAAAAGAGGGCTTAGGGTGAAAAAGTTATTTGGGTTTTGCAGGTATGAGAAAAGATTTGAGTTTGGGTTGCAAAAAGATAAGAAGGAACAGAAGATCTACCCGCAATCTGTGAACAGTGCATGTAAACAATATTGTGAATATTGAAAAAATATCAAAGAGAAATGAAAGAGATAAGAGAAAAAGAAGGCCAACCTGTCTCAATACTCACACACTCAATAATTTTATTAATAAACTCTTCTCTTATTTGAATACAGTAATATTGCTTACTATTTTTTTAAAGTAAGAATAATTTCATTAAAAGGAGACTACTTCATTCATAAAAGGCACAAAGTAGACTAAAGAAATTCAAAAAAGACAAAGGAATTATGTACAAAAGGACCAAGACTTTAAAAACAAGGGAATTGGATCTCTCTTTGTAAAACCTCTAGCTCGAGACCAATCACAATAAGACACTTACGTGGTCTCCAAATTTTAACTTTCTTAATAGAACTCGAACTCTTATTTTGATTAATAAGGGAAAAGGGGGAGGGGGATGGAATGGAATGAAAATAATATTTTTAAGTATACTTTTCTATCCCCTTGATTGGGAGTTTAAATAGTAGGGATTGGAACGGGCAAGAGGGATCATGAGTTCCTTCATTTTCTCTTAAAAACCCATATTTTGATTCCACCCAAAATCATGGTGTAATTAAAGGGAAAAGAATATTGTTAAATGAAAATTGATTCTGAGTTCCCACTTAAATCACAACCCATTTGTCTGTTATAACCTAGATTTTGATAGCCATATCATATCTTCTTCTAACCTGAATTCTTCATTAGATTTGATTGTTTATTTTAGCATTTTACATTTTTTGGGTCATTGTTTCTTCTTTCTTGTGTAATTCTTGTGCTTGGCATCCTAGGAGACAATTTTGTAACGTATTGCTATTGCTATCGAGTCACTAGTTCTTCTTGAATAAAGCTGAGTGTTGACACAGTTCCAATAGGAGTGTTGCCCTTTCTGGATGAATATATTGACTCCTAAATAAGTGTGAGTGACCCACTTCCTTGTAAAAGTTCCTGATGAGTTGCATAGCTCAAGGACTTTCCGGTGAAATTATTTTAGTCCCCATTTAGGTTGATTTGAAACTTGAAAGCTTAAAATAACAGTCAAAGGACTTTAATTAGCATATTTTAGTATGGCCATATATGCTGCATCCAGACACAGGGGCCTTCTCAATCAGGACCAAAGATTTTCTACCATCTCAATGGCACCTGAATGCTCTTCATGAAGGGTGGTCAAACTCTGTTATGACCTAGGTGTTGGATAAATTATTTGAATTTAGTTTAGAGATAGAATAAGGCTTCCTAGATAGATTAGTATTGTTATTTATTTGTATTCAAATTAATTCCTATGTTTTAGGATAGGATTAGTTCCTATGTTTTAGGATTTGTTGATGAGGTTATCTCATCCTTGGCTATTTATGTACGTTGAATGCATTAATGAGAATTAAGCAGAAACTAAACCAAAAACTCTATTATCCCTCTCAAGTTCAGGAGGCTAGTCACCTTGAATCGACTAAGTTATCTTTTTAATTTTTCAGTTCATAACATTTGGTATAAGAGCCAATAGATCCATCCAATTTCTTAAAAAAAAAAAAAAAATTCAATCGTATTCTCATCCCACACTATCACACTATCCTCCCATCTACAACCCAAGGCAAAACCATACTTCCAGGCAGCCGCTGCAATAGTGTCAATCCCAGCAAACAAAGAATGGAGAACATGTCAGAGATTGTCAACCAAATGTTAGATAATACCAAGGACATGTCCAAAAGCATAGCAAGGATGGAAGCAAAGATGCAAGATTGGTGGGATCAAATGATAGAGGTCATAGATATAGATAAACAATCCAATGTACTTTTGGAAATCAAAGAACAATCAAAAGTTCAAGGATCCCATGAAATTTTAGAGAATCAAAAGAGTAATATGTTGGAGGATGCACCTCCTATACAAATCACCTTCAAAGATCAAAGGATTAATGCAATGGAAAAGATAGATCAAAGGGATCTTGTGATTTCAAATAAGCCTAGTCTAATTTCACACATTGAATTTGTCATTCCCGATGAGTTCAAGGATGTGAAAATCAAAGCTATTCCATTCACAAAAATGATTAAAGAATTGGTGTAGGTATCCATGGTCCAAATTCTTATCTTTCAACTCTTTAGAATTCGAGGTCGTGTTCTCTCCATTTGGAAAGAAGGATATGGTGTGAGCAAGTATCAATTTCCATGTTTTGGAATCTTGAGGACAAGATTCATCTTGAAGGGGAAAGGAATGTTATGACCTAGATGTTGGATAAATTATTTGAATTTAGTTTAGAGATAGAATAAGGCTTCTTAGATATATTAGTATTGTTATTTATTTGTATTTGCATTAATTCTTATGTTTTAGGATAGGATTAGTTCCTATGTTTTAGGATTTGTTGATGAGGTTATCTCATCCTTGGCTATTTATGTACGTTGAATGCATTAATGAGAATTAAGCAGAAATTAAACCAAAAACTCTATTATCCCTCTCAAGTTCAGGAGGATAGTCACCTCGAATCAACTAAGTTATCTTTTTACATTTCGAGTTCATAACAAACTCAAACTTGTCTATGATGGTCACAACAGCCTTGATTTATTTTCCACAATGGCTAATATCTTAAACTATGTTCCAAACTTCCAAGAGCCTTGAGACCTGATCTTTATTTCCTCATTTCCTTCTTCTACGTTTTTTTTTTTTTTTTTTTTTCCTCCTCCTTATAGCAATATTATGGAGAATACTCTAGTTGATGTATTGTTATATCAACTGAACATAGGTGCGATAATTAATGGAACATTTACCTCTATTGCATCATATCAACTGAACGTAGGTGCGATACTTGATGGAACATTTACCTCTAGGGCATATAATAAGATTTAATAGAACTTTGACCTGGCATATGATAAGACTTTTATCCTTAGGACATATGATAGTGTAAAGTGAAAAGGTTGGTTGAAAATTTTGGCACGAATGTTTACAGGGATAAGGTGAACAATCTAATGAAGACTTCCAAAAAGAAAATGCTGTATTTAACTTTTCTTAATGTATAATTTAATTGAATTATATTTAGGATGAACTTATTAGGGATAAGGTGAACAATCTGCAGCTAAGAAATGGATGACAACATCAATTTATAACTGCTTTAAGATGAACTTGTTAGGGATAAGGTGAACAATCTGCAGCTAAGAAATGGATTACAACATCAATTTCTAACTACTTTAAGATGAACTTATTTGGGATAAAGATAGTGCAAGAAGTGGCCATTCTGAAATTGCAAAGCAAAAATGTGCAAGATATGCTACTTCAAGCACTACTGATGAAATCGATTTGATACACCATCAAATTGAAGTTACTTTGGAAAACATGGAACTTGATGAACCAGTGCAATTATGTTACCTAAAATTAATATTAATGGTTCTCGAGCACCTGCACAAGCAGAAGCGACAATATATTCTAAAGACCAAAAAAAAGGTGCCAGAAGATGAAGGGAATGATGCACTGACTTAAGCATTTAATAACATATCTGTAACTCTTGTGAGGTAACATGAGTTTCAAATATATTCCTCATTCCCCCCTTCTTTTTTGCATTGTGCTTGGGCTAGAAAGATAATTTTATTATGTTAAGTTAATCTTATTCTATTCTTACTGATAAGCAAAGCTAAACTTGATTATGAAACCGACTCTTATCCCTGTTGAGGTTTATATCCTGTGATTTTTAGGGTAGAAATTGCCCTAATGTTAGAATTCATCATAATCGTATTGATTAGATTTCATCATAAACTATTTCTTATAATTTTTTTAAAGATCTTTCAAATGTAGAATGATTATATTAATTTCTTTATAAAATGCGCAAGTATTATCTAAAAAAAAAAAAAAAAAACCTCAATCCATATTGGCGTTCTTGGGCCGATTTAGTATGGCTTTAATTAAGGACTTAGGCAACCCAATAACAATAAATAACTTAAAACAAATAAAATAATATAAGTCAATAAATATAATATATATCAAGCATATACTTTGGTTTCAATCCCCTCATCACCGGTTGTAATTAAAAAAAAAAAAATTGCACTACAATTTTACATGATTATAGCTGACGTCAAAATCAAATATTACTCATATCTTGCTATATTTTCACAGAAAAACTCAATGACTACAATTTCTAAGTTGGAAGACTAAAAAATCAAAAGGATTTCATATTAACTATTTTAAATTGGTTGATTTGAACAACAAAGGAATGGGGGGTGGAGGGTTGGGGGTGACTTGATAGTTGTCACGTTTGGTGATGAAATTATAGACTTTTTTAGAAACCTTCACTGGTGATCTTCGGTAGAAATCGGATGGAAATAGGTGGGAAGATGTTGAAAAATAGAGACAAGCAGCTGATTAGAGCATCCACAGCAGTGGAGTTAAAAATTTAGCTTTATAGTTCCACCAAAAGTTACTTTATCTATTTTACCTACATACATGCTGCAGCAGTGGAGCTATTTTAGCTTTTAACACAATAAAATAATATAAACATCACAATAAACTAATATATCCACTATAATAAAATAATATATCCACTACAATAAACAACAATCACAACCACCTGTAACCGCCACCGCTACCACCACCATTTTTGATTTGGCACAAGTTCCTGCAAACAGAAAATTCCCAATACATTCCTCCATTCAGATGTTATACCCAGTAAAAACAGCAAAAAACTCACATAGTGCCAAATCAAAAATCACGTACACAGCAAAAAAAAAAAAAAAAAGCCATTCTATTCCAATACAAATGTTTTTTTAATTTTGTCCAAAATAACATGGGAACAACACCATTTTTCACCACAAAATAACACCAAATCCAGAAAAATTAAGCCAAAACATTAATTAAAAAATTCACTAGAAAAGAAGAGAGAGCACTGACCTGAAGTGGGCTGGCGACGGCGACGGGCATGGGCTGGAACGGCGATGGGCTGAGGTGTGGGCTGGCGACGGCGACGGCGACGTAGAGAGATGAGAGCTTGAGATGATGAAAAAAAAAAAGAGGCTTCAGAGCTTGAGAGAGCACGGTGCTGCGACGGCGACGGCGACGACGACGGCTGGGACTGGGGCTGGTGACGGCGACGGCTTTGGCTTTGCAGGGAGATGAGAGCTTGAGAGATGAGGGTTGATGAGAAAGATCGGAGAGATGAGAGCTTGATGAGAGAGCAGGAGATGATGAAAAAAAATAAAAGAGACTTCAGAGCTTTTGAGAGAGCACGGCAGGTCTGGAATAAAAGAATGAAAAGAAAAGATGGAGCACAGTGACATTTGTATTATTTTAATAAGAGGTTTGATTAAAAAATTTTTTTTTTTTTAGATGAGTGCTACAGTGCACATCTATAGATAGATGTGCACTGTAGCAAATCAGCAAAAAAATTTTGCTTTGCCTCCACTGTTGTGGAGCTTTTTTGGTATATTGGTGGAGCTAAAATAGCATTATAGTTTTTTAGCTCCACTGCTATGAATGCTCTTACTACTTTACATAGATACTACTTTACATGGATAACACGTGAGAGAGGACAAGGACCCCCCCCCCCCCCCTCCACAAAAAAAAAAAAAAAAAGGTTCTACTAGTAACTTATAAAATCATTTAACTTACATATATGGTTATGATTAATGATTTAAAATTAATGGTGAACTATTGGATTTTGTGACTCACCCCCGGTTATGTGTCCTTTTGACCCTTTGTTGCCCGCCACCAGTGGAAGCAAGCTAGCCTCCTATGTTGGTTGCCCCTTTCCCCTTTTCATAAGAAAAAATGTAAGAATTCAAGGCCAAAGAAGAAAGGTAATGGACTTTACTTTTACAAGGGCCATGATGAAGTTAAAGAAGGTCAACTCCATTAAATTTAAGTCCAATTGGAGTAATGAATCAAAGGAAATTTGCACCAAATTCAAGTCTAATTCGGATTAGGATTCCAGCCTACACATCAATTAGTATAGCATAACTTTCAGCTTAGACGTCCAATCGAGATGATTCAAGTTGGGCTAGAATTTTAACTTAAAGGGATACAACTTTGTAGTTTACCAAAAGTCCCAATTTTGAGGTTAAATGGGCCAACATTGTCAGTTAATTGAAGCCTAAAAATCTGGGATTTTCTCAAAATGGGAATTCAACTTATAATAGGATTCCTTGACTTATTTAAAGGCTCTTTAGGGAAAAATTCAAAGAGGCTAGTGCTAGGGCTGGGCGCTAAACATATAGAGCACAGCTACCTCGTTGGTTTTCTTCCATGACAGTTAGTTTTATTTATTTGTCTAGTTTAATACTTAGTATTTTGTTTTTATATTTTCTTTCAATTACTATGAGTTACTAAATTTATAATTAAGGTTAAGGATGAAAGCTTGTTAAGGATTATCAGTATTGTTTACGTGATTTGATTTTTCCACAATAGTTGTTCTTTAATGATTTAAATTGTTCTTGTTTCATATCAATTGACTAAGATGAGATTCTAGACATGAGTTCAATCATGTTTTTCTCATGATTTAGGATTTATCTTAATTAATTGAATGCTTGGTTTATTATTTCTTGATTATAAAATTGGATATCTCTTGTGATTTGTTTGTCAATGGATACAATTGATGATTTGATTTTATACTTAAGAAGCGAAGAAGAACATGCTTTTGATTTTTAAAACAAGGATTTTAATGAGAATATTTTTCATGATATCAAGATTGATTTCTAAATTATCATGCAATAGTTATGAAAAATTAATGATCATAAATATATGTTGATATGACTTACAAGGCGGATTCCAAAACCTTAATTTCTTTCTCTAGATTGTTTACATTTCTTTACTTCTTTAAATTATATCTTTGCTTAGTTTAATTATTTGCTTAGTATATTTAATTTAATTTTTTTAAAAAAACCAATTTTTATTAAACCAGATTAGGATTAATTTGGTTAAGATTTGATTAATTTTCCTACATTCATACTAGTCCTTGTGGGTTCGACCTTGTTTTTGTCAAACTATACTTCAGTACAGTTTGTACACTTGCGAGTACTTTAAAATTTTACAACAAACACTCTCTTCGGGAGCTAAAGGTTCACTAGTAGACATCTCTCTTGCACGAGACCTAGTGATGATGGGATAACGGTGTGGTGGTAACTTGAACTGTTTCCTTTGAGCAATTTTTTCTCTCTATGATCCTGGAAAGGAAAAGAATGGGATGAGAGAGAGATGGGGTACATTTGACAATATAGAAACACAACACCAACACAAAGTTAGTTTAGGTCCTTGCTTATTTAAAATGCACCTATCATTTTCGAAAAATTTGGCTTGAACTCTTAATCGGGTATTTATCATGGTGAGTTTCTATAGTGATGCGAGATTAATGCACAAGTTTGGTAAGTAACCGAAACTTTCATATCATGCTTGAAATTGCAGGATGAACCCTTCTCTTTTGATTACATGGAAAAGAAATGCTTTTACAAGACTTGGCTTTTTACAATGCCCCCAAAACATGGGCTAAATACAATGGCTCCAACAATGGACCTTTTACAATACAAGGAAAATCAAATTTACAATGAAAAGGCTTCATTCTTGATAGCTTGGACTTCTTAGGGAAGATCTTGGACTCTTGGCAATGTCCTTCTTGGAGCAAAGTTCTGGCTACATGCCACAAATTTTATCTGTACACGTTTACATGACGAAGCCATTAGTGTATGCATGCATGCCTTTGTAGGGTTGAAAACCCTTAGGGACTGGGAATGATCCAAATGTGCAAGCAACGGGGTTGCTTTTTCCTAGGGGTTTAACCACAGATGCTATGCAAGCAGGATAGATAGAACCTGGAGTAGAGCAGGACTCTTTGATGCAAGTAATAAGGGCAAACTTGTAAACAGAACACTTTCCCCTTGACTCAGTTTGAAAACAATCCTACAAAGTTATCCTATCCTAGGCTAGGATGTTCACTCGGCTTGGCTCTTTCTAGTTCTCACGGGTTTGACATAGTCTAGGCCATCTATATGAGACACGACTTAACTAGTAAGTTGGTCCTAATTTTAGGGGGGGACCTTGATCATTGTATCCTTCCCTTCATAGAAGTTATGGGGATAGAATGGATCAAAGGGGCTTTTTCAGCATAATCCTATCCACCCATGGACCTAGGAAAAGCTTATAATTCAACACCAGTAACTAGCTAGGGTATGTGCATTCAGCATTTGCCTTCAACGCTGAGCCCGGGATCAACTCAATGAAGGGTGATGTCATGCATGTTGAAATGAAAGGGGAAAGACTTTCCAAGCACAACAGATATATATATGAGCAAATAAAGGTTTAACAGAAATTAAGTCTACTACCCTAGGTTCTCACATGTAAAGGAAAGCTGTAAAGCATGCTTAGGAAAGCAAGAAAGCATCACACATACAAAAATACCTCAAAGCCATTTTTGGAAAACCATTTTGAAAAAATTATTGGAAAATATTTTTGATTTTTGAAAATAGTTTACTAGGATATAGTAAAAGCATTTTTCAAAAGGAAAGCCTTGGAGGCTAATGCTAATTTCAATGTTTTTGAAAACCAATGTCCAAAGATTATGGATTTATCAAAAGCTCTAAAGGCTAAACTCTCTAAGTATCTCCAGTGGAGTCACCAATCTGTTGATGCGTCGCCTCACGGCGCGCCCTTCGACCACCCATCTTGGCAACACTCGCACGAGCCTATTGGCTAGCTCAGGGAGCTTGAGTGCTTTCTTTTTCGTGTGAAGGAGGGTCGTTTTACTCATGGTACTTGACTGGAATCTGGGTCAATTTTAAGGGATTACCAAAGGTAAGTGAAGTTGCCACCAATCATTAGGTTTTTCTAAAGTGTGATTGGTCACCTGACTCTATTTGATTTTATTGCCGATCCTAGGCTAAGAAAAATGTCGTTTTTCCTAATCTAATATGGATGGGCAAAAAATCTTGATTCCTGAGTTTAGAAGTCTGGTCACGTGTGGGGAAGGTGTTAGGTACCCCACAACGCCTGTCCAAGGATAACCCTTTGTTTTGGTAAAACCTTAATTTTCAAAGATTGGCAATTGAAAACAGGACATTGGCATTAGCTTTCCGGGCTTTAAACGCATTGGGCTTAGAGGTTTGGTTCTAGAATGGGTGTGGTCCCAATCGATGTTTTCCTAATGCATTCAAGATTTGATGCCAAATTTCCACGACGAAAATTGTTTTCGTGGTGAAAATTTGGCGATGCTTCGCCTCAGGTGCATCATAGCACACGAAACACTATTCTCATTAAGCTTTCATTGTGAGAATATGACAACGGAGGTGCCCCATTTTCACAGTGAAAATCCAGTAGAGTTTCATGTTTGGTGCACTATGGTGCACCGGTAGGGTTTCGCGTCTGTGTATATGGCCTATATCAACATGCTAGTAACGAGACAAATCAAAGCCTTTCAAAGCATCAAGCATGCTAATGCAGGTCACATACACGGGGAAACCAATGTCACTCAAGTGACATGGATAGGGACAATCACACCGTAATGACCGTGCACACAGTATAGCATGAATATGCTCATACAGCAAATGCCTTGAGCAGATACCCACACTACAAGGTCAGGAGTGCTTGTGGTCAGCGAGAGTCACTCACGTAACCATGAGAGTTCGTCATACAAAGCGCACAATCACCCACACATGTGCAGGCACACACACACACATACACACATACATATATAGACACATACATGCATACATCATGCATAATGCTATCATGCAAGGCAGAAAAGTAAAGCAAGCATATGCCGACGTCCCCTAGGTGTGGCCCAACATGGAGGATAAACCTAATACAATGCTCTAGAGAAGAGGCTAAGAGTAGGGGGTAGAAAGATATAACTGCTCGGGGAGGCTAGGCCTTTAATCTACTGAACATTGCCCTTTCTAGGCTTGCGCCTTCATGCTTCTGTCTTTGCCCTTTTTGCTTGCGCTTAGGAGGTTGTGCCCTCGCTCCAAGCGTCCTTTGCTCCATGCGTGTATATGCAACAAACAGGGAAACAACCCAGCAGACAAGCAAAGAAAGAAGCAAAAAAGATAGAAAGCATGAAAAGAACATACTAACAAAAAAGGCCAAACGAGGGCAAAAAAACATGCTAAGCACATAGATGGGCAAGCAAACATGTTATCAAACAAAATGTGGTGTTTTAGGAGGACAAATGTTGGTTTGGATTGAATGTCCATAGTTCCATTGTGTTGGAGTATGGACGACTCACGCGTGCCATCAAGCAAAGTTCTTGAAGGGACTCGGGGTCTTGTGTATCAAAGACGGTGTGAACCCACACGAGATAGTAGGAACTAGGCTTGATGACACAAGCAAGCAAGACTCATGCATGAACATGTAAGCAAGCATGCAAAGATGCATACAAACAAAGAAAGCCAATGGGGGCATAAGCAAGCAAGGCAAGCATATCATTACACAGAGCGGAGAAAGGGTATGCATAGAGCAAACTGGCATCACGAAGATGCATCTCACAAGTGGTTACACCCAAACAAAGCCACATGGGGGTTGGATGTAACCACACAAGATCAAGCACACGGAGGGTGCTAAGCATGGCAAAGCCTAGAACTAGAGAGGCAAATACGGACATAAAGCATAGAAGTAAACAAGCATACAAATACATATAGGGGAATGATCCAAACCCTTTAATGTAGGCCTAGGTGTGTGGATATAGGCCTAGACCATAGGATCTAGATCTACAACCCACCAATATGGGCCAAAACTCAAGAAAGAGAGATATTAAGGACAAAAGGGCTACAATAGCACATGGCATAGTAACCAAACATGTAGATCCAAACATAGGCAAGATACGAGGGCCTAAAAAGACATAGATCCAAGCATAGGCATGACAAAAGGGGCACATAAAAGCATATATCTAAACATAGGCATGAGAAAGAGCACATAAAAGCATAGAGCTAAGCATAAACATGGAAACAAGCATGGAAACATGTAGTTCTAAACATAGGCATGGAAGTAAACATAGAAACAAGTAAATCTAAATATAAGCATGGTATTTAGACATATCCTAGCCCAAGAAGGCTAGGCCAACAATATCAAAGCAATAAATCATGGTAAAAAGCTAATAGAAATGCTAGAAAAGCAATAAAACATGTTATTTAAGCAAGAAAAGCTAGAAAAAAGCTTGATGAAGCTATGTAAAGAAAGGGGTGTGGATTGTAGCTAAAAAGCTACATCCACACCCCTAAACCTCAAATCCACGGTACGGAACCAAGGAGAGAAAGATTGGTGAAAAGAGAAGAATTAAATGTGTTTTGATGCCTTTGAAGGTGTTTTTGGAAGAGAAATATATATATATATATATATATATATATATATAGAGAGAGAGAGAGAGAGAGAGAGAGAGAGATGCCCAGAAAATGCTCAAACTGTCCAAAATCTTTCTTTCTTGTGTGTGTGTGTGTGTGTGTGTAAAATAAAGGGTATGGGTGTATTTATAGGCCAAAACTGACCCTTCAACTTTTTGCAGCCATTGTAAGGCCACCACTTATCGCCGACAACCTTATATTGGCTGTCGGCCACCCTTACTAACATCAACAGTTCTAGCTTTATCTGATCCAGCTTTGGACACGTAGTTGAAGGCCTTCCCAGACTTGGATTGGGCTGGTCTTGGTGTTACTGGAAAGTTCTGGATGTCTAGTTTCCAGGACACTAAATAAATTGGAAATCCAACCGTTTTGACTTCCATTTTGACCCATGAATAGTCATTGGAAAGAGAATTTGATAATCATCGTAATGGAGTTGGTTTCAACCCATTCTAATGGTCGGATCAAAATTAGGGTTTCTGAGACCCATTAGGAGTCAACCTTGAGTCAAACTTGGTTAAAATTGACAAAAGTCTCCGAGTAGCTTGGGTTTGATGTAAAACCATGAAAAATGTTGTTTTGAGAGGATTTTGATCTAGTTTGACTTTTGCTCAACCCAAGGTTGACCAGGGGCATTTTGGACATTTTGACCAAAAAAGGTACTTTGAGTGCTTCAATGACCGAATAGGTTGCGCTACGTCAATCTAGATGTTTCCACGACCCCATGAAGAAAAGATAATATTTTTGGAATTTTTGGGATTTGGCACACAAATCAAGGGTGGACAAAATATGATATCTATAGCTACGAACAAAATGCTTAAGTTTGGTTACAAATTAGGCCTAGGCCTTGGAGTCGTAGGACGTGGGAGCCCTGCTCTCATTGAACTCTCAGATAACAAAGGAAGATTGGGTTTGGGGTACAAAGCCACTTTTGAAGAACTCTTTCAAGCTTCCAGAGGCAAGAAAATGAAGTGTGACACTTCAGGGATGTTTATTCCCCATATCAAAACCACTTTTCTAGCTTCAGCTGAGGTCGTTATGCCAAAAATTTTCAAGGAATTGGAAGATGAAGAGCCTAATATGGCTTGCATTATTCGGCTCTATCCCGAAGAGTTCTTCATGAACGCTATCATATCTCCTAAAGATAATTCGACTTTTACTATCCGACCAGGGATGCTGGGTGAGACAGTAGGCCTTTGGACCATTAAGACTTGCTTTGGGGTTGCATCAGCTGAGTAAGGAGCATTCCATCATCAAGTGATTGGGCTTCCTAATCACCCAAGAGGGTTGGAATAGCATATCTAGTTTGTTTTGCATGCTTATGTTATTTCCTTCTTTACTTGTATTCCCAGTTCATTTCCCCAGATTGTTTTCCCAAAAATAACAAAAAAGAAAGCATTTCCCTTTTATCATTATTAGACATTATCTTTGTTTTCCCCCTACCCATAATCCATTAATGAAATATTTAGCATATTATTCAGCAAATTCTTGCATCTTTCTTTATTGCTTTCCTATGAATATGTGTGTGCAAAGTACCTTATGTTTCTTTGTATATGTTCCACTCTATATAATCTGTTCTGATTCCTAAGTGGATACATCGTCCCTTTGCCATAATGAAAGTGTAAATGATGTGAATAAGACAATAGAGTTGGATCATGATGTTGAAGGAATGAAAGAGGTCTCGAACTTACCTCAAGACATCCTAGAAGCTTTGAACAGAGAGAGCGAGGGATCCAAGCCCAATATAGGAGAGACAAAGGTGATAAACCTAGCTGATGAAGGCAAGACAGAAAAACCCATCAAGATCGGGGTAAGCTTTCCCAAAGACATGAAAGATGAGCTCATAGCTCTACTAAAGGAATTCAAGGAAATCTTTTTTTGGTCTTATCAAGATATGCCAGGACTGGATATCGAGATCGTTGTCCATAGGATTCCAGTTAAATCTGAATGCCCCCTAAGTGTGGCAAGCCCTTCGAAGGATGAAGTCAAAGATTATCTTGAAAATCAAAGAAGAAGTAGAGAAGTAGTTAAAAGCTGATTTTCTTACCGTCATAGCCTACTCTGATTGGGTTGCCAACATTGTTCCCATTACAAAGAAAGATGGGAAAGTACACATGTGCATCAATTATAGAGATTTGAATCGGCTCAGCTCAAAGGATAATTTTACCCTGCCACACATTGATACCCTAATTGATAACATCGTGATCAACATGTTTTTCTCCTTTATGGACGAGTTCTCGGGTTAAAATCAGATCAAGAAGGCTGAAGAAGACAAAGCCAAAACAGTTTTCACCACTCATTAGGGAACCTTCGCTTACGATGTCATGCCATTCAACTTGAAGAATGCTGGGGCGACCTACCAGCGAGCCATGGTAACCCTGTTCCACGATATAATGCACAAGGAGATCAAAGTCTACGTGGACGATATGATTGCCAAGTTGTGCACTCCTAAAGATCATTTAATAGATTTAAGAAAGCTATTCAAGCGCCTCGTCAAGTAGGTTAAGGCTTAACCCTAACAAGTGCATCTTTGGAGCCAGTTCAAGGAAATTGCTTGACTTCATAGCCAGCCAGAGAGGAATTGAAGTGGACCTAGCAAAAGTCCAGGCCATCAAGAACATGGCTACGTCAAGAATTGAGAAACAAGTTGGAAGCTTTTCAGGAAGGATCAATTACATAGCCCGCTTCATAGCGTTGTTGACCACCACATGTGATCCCTTGTTCAAGCTCTTGAAGAAGGATACGAAGATAGAATGGACAGATGAATGTCAAGTGGCCTTTGACAAGATTAAGTAGTATTTATTGATCCCCCCTATTCTACTTCCCCCGACTCCAAGACATCCGTTGATTCTCTACCTAGCAGTGCAAAAGACATCCATAGGTTGCATGTTAAGCCAGCTAAATGAACCCGATCAAAAAGAGAATGTGATTTACTACTTGAGTAAGAAGTTCACCAGCTGTGAGATCAATTATATCACCATTGAGAGTGTTGCGCCCTAGCATGGGCCTCACGCAAGTTACGGTAGTACATGCTCTACTTCACCACGCGGTTGATTTCCCGTATAGACCCAATCAAGTACATCTTTGAAAAGCCTGCCCTCGTAGATGTTGCCTCCAAATACGATATCGTGTTTGTAACACGAAAGGCCATCAAAGGCCAAGCTATAGTTGATTACCTAGCGGACTAGCCGTTGGATGATCCAGAATATTCAGAATCCCTCTTCCCAGATGAGGATGTTTTGGCAATAGAGCTAGAACCAAGCAATGTAGAACCATGGTGTTGGAAGCATTATTTCAATGAAGTTGCCAATAGCACTGGAAATGGAGTAAAAGCAATTCTAGTATCCCTGAAAGGCCAACAAATCCCTGTTTTAGTCAAGCTGAATTTCGATTACACTAACAACGTCACAAAGTATGAGGCATGCATAGTAGGCCTGCACGTTGTCTTAAAGTTCAGCGTGTACGATCTAAGCGTCTTTGGAGATTCCCTATTGATCATCTCCTAAATAGAGGGGAAGTGAAAAGCCCAAGACACCAAGTTGATTTTGTATTAGAAGTGCGTCAACCACCTAACCCCAAAGTTCTGAAACATTACTTTTGCTCATTTTCCCTGAGTACATAACCAGTTCGCAAATGCTTTAGCCACCTTGGCTAGCATGGTTAAGTTGGCAGAAGGAGATAATATGCAACAATTATGCATAGAGGTCCACGGCGTGCCAGCCTACTGCATGAACATTGAAGAATGTATGAACGTCAAAGCTGAAGTCGACAAGAAGCCATAGTACCATGATGTCAAGGCTTATATCAAAATATAATGAATACCCATCTAAGGCCACAAACAGTGAGAAGAAATTTATCAGGCACATGGGGTGCCAATTCTTCTTAAGTGTGGAAGTCTTGTACAAAAGGAACCACGATACAACATAAAGAATTTGAATGGGAAGATGATCGAGCAACTATGACAACAGTTCAAGATCGAACACCGAAATTCAGTTCCTTATCGTCCTCAAATGAATGGTGCAGTAGAAGCCGCCAACAAGAACATAAAAAAGATCTTGGTGAAGATGATAGACACCTATAAGGATTGGCACGAGTTCTTGCCATTTGCCTTGTGCACCTATCGCGTTTCCATGGGTGCAACCCTATATTCCTTGGTCAATGACATGGAAGTCGTCCTCCCTGTGGAGGTAGAGATCCCATCTCTCAGAATCTTATCACAGACAAAGCTATCAGAAGATGAATGGGCCCGTTCTCGATATGAACAACTAAATTTGATAGACGAGAAGCGCATGACTGCAACCCAGAGTCTTTGAAGAAGGCAACCTAGTCTTGAACAAGCATAACCAGGCCATGCCTAATCACAGAGGAAAGTTTGCCCCGGCCTATGAGTCACATGAATAGTAAATGTCACTAATCTGTTGCATTACTTGCGTGCAACACAGCTCGTGGTAACTACGAATCCTCCTACAACGATTACCCCAATGGCCACAGTATTGAGGTGATCAGGTCGTACCACAGCGTCGAACAATTGATCCCATATATTTTTTCCAGGAAGGTGGACTCCAATGTGTAGTCCATCCCTACTACTACCAGCCCATTCTGCAGAAAATGCTCATGCATGTATCTCAGATTGTCAGTATCTGCTGTAGTTCCTGTTGCTGTTAGTGCGATGGATTGACAAGTGGCCTTGTCTGATGCATGAGTTCCTCCATTTAGCCATGTCATGGTATTAAAAAACTCAAACTCAGAAGGGACTAGCCATTGTATAAGTTTCACTGCATCAGTTTGTTTAAGGGCAACAAAATAAGCCGATTTTGAACATTGGAATTTACCAGGGTTTGTGCTAGTCCAGATCAGCTTATTTTGTTGCTGGCAGTAGAGTAAAAGGAAATTTTAACTAGTCCAGACCACTTTGATGGGTGAAAAAGCTTGTTCCAGTAGCTAGGAGTTTCAGTACTTCCTATTCTTATGGTCATTTAACTCAAGACTTTGGCACTCTTAGCCAAGGTGTTTGGTGTCGTTCTGACTGATTGTGCTCTATTATTTGGTATCCAGCAATCTTTCCAAACGAGTATCTTATTCTATCACCTACCCTACCCCTTACACCTACTCGTCTTGCACAATTTTGAAATTTTTTCTAAGGTGTTGACAAAGAAACTTAAATTATATAAAAATTTAATAGAGAGATTACTTGAAAATATCAAAAAAAAAAAAAAAAAAAAAAATCCCTATACATGAAAGAGGAAAAAATTGACCAATAAGAGATAAAGTGGAAAGTAAAAATTCTGAGATAAAAATAATAATGTAAAATATAATCTAAAATGATAATAGAGGAGAAAAATGGAGAAAGAGAGAGAGAGAGAGAGAGAGAGAGAGAAACAGATGATACTTGTAATAACTGTGAGTTGAATCGTTGATGGTAGCAGAATTGTTACAACTACAAAGTTAAAAAGAGCATAACTGTTGGCACCGCCAAGGAAAACTCACAACTACAATATTTCTTTTAGTATTTTTTTTAAGAAAAAAATTAAATTAGAGATTATTTATATGTAATGTATCAAACAAGTTACAAATTTGTACAACTAGAAATTTTTTTTTAATAGGTTTTTTGTTGAATAATTTGTTCACTTGATGTTGTTCAACCTAGTCTTATTTCTGTTTGAGTTATTTTTGTTGTTATTTGGGCTAATTTTTATTCTTGTTATTTAAGGGTTTTTTTTTTGGTTTAAGGGGTTAACGATTATGTTTGTGGGGTTAAAACTATTTTTGGAGTAATGTTACATCAACAATATTTTCACAATAAATATTATGGAACAAGTTATTATTGATGGGTAAAAACGTTATGGCAGGATTGGGCTCAAATTATAATCAGTAATCACTTACCTATTGCATAAAATTTGTTGAGAAATTATTATGACAATATTGTGAACATAATACTACTCTTATTTTTGTTGAACCCAATTTCTTATAATTCTCAAGTAAACGTGTTTAACGTGGAACTCTGCTATGCATATGAGGGAATGTAGCCAAACTTAGTAGTCATAAGAAATTTTCAAAAAATTTATTTTCTTCAAATAAGTAAATTCAAAATTAAATTAAGAAGTGGGTTCCAGTTAGTTCAACCAGTAAAATCTCTGATGGTTGAATAAGAGATTTGGGGTTCAATCTCTACTCACACCAAAAACTAATTGGTGTCTTAGTCTGATGATGAAGATCTATCATCAAGAATAGATAGCATACGTTGACAAAAAAAAAATTTAAGAAAGGACAAATATGAAATTATGGCATATGAGTTATATCACCATTGGTTGAAAACTCTCTAAAAAAAATTTAAATTAAGAAAGGACAAATATGAAATTATGGCCTATGTTCATAAATTTGTGAAAAAATTGGACTAATTCGAAGTCAAGGACGAATTATGGTAATTTGTTTCAACTTGAGACATAAACAAAGACAATTTTTATCTTTTTGATTATTTTCTAACCTTTTTGGATTTAACTGTGAATTTCATCATGTGATAGATTAATCAATTTAGGAATAAGATTAGTCTCATGGTTGATTGACTTAAATCTTTGAATTTAATGTGTATTAGACATAGGTCATTGATTGATTGACATGATTGGTGATAGTCGTCTGTCTACCTTTCCTCATGTGATAGATGAGTCTAGTGGCCTCTCTTCTCTTCTTGCTATGCCTATGGGCCTACTTAGTTGCTATTTCTACCACGTAGGCCCATTGAATTGGTTGGGTAGGAACTTATGCCAAGCCAATGTGCAAGCCCATAAGGAAATAAGAAGAAATAATGCAAGCTTATGCCTTTCATGTCATGGAAGATAAGCACGAACAAAAGAGACACAACAGGACAAGACAATGCAAGAACGGTAGAAACAATGTGGGAATGAAAGAAAAAAAAACGCAAATGATACTGGAACGAGCACACAAGGACCAAAATACCACCCACTTGTGCCCAGCCAATACAAGAAAGGTGGGTCCACATTCAAGATATTTAGAGGACGTGGTTTGGTGGTGGGGGGAAAAGAGTCTATTTTGGGTTTACAACTATAACTCCTTTTGGGAAAAATGCCTTGCTGGAATGGTATTTTGCCCAAAAAGGGTAGCAAACAGCAAGACCACCTAATGCATGTCATAGTGGTAGGTAGTGAGAGACCTAAGCCCCTATCCATTCGGGCAAGAAGGGAGAGGCAAATAGCAAGAACAAACAAACATAGATTTTTTGTCATGAGATGGGTAGTGAAAGAAAGAGAGCACACTGAGCTTACTCAGTGGTGGTAATGGCTGGGCAACCAATGGGTTGGCAGGTAGTCCTGAAGGGATGCCCATAATAGACCAAAAACAGTTGGTGAAGCCCTAGGGTAAAAGAGAGAAATCCCATGAAATCAACCCACTATAAAAGGAGCAATAGATCATCTTTTCCCTCTCTCTAAAAAAAACTTACTCTTTAAAATTTCACCAATGGTAACAAACAGCCATTTAAGCCCTTTCTTCAAAATGTACAACTTTGATGGCAAAAACCTATGACAAGATTGTTCAAGTTGGGATTTAGGTTCCTTCTTAGTGTTGATACCCGTTTTGGACAAAAAGCTCAACGGCATAACAAGCCCAACAATGAGGAAAAGTGAAAGAGAAAGGAAGTAGAAGATGTAAAAGTAAAGTAAATGAGTCGTGGAAGCTCAAGAAAAGAGGTAAAAAGCCCTATGAGCCTACGTGGCAAGAATAACAGCCAGTAGGCCCATAGTCATAATAAAATGTAAAAGTAAATTAAACGAGTTGTGGAAGCCCAAAAAAAGAGGTAAAAAGCCCTATGGGCCTACATGGTAGGAATAGCAAGAACAGCAGAAATGGCGTCAGGACACAGATTCCTATGTGTATAGAAAAAAAAAACAAATGGACTTAACTGGGATGTTTGAAGAACTAGAACAGGAAAGGTGGGCCCACGACCAAGGGATTTAGAGGGTGTGGTTTGGTAGAGGGGAGAAAAAGGGGTCTATTTTTGGATTCCTACTGAGGCCTCTTTTAGGAAAATGCATTGCTGGGATGACATTTCGCCAAAAAGAAGTAAGTGGAGGGCTAGGACCACCTGATGCATGCCATAGAGGTAGGTAGAGAGAGAAGCTCAAGCCCTTATCCATTCGAGTAAGGCAAGAAAGGTAAGGAGAAGAAAAAACAACGTAGAGTTTTTTCCTGGAAAGAGGAGTGGTGCAGCAAGCACACTCTAAGCAGAGGTAGTGGCCGGGCAACCAACGGGTTAGTGGGCAATCCTGAAGGAATGCCCATAAGAAACCAAAAGCAGTTGGAGAAGCCTTAGGGGTAAAAGGGAGAAATCTCATTGAATCAATTCACTATAAAAGGGAGAGGTAGTCATAGATGAAAGAGGGAGGAGGAACCCGTAGTAAGAGAATAGCAAGAGCCTAAGAGTAAAAAGGGCTAAGGGAAAGAGAGAAAGAAAGTGGTAAAAGAAAAAACAAAGAGAGAAGAAGAATACAGTAGAAATAAGGGCATGCATCAATAGATCACCATTTCCCTCCTCTTGACAAACCCATTCTCTAGAACCCTATAAGTTATAATTCACAACCATTTAGGCCCTTTCTCCAAGACGAACAATTTTGATGGTAGAAGCCTACAGCAAGGTTGTTCGTGTTGGAGTTCAATTCCCTTCTTGGACATTTTGTTGTTGGTAGACTTGACCCAGAACTAGGACGGTGAACCCATTTGCCTGGAGTCGATGCCATTTTCCTGCCGTGGTTTCTGTTAACTTGTTTAACATCTTTATCGATATTTATTCTGCTGTAGTGTCTTATGCTATTAGTTATTCTGTTGTAACACCTTTTTATTATATTTGTTGTATCAGTTATTCTACTATAGCACCTTTTTATTATATATGCTATATTAGTTGTTCTGCAGTAATACTTATTATGTTGTGGTACTCTTCTTATTATACCTGCTGTACTAGTTATTCTGCCATGATATGCATAAGATAATCAATTTGGTTGATGTGGTTAGACTCTATTATGGATTTCTGACCACATTTTCCATAGGGCCCTTGTATTTCTTCCTTCTCCGAGCTCGGGTTATAAAAGAAGGAAGGCTTGACTTGCGCACAAGCCAATCTGCGGCATAGCCCTACTGGGATAACAGGTTGGTCCCAACTCCTTGAATCCTCAAATCACAGGACTGAGTGCAGCAGAACGATCCCTAACCCATCAACATAAAAAGGCCTCCACACTTGGTTCACTTTTTGTTGAAAGATTCGACCCATGGTTTTGATTATAGACATACGTAGTCTCATTTGCTAAAAATCACAATCATTGTTTTGTTGTGGCATTATTTATTTATTTTTTGTTGTTGTGGTAGTCGTTTTGTTGTAGCACCTTTATTATATTTGTTGTACTAATTGTTCCTACTGTGGCAATCTTTATTATATTTTTCATATCTGCTGTATCAGTTGTTTCTACTGTGGTATTTTTCATATTTGTTGTATCAGTTGTTTTTGCTGTGGTACATTTTCATATTTGTTGTATTAGTTGATTTTGCTATGGTATTTTTCATATTTGCAGTATCAGTTGTTTCTACTGTGGCAGTGATTCAGTCGTGCGAGTGTCACATTTGCCATGACACCTGGTCTGCTATAGCGCTGTTTGCTTTGTCTGCATATTAGGAAAGCTCGGTCTGCACACAAACTGGCCTTTAGCGTGGTTTTGCTAGGATATTTGGCTAGCCCCAGCTTTTCAACCCACAACCCTACGGGCCTAAGCATAGCAGGATAGGCCCGAGCCCATTAGCACAACCCCCCCCCCCTACACACAATGCTTTATTTATTTATATTTTATATGAATTAAGAAAATTAGAATTAAAGTAGACATAATGAAATAAAATCTACTTTTAGAGAATTAGAGTAGATATAATGAAAATATACGTCAATCATTTCTAGAGTTTTGTTTAAATGACTATTATTTTCTTATAATTTTGTGAAATCATAAGAAATATATGTAATTTACTTTTAGCTTATTATCAAGAGTCTAATAACTTGTGGATTTCAATTAGCTCAACTGATAAAGTTTCAAAATATTCAAGGTTCAAATATAATTTCATAGGTACCAAACTTGATGACAAAATATGGATTTCATTGATAAGCTAAGTTGTTTGTTGTTGTTTCTCTCTCTCTCTCTCTCTCTCTCTCTCTAATACTTTAGTAGTTACAATGAGGTGAAGATATTTGAACTTTAAATATTTTGAGACTTTACCAGTTGAATTAACTAAAACCTACAAGCTATTAAACCATTGATAATAAGCTAAAAGTAAATTACAAATATTTCTTATGATTATCACAAATTTATAAGAAAATAATAGTCATTTAAACAAAACTCTAGAATTGATTGACATACATTTCATTATGTCTACTCTAATTCTCTAAAAGTAGATTTTATTTCATTATGTCTATTTTAATTCTAATTTTCTTAAATCATATAAAATAAATAAATAAATAAATAAAGCATTCTCCTTAACAAAGCTTCTTCTCTTAGCCCCCACCACCCACAATCATAAAAAGTTTTTCTTTATCATTATTTTCTTCCTTCCTTTCCTTCCTATGGTACCATGTTTTCCCATCCATGATCCATCATCATCTTCAACTCCAATTTTCCAAACCCTCCCACCAAAGAAAACCCAAAAATGAAAAAAAAAAAAAAAAAAAAAAAAAAAATTCACACACCACGCAATATAAGGGTCTGTTTGGAAACAACTTATTTTGTTGAAATTGAAATTTTTTTGATAAAATTGTGCTAAAGTATGCTTGTACCTTGAAAAAAAATTGAAAATGTGAGAAAAGACAGCAAAAAGTGAGGTTTTAAAAAGCTATATATAAAAGTTAAAAGCTAAAAACTAAGTTTATAAGCTCATGATAAACAGATTCTAAGGGTCTGTGTAGGGTCCACTTATTTTGCTGAAAGTATTGTAGACAAAGATAAAAGTTAATTGAATAGTATAGTGGAACCCATGAATAGTACAAAAAAGTGCAGTGGGGCCTATGAATAATAGCAAAAATAAGTTTAATAGTAAAATAAACTAGCTTTTTAATTTAGAGCTAAACGTAAACTAAGAGTCCATTTGAGAACAATTTATTTATTCGAAATTGAAAACTTTTTATTTATTTATAGAATATTAAGTATTTTTAACACATACACGGGAAGAGGGGATTGAAAACTTTTTATTGAAAGTAATATAGATAAAGTTAAAAGGTTATTGAAATAATACAATGAAGTTCATAAATAGTACCAAAAAGTACAATAAGATCCATGATTAATTGCAACAATAAGCTGAATAGTAGCAAAGTAAAAAAAAAAAAAAAAGATATTTTCTATATCTATACTACTATTTAAGGGGCTTTCCTTGTTTGGATTCCTCATTTTTTAGTTCAAAAATACCCCTACACCTCTATGTTTAAGGAGAGAAAAAACTAAAGGACATTTCGGTAAAAATGCAACTCTAACTCCTACTAAAACATTACCTAAAAAATAGGATTACTCTCCTGTAATTTTCTATACTACTATTTAAGGGGCTTTCCTTGTTTGGATTCCTCATTTTTTAGTTCAAAAATACCCCTACACCTCTATGTTTAAGGAGAGAAAAAACTAAAGGACATTTCGGTAAAAATGCAACTCTAACTCCTACTAAAACATTACCTAAAAAATAGGATTACTCTCCTGTAATTTTTCAAATTACTTTATCCACTTATAAATTAGATTCATTTTAAAAAAAAATAAAAAAAATACTTATAAATTAGATTCTCAAAATAAATTTTTTTTTTTTTTTGTAAAAAAAAAAAGCCTTACCACACGCGCGTAGTGCGTGTGATGAGGCTAGTAAGCTATTAAACAGATGCAACTTTTTTGTTGTTAAAAATACTAAATATTTTTAAAACAGAGAAAGTGGAGGAGAAGTTTCTTTTAAAGAAATTTACAGTGTTGGCGGCCAGATCCAACCCAAGTGGTCTAGAAAAGTCCAGAAGAAAAAGCACAACACGTGTCGAGAGATCCAATGCCCCCACTTCCCCACTCCACTCTCTCTCACTCTCACCCAATCAAAAAATGAAGGAAAGCGAAAAGTTAAAAAAATAAAAATAAAAAGAAAGAGACAAAGGAATCAAGAGTCGGCGCCTATGTCCCCGCCGACCATTCACAACGTCCTTTTCCACCACCATTACCATCTTCCACCTACCTTATATATAAAACCCTAACTCTCTCTCTCCCTCTGTTTTTTTTTTTCTTTCTTTCTTTATTTTTCGCTTTTATTATTTCTTCTTTTTATTTTTACTTTTCTCATTATTATTATCGGTTTCTTCCGATATATTTTTTTACCCAATCGGAAGATCCCCTCATTTTTATCTCTTCATCTTTTCTAGGGTTTCCAATTTTCTTTCTTTGTTTCTTTATTTAATTTTTTTTTTAAATTTAAAAAATTTGAAATTATGAGGCGTGTCTTGGTTCAACAATCTGTGGTTGAACCAAATTGTGAAGGCGATAAGGAGAAGAAGAAGAAGCGCCGATCTAATCGCCGATCCAAACAATCCACTCCTCCTCCTCCTACTTCAGGTTTCTGTTTTTTCATGGCTTTTTGGAGATAAAGAATTTTTTTTTTTAAATAACTGGGTTTTTGTGATAATTGTGTTAGGTAGACAGAGCAAGATTTAGTTCATATACAAAACACAAAATATCTATAGGCTTGAGCAAGATTTGATCAATTTACATTTGGAATAGTGTAAATCTTTATTGTTATGGCTTGAGCAGAAGTAAAAAAAAAAAAAAAAAAAAACCATCAAGACATAGGAACCTTTATTGTTATGGCTGTAGCCTGTAAAACCTACAGGAAACTAACCCCATCAGTTAGAACCAATGGAATTCACTTAGGTGCAAGATTTCACCGAGTTTAATGTCAAAGATTTCTAACATGCTTTATTTGATTAAGCTGTATATGTATATATATTTTTTTTCGGTAAAAACTAAAGACACACCCAGTGGGTTTCGAACCTCCATTCCATTGATATGGGAGGAGGAAGTTCCGGTTGAGTTATAGCTGGATTGGCTTGAATATCAGTAGCTCAACTGAAGTTTCTTTATATGTGCTATATATATATATATCCAGGCCTAATTGTTAATTATATTTGATCCTAGTTCTATAGCGCAATAGGAGTCAAGACAGTTTATCACTGACTATTTTTTTTACCCTACTTTTTTCTTATTCAGTAAATGGACTACATGGGGAAGCACCAGAGTGTTTGGGAGATGGTAGAACATGTAATCATGTAACTGCATCTCTGAGTAGTTCTTCAACAAAGCAGCATGGATGGGACATGCGTCCTCCAAATGAGCACGCATTGGACTTGTGTCCTCCAATTGAGCATGAATTAACCCGAGCATCAGACGTTGGTTTCTCTTCTATGCCAACAATGCGTATCTGTGAACAGGTGAACCCCATGGAGGAGCAAAACATACCAAATCAGCATGTATCTGATTTTGGTCACAGAGTCATGTCACAATCTTGTCCTGAACCAGTTTTTTACAGAGAATCACCTGGGACATCTAATAACAACTATATGTTTCCTTCCCCTCATATTGAGGGTTTTCAGAAAAAATGTTTTGATCCACACTGGTCCATGGAGGTTGTCAATGAGGCATTAAAGGTCAGTTTGAAAATGGGTCTTGATGTGTAATATCTGTTGGAACATTTGCGGTTGTGTTTCTTGAGAATGGAAAATTGTTGACTCTTTTGTTATCTTCGTCTTATGTCTCAGAAAGGTGATGCTTTTAAAGTTTTGTTTCGTGTCAATGCCCACAATAGACTTGAGGTTTGTTACTTATTTTTAAATATAAATTACAATTTTGATGTTTCTCTATGCTCCTCATTTATAAATTCCTTAGTAAATAATGCAAATACCTTGTTCTTTTGCTGGTAGGCTTATTGCAAAATTGATGGGGTACCAACGGATGTTCTCATTAGTGGAATTGCTGCCCAAAATAGAGCTGTACGTTTTGATTTGGTTTATTTTGCATATCTTTGATTGCCTCAAGAAAAAAAGTAATTGGTGATAACTTAGATCTGCCTTTATATCTGTTATGTTACTTTGTTTTATAATGAAAACAAGCATGTATTGACTTTGTGTGCCCTTTTTATGAGGCAACTTTATTGCATGTATCTGCTGTCAGGATTCAGATAATTCATCATTAAGAGTTAACAGTGGGATTTATTCTTTCTATATATCAATATTTTTGCTAGGGGATGAGGCTTAAAATTGCAATGGGTTCCTTTTTTTTATTATTTTTTTTTAATAAATAATAATGCAGGTGGAAGGAGACATTGTAGTGCTCAAGGTTGATCCTTTGTCATTATGGACCAGGATGAAAGGGTCAACCGGGATATCTAACAATCCTGCACCAGTGGAAGATTGTAACAGTCTCCTGGAAGATGGTGAAATTGCTAGTGATAACTCTAAAGGTAAAAGTAAGGTAGATGCGGATTACAAGTGTGCCCGTTATAGAAGTTGCCCCTACCCTGAGAAGGGGTCTTGTTATGGGGAAGGTACTTTTGTGGGTGAAACTGTTCATTTAGAACCGAGTGGACCTGCTAGTTGTAATCTTGTTCACCCTGCTGCTTCAGATTCTTTGCATGTAGGTTCTTTTAATGGGCAGAGTGAAGTTGTAAAAGCAGTGGGCAGGATTTGTTCTTCGATTAGCACATTCCCTTCAAAACGACCAACTGGCAGAATTGTTTCCATAATTGAGAGGTCTCCTCGACGAGATGCTATTGTTGGCCATCTTAATGTTAAGAACTGGTTATCTTACCATGAATTCTGCAGAAAGGAGACAAAGAACAGAAATTCATTGACATTGTCTGACAGTGTGTACATCCACCTGACACCAACTGACCCCAAACTTCCCAAAATGATGGTCTTCGTGAAGGGCTTGCCAGACTGCATTAAGAAAAGATTGGAGAAGGGTGATTCAACAGTTGAAATGGAGCTGGTAGCTGCACAAATTTATGAATGGGATGAAGAAAGTTCTGTTCCGCTAGCCCATGTCTTGCATATTTTTGGACGGGGCAGTGAAGTAGAGGCACAGATCAATGCAATTTTATTTGAAAATGCAATCCGTTCATCTGAATTTTCTCCTGAATTACTATCTAGCATTCCACATATTCCTTGGGACGTGCCACCTGAGGAAGTTCAAAGTAGAAGAGATCTTCGAAATTTGTGCATATTTACTATTGACCCTTCCACTGCCATTGAACTGGATGATGCTCTCTCTATTGAAAAATTGTCCAATGGCAATTTCAGAGTAGGAGTCCACATTGCGGATGTGTCATTTTTTATTTTACCTGACACAGCCATAGACATAGAAGCACGGGTTCGATCAACAAGTGTCTATCTGTCGCAATACAAATTACCAATGTTGCCCCCAATGTTTTCAGAGAATCTGTGTTCTCTTAACCCTGGAGTAGATAGACTTGCATTTTCTATTTTCGTGGACATCAACTATGCTGGGGATGTTGTTGACCATTGGATTGGCCGCTCTGTGATACATTCTTGTTGCAAGCTTTCATACAAACAGGCTCAGGACATTATTGATGAAATAAGTAATGTGGATGGTTCTAATATCACTGAAAATGGGAATCCCCAGTTGTATGGCCATTTCAAGTGGCCTGACATTGTTAGATCTGTTAAAAGCCTTCATGAAATCTCCAAAATTTTGAAGGAGAAGAGATTTAGTGATGGGGCTTTACGTCTGGAGAGCTCCAAAGTTGTTTATCTATTTGATGATCATGGTATTCCATATGATAGCATGCTTTGTGGACAGAAGGAGTCAAACATTTTGGTTGAGGAGTTCATGCTTTTGGCAAATAGGACAGCTGCAGAAATCATATCTAGAGCTTTTCCTGATAGTGCATTACTGCGGAGGCATCCTGAACCAAATATGCGGAAGCTCAGAGAGTTTGAAGCATTTTGTTGCAAACATGGTTTGGAATTGGACACTTCTTCTTCTGGTCGGTTTAATCAGTCACTGGAGCAAATCAGGGAAAAGCTCAAGAATGATACTGTGCTGTTTGACATTCTGATCTCATATGCTTCGAGACCAATGCAAATGGCTACTTACTTTTGTAGTGGAGATCAGAAAGACGGTGAAAATGATTGGGGTCATTATGCACTGGCTGTTCCTCACTACACTCATTTTACTTCACCACTGCGTCGGTATCCTGATATTATAGTGCACCGGACACTGGCTGCAGCCATAGAGGCTGAGGAGTTGTACTTGAAGTATCGAGGATCTTTGCTAAAAGTTAGCAGTGGAGAGAAAGTGGCAAGAAGATGTTTCACTTGTATTCATTTTGATAGAGATGCTGCAGAATCCCTGGAAGGTAAGAAAGCACTGTCAGCTGCAGCAGTAAAGCATGGAGTTCCCTGCTCTGAATCACTTGCAGATGTTGCTGCTTATTGCAATGAAAGAAAGCAGGCTAGTGGGCATGTGAAGGATGCCTGTGACAAGCTCTACATGTGGGTCCTGCTAAAGAAAAAAGAGGTATTTTTTATTCTTCCTTCAGCGCAATTTAAATTTGCAGTCCTCTTTCATTAACCTTTAAAAACAAATTATTACCACTAGTGGATTGTGATTGTGGAAAGATATTAGTGCATCACTAAGGTACTACATTGTCCTACATTAAATGCTGCATTCACTTTGGGATTTGTTATCTATGTCTGCTTTTGACACACCTCCGCCACCATACTCTTTATATTACATATTTCATATCATATACTTGCATCATGATTTTTGTTATCTTTAACTTGAATTTCTGTGTGTGTGTGTGTGTGTGTATGTATATATATATCCTTATTATTTGGCAGGAATGCTACAACCAAGTACCCTCACTATGTGAAATGTGTTCACCCTCATTCTCTTCATGAGTAGCTTTCTATCAGACTTGATAGTTTAATAATTTAAAGCATTGTACTGTAACTACTGTTCCAATCTTGAAGTGTGCATTCTTAATTAGAAGCTTAATGTAAAATCTAAGAAGCACAGCCACTGACATGACACGAGACAAGGCAACACTGCAATTCTTAAAAACCTTGGACATGACATTGTAGGGACATGGTAACTAATTAATTATTTTTAGGTATTTCAGGGCATAATTTATTAGTAGCAATCACATTTTTATTAATTTTATCTACAAATAATTCAACTTCAAACATAAATAAAAAATGCAACTAAATGATAATTTTTGACAATAAAATATTGTATTTTTAACAGTAAATTGACCATAATGTACTAATAAATAATAATTTTAACAGAAGATTTTTATTTTATAGCAATTAATAATAAAAAATGAATAAAATCCAAAAACTTAACCAGACTATAATTTATTGGTAACTAACAATCTTAAGTATTTAACCAAAAATGAAATTACAATTTAAAACCCCTTGTCTTGATAGATACGAGAGAATAGAACTCTCTAGAAACAAAAACAAAAATAAAATAAAATAATTATTTATTTATTTATTTATTTATAAAAAAGACAAAAACATTAGAGTAGAGAACAGGGCCAGGTGGGCGATACCGCAAGAGAGACGTAAAGTTGATGGTGAGGAGTGATCCGCAACAACTTTGAGAAATCTGATGGAGGTGCAATGGTCCTTTTGGGTCACCAATCTGACACTGAGGATGGCCAACAAGGTGCGATGCTGCTGTTTGGATGATCTGGCAGTGAGAAAGCCAAGGATGGCTGGTAGCACAACACAGAGAGAGTGTGTGAGAGAGAACTGGGGAGCTGTTTGAGAGTGTGAAAGAGAGGGAAGTTTCTTTTGAAAAGTTTTGTTCTACAGATTGATGATTGTTATAATGGTAGACTGGTAGGGAAGAAAATCATTGATTTTTTAGTTATTTATTTTTTTAATCGTCAGCTGTGTTGAGAGTGGGCTGCAACCATGTCGAGTCCGTGTCCCAATTAAAAAATAATTTTTTTGGTCGGACACTCCACAGGTGGGCATGTAAGCAGCCATGTCTGACACACACACACAACCATTTTCGTTGCGTCCATGCATCCTTGTATAAAATAACCAGTAAAATTTTATCAGTCTGATTGAGCCCAATACTTTGAATTTGAGTTGGTATTATGGTTGTTTAGGCATTGCTCTCTTTGTTATGTTCATCCTGAGTGTTTCAGTGTTTGGATTGTGCTTCATGTTTGGCCTATCTATTGTCCTACTGCAGATTTTATTTTCAGAAGCAAGAGTATTGGGTCTTGGGCCAAGATTCATGTCCATTTATATTCAAAAGCTAGCTGTAAGTTGTTTCTGACTTCTATCTTCCTTAATTAAAACCCCTCTCTCTCTCTCTCTCTCCCCCCTTTTTTTTTCCCATTTGTTTTTCTCTATGGTGCCCTTAATTTTTATCCTGTCATTCTATCAGATTGAGCGCCGGATATATTATGATGAAGTAGAAGGCTTGACTGTAGAGTGGCTCGAGACTACTTCCACATTGGTGCTTAGTTTAGCTAACAAACGCTCTTCTAGGAGAGGTGGCCCTGGTAAATGGAGGGCACTTGAAGACATTGCATTTGTTGTAAGTCCATGTGATGTGAAAATTGAACTGGGGGTGTTTGGAGGGAGTTCTAGTGAACAGGTAGGTGATACTGGTGTTGCTGCTCAGGCTTCAGAGCCCATTTGCAAATCTGTCATTTCAAATACTGAAGTTGATCCTGGAGTTTTCCCCCTCACAGTGCATCTCCTTTCAACCATTCCCGTAGTACTTCATGCAGTAGGTGGGGATGATGGTCCCCTTGATATTGGGGCAAGGCTTTACCTGAGCTCATATCTAAGGTAACTTGGGTGTTTGGTAGTGTCAAACTACTGCAACTGAAGGAGACTTTGTGGAGATGAAGATAACAGAGCTTTGTATGGAATGGGCAAGCTCTGTTGTAGATATGAATTAGTGTATAGTTCACAAGAGTTTTAGAGGAGAGAAAAATTTGTGGTTTAAGTCTGGTGATGCTCTATGAATCTATGATGCTAAAATGGTGGCGTAGCTGTAGATAATGGTGGAGCTTTCGTTGTGGCTTTAACTTAAGTGGTTTTTCTGTTTTTTTTAACAGATGCAGCTTGCTGGAATAGGCCCTTGTTTTTGTAGGCCAGTTCCATCCAATATTTTACTTGTTGAAAATCTACCTTCAACTTGGGATTTGAGCTTCGAAGCCAAATTCATGCTGTATTTTTCCCCTTCTGACTGCAGCCCAATATATTTTTTGATTTTGGGTGGTCAGATCTAGTAACTTCAATTTGGTATGTTATTGCCTTTATTGTATTTTGAACTGTTAAAACTGGGTGACTGGCAGTAGCTCCCAGTCAGAATAATGTGTTGTCTTCTTTCCCTAGGTGAAAACTTGAACTGGAACTGTAATCCTCTTTTGAAGTGCTGCTTGGCTTGTATTTCAGCTCAAGCGTGCAGCAGCACATATATCTCTTATTACTGGATATTTTTTGTTGGGTATTAATTTAACAGTTTCTCTGAAATAGTAGGGGGGCAAATGGACGAGTTGGGTCATAAATGGGTTAGGTGTGTAATTATTCATTTATTCATTAATGACTTGTATATATATAAATTAATTATTTATTACCAACCCAATCCTTTTAATTAGTAGTAATCCACTTATTTAACCCAATATGACCTAAATACCTCTAAAATTACTTGAATACCCTCTTAACCTCCAAAATTATCAAAATACCCTTAAATACCTAAAATGATGCAAATACCCCTACACTTCCAAAATTACCAATATGTTCTTGGACATCCAAAATTATCCTCCAAATTCTCTAAAATGAGCAAAATATCGTCAAAATCTTTAAAATGAGCAAAATACTTATGAAACCTCTAAAATAATCAAAATATTCTCGATATTTCTAAAATTACTAAATATGCTCAAAAACCACTAAAATGACTAAAATATTTCCAAAATCTCTAAAATGAGCAAAATATCCATAAAACTTCTAAAATGACCAAATTATTCTCAAAATCTTTAAAATGAGCAAAATATTCATGAAACCTCTAAAATGACCAAATTGCTTCCGATATTTCTAAAATTACCAAATATGTTTAAAAATCACTAAAATGACCAAAATACCTTTAAAATCTCTTAAAACTCCCCAAAATGTCTAAAAAACCTCCGAAACCTTAAAATTACCTAAAAAAAAACCCCCAAAACCTAAAAGATGACCAAAATATTTCTGAAACCTAAAAAATGACTAAAATACCCCCGAAACCTGAAAAATAAAATTACCAATTACCCCGTAACCTAAAAAATGACCGAAATATCCCTGAAACCTATAAAATTGCCAAATACCCCCCTAAACTTAAAAAATGACCGAAACATCTCTGAAACCTAAAATTTACCAAAATACACCCTAAAACAAGAAAATTACCAAAATCTCCCATAAACCTAAAAAATGACCGAAATACCTCCGAAACCTAAAAAATGACTGAAATACCCCTAAAACCTAGAAAATTAACAAAATACCCTGAAACCTAAAAAAAAAATTAAAAAAAAAATGATCGAAATACCCTAAAACCTAAAAAATGACCAAAATAACCCCAAAACCTAAAAAATTGATCGATAAAAACTCTTGAAACCTAAATTATGACCAAAATACCCCCTAAACATGTAAGATGACCAAAATACACCTGAACACATAAAATTACCAAAATAGAGGTTTTGAGTATTTTGGATGTTTTGAGGATGTTTTCGACAAATTAAAGGTTCTAAGAATATTTCAATAATTTTTTAGGTTTTGGGGTTATTTTGATAATTTTTTCGATTCTAAGGGTATTTTAGTAATTTTTTAGGTTACGAGGGCATTTTTGTCATCTTTTAGGTTTTAGGGGTATTTCAATAATTTTTAGATTTTTTGGTTATTTGGGTAAATTTCTAGGTTTTAGAAGTATTTTGGTAATTTTTAGGTTTTGGGGTATTTTGGTAATTTTTTAGGTTTTGGGGGTATTTTGGTCATTTTTAGGTTTTAGGGGTATTTTGGTCATTTTTTAGGTTTTGGGGGGTATTTTGGTCATTTTTGGGTTTTGAGAGTATTTTGGTCATTTTTAGGTTTCAAACATATTTCGGTCATTTTTAGGGTTTTATGGGGTATTTTTGTAATTTTTAGGTTTCATAGGGTATTTTGGTCATTTTTGGATTTCAGGGGGTATTTTGGTAATTTTTTGGGGTTTCTGGTTATTTTTAGGTTTTGGGGGTATTTTGGTCATTTTTTAAATTTCAGAGGGTAATTTGGTAATTTTCTAGAAATTTAGATTTTATGTTGTTTATTTTAAATTTTAGATGGGTTTTAGTGGATATTAGTAGGTTTATCCATTAAGATCCATATAATTAAATAACCTAATGAGTTTTTACCCATTTAACCCAAATATTCAAATGGATTTTGTTAAGACTTATCCAAATTAGGTGAGTAATGGGTGAGTTCATGGAAAAATAAAATATTTTACTCTCCTTAAATTCGTAAGTTATGTAATATGAAATTTATAGAAGGCATAAATTAATCAATATCAGATGGATATGTGGAGAACCCCCCACCCCTACTCTCCAAAACTCCCAGCCCCAAAAAAGGTGGAAAAAAGAGAGTATTATTTCAAAATATCTGAAGGTTTTTGCTGAGTTGGGGGCACTAGTTAAGTATGAATAATTTTGTTTTCTGGTATTGTGCTTGTATATTAATGTCGTAATAAATATGAGAATAAATTAGAACGTGTAAAAAGGCTGGTTTACACCCTCTAATAATAATAATGTGACATGTCATATTTTTACTATATAAAATATAGAGCATGACGCACACAAATACACAATTACACCCTCAAAAATACATAATATAATAAAAATTAAAACCCGTATGACCAGAAAATCAAAACTCTTACTCATTGTGTGGACAACCAGCCCAACAATGAGCTGTTGGTGACAGTTTTGCCGCCAAGCTTTGCTTACTTTGGAGAGTCATAAGGACCTAAGCACCAGTATCGAGGCTGTAAACATTCTTCATTTGCTATTTTAGAGTCCAAGATAATATAAAACTATACTTAAAAAAATTTGCAACCTATGAATAATAAGGTTGCAGATATACAACCTTACTATTCATAGGTTGTAAAGAAAAAAAATAATATTTAATCTAGTAGTTGTGTGTAAAGAGAAAAAGATAATGGGAGAAAAGTGAGAGAGAAGAATATTTTTATTATTTTATTAGGTAGTTTATATTATTTTATTAGGTTATATGTAAAAATAAAAACTGAGATGTAGGATGATTTATAAAATAAATAAAGTAATGTTTGAAAATGTAAAATAAGTTTTTTTTTTATTATTTATTTATTGAGATTCGATATAATTACAATATGCAGTTGCATTGTGCAATTAAACCCCTTCCTTTTACTAACACTTTAAATCCTAGCCATTTATCACAATTGCATCAGGTCCAAACTTTTTTTTTCCCTACCATTTGCAGGTCCCTTGTAAGTTTCCAACTAATTTTATTTAGATTTTTACCTTTTTATTATCTACAATACTTCAAACAAAAAATAATAGAGGTTGTTTTCAAAATATAAAAAACAACGGTTTAAAAAATAAAAAATCCTCAAATTCAAGGCGCCAAAGGGTGGAAAGTCTCTCACTCTCTCTAGCCTGATAGTCTCTACAGTAAACCTAATACTAATAAGTAAGAAAGTAAGTGGGAAGAGAGAGATGACGTCAGCAATAGGATGGTACGGACCCCTCATCGATCTCTCCGAAGCCTCTCTCCACGTGGGCGATTACGTTCAGCTCCTCGCTTTCGTTCACCGATCAACTCCAACTGTTCAGGTCGAATGTTACTGTGTGTGTGTCGAATGTATTTGGATGTTATTCATTTTTGTTTGTTTGATAGTGTATTAATTGAATTTTGGTATTGCAATTAACGCAGTACAAGTTATCAAAAGGCGGAGGAGGAGATCAGGTAATAAGGACAGAAATTCAAGTGGGTGACAACACACGACCATTTTTTCCTGTCTCCCTATGGCACAAGCAAATGCAATTATCTACACCTGGTGATGTCATTTTGTTACAAAGTCAGTTTCTATTTCTATACTCTAATTTGCTTTTTAAGATTGCAACATTTGTTTCATTACTCATAAATATATATTATCCAAATTAACTGTTAAGTGACTCATTCATAATACTCAGCTCCAAAAGTAACATCTGTTTTTTGAACTCAGATGTAAAGATTGCAAAATTTGGAGATTTTGTTGAGGCCAGAACTGTCCAATGCTCATCGTTGCAATGTTTAATCCACCCTCATGAATCACTCTTGTCAAAGGGTGTGTAGTACTACTATGATATGTTATTCTTCTACTTAAATTTCAACTGATTTTAGATCTTTACAGCTAGGAATCAGCATGTAATTAGTATGAAGTTAATTGAGATTAAAAGAAAGACATGTAAAATATTATGTTTATATTTGTAGGCGTTGATGATTTAATAGCAAATTGCCGAGTTGGGACAATAACAAAGGAAAAGCTTAGGAGAGTAATAGAATGGTTACAGCGGTCTGGATCCACTCTTTGCAATCTTAACTTGCACACTGATCAAGTATTCTCTTTACCCTTTTATGTTTACCTCTATTTTCAAATTTTGATATAATCTATTAATGTGGCTAATAATAGGAATCTGTTGCTTATGGAGCATGGATGCAATTTTCTTTTAAATGAATCAATTTGTGGCAAATGTTATCTTCTTCTTCTTCTTCTTCTTCTTTGGTGGTTATGAATGTGTGTTGAGTTGTGTCCAAGTCATTTTATTGCATGGATATAAATTTGGCCATCGTTGCTACTTTGTTTTTTGGTAAATGCTTCTTCACTTTGTGGTTCTGTTGTCTATACTTGGCTTCTTTTTGTAGTCCCACTGGTCACTCTAATTCACATAAAATGAACAGTGAGTAAAGTCACATGTTCTGCCTTTGGCTTCTCAGTTTCATGTTTACTCTGTGGTATATATTATGCATCTTATGATATCATATTATGAACCCATTTTGGTTTTCTAGGTAACCACAGATTCCTGCATGAAGATACATTCTTACCCTGATAAAATATCTCACAGTTTGTGTTAAGCTCAAAACTGTGTGGAATATCAGTAGCATTTCTGCAATTGACAGATACTACTTTCATTTGGAGGATTATACTACCATATATGATATGCTTATGCTTATAAAGCTTTGATGCCCCTATGTGTTCTCATTGCTTTTCTATTGCTTGTGACCCTGGGTGATAAATGGGTTGTTTGTTTGCGTTGGTTTTTCAATATTCCATCATATCTGCATCTTCAGTTCTTGTCTGGCCTTCATGTTAGACTGCATCATTTAACTCTTTGGAGGAAATTACTGATAACAACTTGTGCAGAAAAAGGGTCATTTTTTAAGAAACTGGAAAGTGCTGGAAGAGACGAAATCTAGGGACTGTTATTCCCTTTCCGAAGTATCTCGTCTATCCAACTCCTGCAAGGCAGTTTTCCATGCATCGGTTGGTGAATTTTTTCTACCATTTACTCAGCAACCTCTGGGTGATTCTGAGAAGGAAAAGATGTTTATCAGCAGGAGATTATATAAAACAGGAGATACTAGTTTATTAGAGGATCTCATTTGCACAGGCTGCCAGCTTTGTGGCTTCCCTTTGGATTTGCAGTACAGGTATAGAACATTATATTTTATGCTTTGTTGCAGTGGCTATCAATAACATTGAATATATTTTGCCTTTCATTGTAGCAAGTCCATGTTTGAACAAAATTCCATTCCTCTATATTGCTCAGAAAGTTCAAACCGCCTTCATGCAGTGAGCTTGATATATAGGCCCCTTATGGTATGGTTTTGTTCTTGTACTATTTTGATTTTCATATTATTTTCCTCATTAAAACAATAAAGTTCTACACCTTTTTTCCTTGATGGAAAACCATGTGTTCACTGAGGTTACCCGTGATTATTCTTTGCTCTGACTTCAATTCTCCAATGTCTCTTCAGAGTATATGGTCATTTTCACATGACCAACATCATTTAGCAGTAATTCACATGCTTAAATTAAAATGATGAAAAACTCGGAAAAAAGCCCAAAAAAAAAAAAAAACAAAAAACAAAAACACTGAAATGATGAAAAGGGAAGTACTAATCATTTTGGATTCATTCAGTAGAGATAGACAAGGACTAATTGATATTAATATATTATCTATTGGAGAACTGCAGAATACAAAGCCAACAAAAGTATGAGCATGTATTTCTCATATGGATACCTAACTCTTGAAATATAAGGTGTTCATAACCAAGCAGAAAAGGACGGGATCAGCCATCACTTGGTATAGAAGACAAATGATTTTTGAACCTAAAACCTTCTAAAATATGTTTTTAAAAAATGGACTTGCACCATTTCTATGAATATAAACAATGGACAGACTAATTTGTTATTACTGATAGGATGAAGATTGCCTGATAAACTAGTGTGCAGGCAGAATTTCTGGTTTGATGCCCAATCCTAATGTTATTACATTTTAGCCTTTTCAGAGTACTTGAAACCAATAAACTCAAACTCAAATGGCATTTTCACTAGGTGGGTGTGAAATTACCCCCCAAAAAAACCATGGAATACAGTGTATGAAATCTCAACAATCTGGTGACTTAGAAAGCCAAAGCTTTCATGGAGATGGACCTTAATGGTGGTTTATATCTTATTAGAAAAACTCAACAATGGCTAATCAATCATCCACCAAAGGATTTGATAGGGGGACCTTTTATGTGGTTGCGGATTCCTTTTGTTTGTAAATTAAATTGTCCTCCTGTCACTGTTTCAGAAAGGAAATCATTGCAGAGGCTGGATAAAATATATATCTCATTAACAAAAGCTGAACGAACATCCAAATGAACTTATAATAATTTTATTTTAGATTCTTATTCATTATCAACATTAATCATCTTGTGATTGGTAACTACTTTAGATTTTGTTAGTTTTTGCATGTTCTTATATGTGTTCAACGTGTTAAACTAATCTTTGCATTCAACTGCAGTTGTATGTATGGGATGAATCAGAATACTTGCCCTTACTTGTCAGGAACAAGGCTGCAGAAATCTTGTTTGGAAACATTAGGGCTGAAAGGGTCTACTTATGCCATAGAGAGGAAAAGCACGATTGGAAGCCTGATCCAAAAGATGTTCATAAGGACAGGCATTTTTGCACTAGAGTCTCAAATCACCCCAAAGCTGCTGCTGGATTTCCAGGTTCTTTTTCATCAGATCCAGAGATGAGTCTCAAAGGGAAGGGAAAACAAAGTTGTGACAAAAAGATGAACCTGTATTTCATTTGGTTATTTTTTCTAAAATTGTTGCTACAACAAGGAAAGAACAGTCCTTTGAAGTTTGAAGTCACTGTAAATGCCAGCTTAGATAGGGAAAATGGGAGGTTTCAAATGGTTTCCATGTCGATGCCATGCTTCAAAGCAAAGTGATCCAAAGTACATTTCATTCCTGGAATCTTTGGAATTTATGTTACAGTATCTTCTTATATGGATAACCGTTCAAAAAAATCCATTTTATAACATACACATGCGAGTCATGCGACAGACCAGTTTAATTTTCTAGACAAATTAAAAATATGAACACAGGGAAGTACTTGGAGATGTTTAGCCAATGCTCTCTTTAAGCGAGTAAAAATCATTGTAAATATAAGATGGTCAACTTGGCAACTGAGCATTTCAATGACCTCCTCTTCCAAATTAAAATATGATCACGAGGCAGTACTTGGTGATCTTTAGTCAGTGTATACAGCTCACTTTAAGAAAATTATAGTTACCATGAAATGTAAGATGGTCAACTTTACGTTTATTTGTAACTAAATAACTTGCAAATCCTAGTAGGGTCATATTTTCTATGTATTAGCTTATTTTTTGACAAAATATACTTTACTTGTAATTGAGTAGATCTAAGTTGAGTTTAATGTATCAAGAAGTATGTTACTTAGAGACATCAAGTGATATCATTAAAAACATGAAGATTGATCCAAGAAACAAGTGAAAAAAAGCTATTTCATAAAGTCTTGACACAAGCTCGACAATAGCTGCTATCGATGATTAATGGAGAAGCTTGATACAAACTCGATCTGTCGAGAACTACGAATTCAAAATTCTCAAATCTGAATTTCGGCCCATGATGATTTAAATGATTAGAGTTTCTTTCTCTATAACCCTAGTCATATATATAAGGCTTATTTTTAAAATTATCAAGTACGGAAACAAAGACCTAGAACTCATATATTTTTTGTGAAACTACTGCGTTTGTTGGCTTTAGAGATTTGTAACCAAGTGCTTCATGATCTTCATTATTTATGAAGTAAAGGACTTTGCAACTAACAACAATAAATTAAGTTGCTAAAATTAATCACGTATTAGGATCCGTGCAAAGGAATAGTTACAGATTGAAGATTTATGCAAAGCAAAGAAGTTTGTTTACAAGATCAAGTTCAATTGGGTATTGAAACGAAAATTCAACTGTAAGTTAATATATTGGGATAGATCAGGATAATGGTAAGATTCCTCATACTTATAACTGCTTGATTATTGATTAATGGATTATTGGAGTGATAACATTAAATTCACTCGATGAGGTTTTTGCCTTACGAGAGATTTTCCCCATCCATTAACAAATCACCGAATTATTTATTTTCTATTGCATATTAGTTATTTGATGATTTATTGGTGCCTTTTCGATTTGCATGTATTTTGACCTAATTAATCAACTTGGATAATTGAATTAATTAACCGGAGTTGATTTATTTTTAACCCAACAAATCCACTCATTTTTCAAGTGATTTAGAGATTTTTCATGGTGAACTAAAATGTGTAGAGATCACCTGCAGAAGCATATTCTCAGCTAAACAAACCAGGCCCCTTCTTCCAATCTCCAAATAAATCAACATAAAGTGACACAAAAACTAAAGTATTATTAGCTGAATAGTTTTGCAGCTGATTAGTTGGAGTTTACCGTCAATAGCTCTGATTAGCTGGAGTTTATCGCCAACAACTCTAGAGTGATTTTTAATGCAATGAACAAGTGAACATAGAAAACATAGGAAAAGAAATTTTATTCACTTATCAAAGAAATATTCATCTTTTACAACAAAGCAAGTTGAAACAAACTGAAAGCTTCCAAACATGAGGCATCTGACTATAAGCTTGACATCAAGACTCTGCTCCAGTCTCAGCAAGAGAAGCATCAGCTGCAGAATTTTGAGCTTCTAACAGCTGCATCTGGCGTTCCGCATGTTCTCTTTCGCAGGCAGTGATTCCCATGATAATATCAAGCATCGTACCAGTTGTGCCAAAGAACACAAGGGGAGCTAGAGATTTCCGTTTTATACCCACTGGAATTGCTAGCAAAGCCCCTGCTACTGAAAATACCCATGTGCCCAGTGCGCTGCGAACATTTGACATTCAGTAACACCCATCACATTTTTATTTATAACAACACTCAATATATTAAAAATAGAAAAGGAAATTTATCTACCATGTCAAGCAAACACCTGAGATATGACCCCATAAAATGAAAACAAGATAACGGTTTTTTGCTTCTCATTTCATAAATAAAGGATAGCAAGGGTTGGGAAATAAACATTTGGATAGAATTTCTAGTTTTTCTTCCCTTAAAGTAATAGATGGATGAAACTAGCAAAGCAATCGAAATGAGAAGCACAAAGCTACCTCCAGAAAATTATTATGCCAATTGGCCATTTAAAGTTAGAAAGGTAGGACTAGGAGGTGAGGATGAAAGAGGTTCAAGATATCAAACTTTTAATCATGGTACATATTACTTGTTATCAGCATCACTACATACAATTCAATAAGTTGTGAATCATCCACAAAATTAGTCATATATTACCAAAAAAAAGAATAAAGAAAAAAAAAAAAAAACTTTATTGATGGTATTTATGTAAGTAACATACTTGATTACTTGGGTTTCTGAAGTGCAATCTATGTTCAAGATATGCACAGATTAAATGATCTGAATGACAGGCAGATAGAAATGGTTGACAATGGTAATCAAATAAACATAAACAGATTCATACTAATATATAAGTTTAAATGTTCATCAAGGATTTAAAAATTTACTCACTAAATGAGGAAAGACCTGCTTTAGAATCATTGTTTAATTAAAGACTTGGGAAAAATTATGACATACCACCATATGTCAGAGCAGAGCTGTTAAAAAAAAAAAAAAAAAAATCTCTGCTTTACACCAAAATTGCCATTACCTAAAACTGTAATCACCACATTGATCCACTACAGGAATCTACGAATAAGCATCAAAATGTTTCACCATTTTTGGGTTCTAAAAATTATTTATTTATTTATAAATCTAAAAAAAAAATTGGGGGTTGAGTAACACACAAACATACCCATTTCACTGTACTCTTGTTCAACACAATAACATAGCAAGAAGGATAAAAACGAATATATATATATATATATATATATAGACACACACTGACTTGGAGACTGAGCAGTCCTCAAGATGCTTCTCTTGGCCTGACATTTCTCACTCTCAGCTACTTCTACTTATCAGTCCACTTCAACCTGTTTCATTCTTTCATGTAATTAAGATCAACCATGAAAATGGATAGCATATGTAAACTTGTCTGTGTGTGTGTGTGTTTGTTTTGATTGTGAATTATGACAATTTGAAGTGAATGTAGAAAAGCAAAGATAATGTTATTTGTGAAAGCTTTTAAGCAATACCCAAAACCCTAAAAATCTATCAACACCCAAGAATTTTAAACAGTTATTAAAAAATAAAAACTTAAGCATTAAGGCTGTAAAGTAAAGAAACGTTTGAAGCTCACCTGATCAAAAACCCAGGTCAGGAAGAAGAAGAAGCCAGTTACTCTCTAGTTTCGCTGTGATTTTTTTCTATAATTTATTAAGAATCACATAATGCAGCTTAGAGTCCCAAAATAAAATTACTATAATTTTAATACTATTCCAAAAGCTTTGAGACTTGATTAACCTTAAAGCTACCTGTGTTAACAAACATAAACAACTAGGATTACAACCCATAACCTAATATAACAATCATCACAACACAAGTCAAGAAATTCAATCCTATAACTCATATAGGCAATTTATCAAACACTTGGTAAGCAAAAGATACATGCTCACATTACTTGCACAAATTTATAGTTAACACCACAATCACAACTACATATGTCAAAGACATTTCAAAATGCAAGGAAACCCTCTTTCAAAAATTAACCCCAATCTCTCATATAAATCAAAAACCCAAATGATTTCTCAAGATACCCAACTCCCATGGTTGCCAAACAATAAATCCATATCACCCCATTAAATTAAAAACCTCAAAGCAGGTCTTAAATGTCCCAACAAACACAGCAAAACATCCCCTAAAACGAAACCCACACAACAAAGAGCAATCTTAACAATATAGTATAAAAACCCAAAGATATTAGAAGGTGGATCATGGAGATTTTACCTTACGTTCATGTTGGGAGAAGTCAAACCATGGAGAAGAGTTTGATGACTGAAAATTTAGAAGCTAACCGAGAGACCAAGAGGGAGGAGAGATTCGAGAGAGAGAGGTAGAGGGATGTGTGTGTTTGAGTGTGAAAGAAGAGGGGCAGCCGGTCAAGAGGGAGAGAGATATTTGTGAGGTTGTGTGGTTGAGAATGAGTCGGTGGGGGTGTCACGTGTGGGTCTAAAAATCTGACCCTTGTTTTTTTGTGTGTGGTAAAGGTTGGGGTGTTACATTCTTCCACCTTAAAAGAATTTCTTCCCGAAATTAAACCCATAATATTTCAAATTATAACCACGCTTAAAACCTAGAGTACAGATGGGATCAAAATAATAATCCTTGAAAAAATAGGTTTTGCTTCCAACTAGTTTCAAGCACCGATGAATGATAAAACCTTGAGGCCAAGAACTTGAGTTTAGAGTTTAAAATCAACCAGTCACATGAAATTTTCTCATTCACAAGGTTTCAATTTTGAAACTGGGTTCATAGTTGTCTTTTCTAAATACAAGTCACATACATCCCACCAAACTTAAATACTTTTCAAAGTGGTAAGAAAATACTAGTAGTTAAAACTGAAGCCTTGAATTTATAAATATAAAATCAATTATAAGACAAAAGTACATCCATAGTAAACAAAAGGTTCGCCCAATGGACTTTAAAATGGCTTTCAAAATCCATCCTAAGTATACAAGTATTCTTCGATAACAAACCAATGCTACAATTATCAAACATGAAAACAGTTTTAAGGAAAGCATGTCCAACTTACAACAACAAAAGTTGTGAACTATTATTCCAGCTATTACAACAGCTGGAATTTACCCAGGAGTGAACAATGGTTCTGTCATATTCATTATTTTGATGTAGTCAATAGTTTTCACACCCTTGCGCATACATTCTGGAAATTAAATAAATAAAACTATACAAAAATAATTGACCAAGATAAGAACTATTAGTATTTTTTACATAAACTGATTAACATGATTATGATCTCATATACAAATATACAGTGCTTCAGGGCCAATAGTTAAACATGGTTGTGGGGAATTGTTTTAAACAATCATCAAGTCCGTGTCCCACAATTCTAGTCAGCATTTTTTTTTTGGGCTTATGTTGAAGTCACAGCTCCCAATGAATAGGCCAAGTATACGAGAACTCCTATCAATACATGTACACTACATTGTGAGACAAAGTGCAAACATGGCCTCAAAGGGAATCAAACATTGAATTCATATCAGATCTGCTACTTCAAATTCTAACAAGGAATCTTGGATGTCAAACATATATCATAAGCTAGTATACAATAAGTTCATCACAAATTATCATAATGCCACAAATAAATAAAACCCCCCAAAAAAAAACCCAGATCTGAAAATCATAAACCCTAACTCATATCTAACAGCCAATGTCAAAATCATAAAAAAAAAAAAAAAAAAAAAAAATTCTCACACAATCAAATCAACACCGAAAAACCCATATGAAAAATGACAAGAAATCAAATATGTGTAAAAAATTATGATTCTTCAAAAATAAAACCTGAAACTTTGAGTTGTTTTTACAGCAAGGAGTAGAAATCGAACCTAAGAAAAACCAGAGAAGGGTTAGAGATGAAGAAAAACGAAAAGAAAAGGAGAAATCTAATCTAAAAACGCAGAAAAGTACCTGGTTTTGCCAGCGATGGGCGGCGCCGTCGGAAGCTGGAGCTGGCCGATGGTGCCTTGGACCCAGAGATTGGAGGGAGAGGGGACCGTAGGTGGCTGGGTTTTTTTGGAGAGAAATCTGTGAGAGGGTGGCTGGATATTTTTGGAGTGAGAAGGAGGTGTTTGGTGCATCATTAAAAAAAATAAATAAATAAATTACATTAAACTCATTTCTACCTACTTTTCAAGACACATGTATTTTCAAATATGTATTCAAACAACAAAATATATGTTTTTAACTGTATGTACCCAACACTCCTGAGTATCGGGATGTGAGAATTGTGCAAATGTAAAATATTTTTTTAAAATTTTAACCGTAAAATATTTTACATAAATTTACTTAGGTTAATTTGATTAATAGAAAATATTTTACTATAAAACAAATATTGTAAAATTAGAAAATATTTTCTTGAAAATATTTTATATTGAAACAAATATTGTAAAATTAGAAAATATTTTCTTGAAAATATTTTATATTGAAACAAATAGAGCATATATCTCATACGCAAATCTTAGGTAGACAAATCTTGTTTAGCGTAAGATAGGAAATTCAAATTATAATACTCTAAGGCCAACTGTGCCTTAATGATTAGTTTCGCTGTGATTAATGTTAATTAGGGAGGCAAACCAATGGTCTAGTCGTCATTTATTGGTCAGGCAATTGGGTTTTTTAAAATATTTTAATTAATTAATCTATACTATATATAAGATGATTTCCTTTTTTTAACTAGACTTTTATATGATTTAAAAATATTTTCATTAATAAAGGGTAACTTTATTTAGAAACAGTGTCATAAATGTCAAATAAAAAATTTCATTTTGAATTCAAAAAGAGAATTCCTAACATTTAATATTTTTTTCCTTCACGTTCAAAAAAGAAATTACGGTTACTGCTTCTCTCTAAAATTTATCGTTTTTATTTGTTTGAAAAATTAAAAATATATATTTCTAAATTATAATATATGTAAATTATTATCCTTTATTCAAAGAAATAGAAGAGCCTCTGAGCATGCGTGTGAGTACGTGCTCAGAGGCTAGTGCAATATAACAAAGTTATCAACTCTATTAAATCATGAATTTGAGTAGGGCTAAGCTTATAAAATTTTCTAATTGTATTTTTATTATTTTTAATAAAATATATAAAAAATTAAAAAAAATTTCTTCTTAATTTTTTCTAAATATTAATTCTTATAAATAATATATATATTTTAAAAGAATATATGATATACACAACCCTGCATCTATTATGTGTGTTCTTTTTATTTATTATTATTATTTTTTAAACTTTAATTACATTAATTTTTTTAGAAGAAAATTACATTACTATTTTATACTTTTTTTAGAGAATTTCAATCTATGACATTCGCTCCTGATGATAGTTCTTTATTATCAGACCAAGACATCAATTGGATTTTGTTGTAGGCAGGAATTGAACCTCAGATCTCTTATTTAACCGTCAAAGAGTTAATTGGAACCCACAACTTCCTTATACTTATTTGCATGTAAAATATCAAGACAATATAAGAGATTAATAATAGGGTAAACTATATAGTTGGTCCCTATCCTTTATGTAGGAAAAATATAGTTTGTATCACATAGAAAATATACACAACGGAAAACTAACGGATCTACTTCATTCGCAATTGATAACATGTACTATGTAAATTTCAAAATTTAAAAAAAAAGATAGCGTACCTTGGTGTGATGAAATTCAAAACCAAAGATTAGAAGTATTTTGGAACACTTTTAATCTTCACTCCAATTCCACTTATGCCCAAGAAGTGTGGTTTTTCAATCAGTTTATACGTATATGTTCAAGGGAGAATGAGAGAGTGGCTTATATTCACATACACACTATTTTCATACATTACCATACATTAAAAAATTTTGTATGTTTCTCTCCTTATATATAATTGATTATCTAACTGGGCTAACCTTTTGGGTCATTCCAATTGGGTTTTAGTATGTGGATTGGAGTGGGACCAAAAGGGACAAATAAGACACTATCTCCAATGGGTTTTGGGCCTTTCTATAAACTCTTGACAAGCTCAAAATTATCATTAATTATATTTAATACCACTATATAAATATAATTGCACTATAGGCCTTATAAATAAATTATATCCCAAGAATTTATTATACATTCAACCCCTTCATTAAAATATTTATAGTAATACAAAATCATGAATGTTGACTACTACTTTGAAGATTGCTACATCTTAATCATTGAGTACCAGGTTTAATTTTTTAAGTTATTTATCATATATTTATGAAATTCAATTTCATAAATATATACTTTAGTAACTTCTTACTAAAGTGGTTAGGCCTAACACTCTGAATAATCAAACCTATTAAACTTATCTCAAGTGAATATTTTATATCTTCGTTAAGAGATTATGAATTCCATCTTGAGAATATATGTTCCTTCAACATTAAATGTGGCCACCCAACATGCTGAGGTTTTGATTGTGACTTTAAATCTCACTCTTGATATATCAAAGCAACTTACATGGTGTGTTGTCGTAGGTAACCAAAAATAAAACTTATACTCGTAAAAATATATGTAGCGGTGTGAGTAAGGATCGTTTCCACGAAGAGTATCTAGCCTAGTTTTATGCTCCGTGAACAAGGTTAGGGCGGGGGGTCTGAGTATAACGAAAACAATTTTAAGAAAAAAAAACTAAGGAATAATACGAATTAAAGTATAACGAAAACAATTTTAAGAAAAAAAACTAAGGAACAATATGAATTAAAATATCAAAATCAATCAAAAGAACAAACCTTGGTTTAAGTCAACATCCACCATTGGAATTTTACAACTGATCATCGATGCAAGTATATATCAATTCACACTTTGAATATTCATCGTTGGAATTATTTTCCTATTTCTCCTTAGTCGCAACTAATTAGAAAATAGACGATCTAATAAACCCTAACTACTAAACAACTTAGGACAAGTGCTAAATGTTTAATCTAATAGCAGCCTTAAGAATTAGAGAGATCGATAAATTAAACAACACAAGCACAAGCAGTTGTATTTAATTTACTCGGGCGTTCTTCCTAAGATCTAATAATTTCTGACGCAGCAAATCATTAAATCTTGGTTGCTTCACAAATTAGAGAGATCAAACAATTATGGATTTGATATCTAACCTAGCAATAGATTACAACGAATAATAAACTAGTAGGTCTCCTAGTAATTAAACGAGACAATCATGAAAATAGGTACAGAAGAACATCCGATACTCAAAGCATAAAATTGAACAGTAAAAAAATTAGATCTCACAATTTTATTGATTCTGAGACTTTCGTTTTCTTATACTGAGTATAAAAGTTTAGCCAAGTCGGGCCATGATGAAAACTCAAAGGAGAAAATTAGAGAAGAGGGGAGAGAGAGGCGTGTGTCAAGTCTGATTTTTCCTCACCCTTTTACATGTTAATTTTCCCTTTTCCAAGCCTACAAGATCTCCTAAAAATATTTTAAATATTATCCTAAAATAACAACATCCAAATCTAACTAATTAAAGGGGGGAAAAAAAGTCCTAATATAACTAGGAAAGTGGTGTTTCAGTTGGAAATTTCGTGCACCAGATCTGCAAACTTCCAAAAATAAACCACGTAAGATCTGCGTATTAGAATTGCAGGTTGAGGAATGTTCCAGAATGTCAGTAGTGCAGGTGTGGCAACTTCAAGCCTGATTTAGACCTTGATGCAGCGAGTATCTCTCAAAACTCAAAACATGAAAGTTGTAGAGCTTTTTCTTTGAGTTTCATAGCATCTTGAATCATTTTAATCGGAGCTCAGATGAAAGAGTTATGCCCAGATTATGAAGCAATGTTGAAACTGTCCAAAATCACCCAATTAGCTTCGTTTTGCACTTAATGCTTCCATTTGCATCCTAAATCAAAATATAAGAATAATGAGTACATTTAGGCACCAAATAAGTATAAAAGACTAACATTACGGGAGAAAAATATGACATTTTGCATTCTTATCACTACATTTCATAATCAGGTTCATTATTCTCTTAGGATTGAGAGTTCATGTAAATAGAAGTCGTGAGATTTATTATCCATTTGACAGTCGTTAGTAGAATAATAAATCTCACAGCGATTCAGTTCAATATGTCCTAACACTTAAAACATATCAACATATCAATTAGAAGTCTCTACTTCCATGATCAAGACAAATCATCTTAATTGATATGTTAGTCTTCGCAGATGAAATGCCCAATTTCATCACCGACTACGAACTAAAATTCTGAGTTTACAAAGAACTTGTAATTTATATTTTTTATGACTAAATCACATAAATCACATATTATGCATCTCATGGACTATATGATAACGTCCAAATATTCTTGTTACAATTATTTTATATAATAATAAAACAACTTTATTAATCACAACATAATATCATACATAACATTATACAATAGGATTTAAAGGGCACATATCCTAACAATCTCCCACTTTCCCTAAAGACTATTGTGTAGTAATCTAACTCTCATTCCCTCCAATGTGACTCAAAAGTCCTTTAGGGCAAGACTTTGGTAAAGGGATCTGCTAGATTATTTGTACTATCAATCTTTGCTGCTGCTACATCTCTTCGAGCAACAATGTCTAGAATGATGTGGTACTTTCTTTCAATATGCTTTCCTTTCTTGTGATTTCTTGGATCCTTGGATTGTGTAACCACTCCACTATTGTCGCAAAATAATGTTATAGGAACTTGCTCCATTCTCACAACACTAAGATTAGAATGAAATTTCTTGAGCCAAACAGCTTCCTCTGCCGTTTCACAAGCAACAACATATTCAACTTCCATGGTGGAGTCGGCAATACAAGATTGCTTAACACTCTTCCAACTTATGGCTTCACCTCCCAAGGTGAACACACAACCTGAAGTGGACTTTTTGAAATCAAGATCTGATTGAAAATCAGAATTTGTGTAATCAATGGGTATCAAATCCTCACATCGATAAACTAGCATATAGTCTCTCGTTCTCCTTAGATACTTAAGAATATGCTTTATAGCCTCCCAATGTTTTGGTTCTGGATTTGACTGATATCGGCTGACTATGCCAACTGAATAATAGATATCTGGCGTAGTACATAGCAAGGCATATATGAGACTTCCCACTGTAGAAGCATAAGGAACTTGTCTTATTGTCTTTTCCTCTTCAAGAGTCTTAGGCCTTTGGCCATCAGATAGAGGAACTCCATGTCTTAAAGGACGTAATCCTTTCTTGGAGTTTTGCATGCTAAATCTTGCTAGAATCTTATCTATATATCCAGCTTGTGACAAGCCTAACATTTTATTCTTTCAATCTCACCAAAGCTTGATCCCTAGAATATAGTTAGCTTCGCCTAAGTCCTTCATATCAAATTGGCTTGACAACCAAATCTTTATTGATGACATTACCCTTACATCATTTCCAATGAGTAGAATATCACCAACATAAAGTACTAGGAGCATTACTACTTCGATGTCTTTTGTACACACATGGTTCATCTAGATTTTGTTCAAAACCAAATGACTTGATTTCTTGATCAAATCTGATGTTCCATGATCTAGATGCTTACTAGTCCATAAATGGATATTTTCAACTTGCATACCATATGCTCTTGCTTCTTTGCTACGAAACCTTCTGGTTGCATCATATAGATTTCTTCTTCAAGATTGCCATTAAGAAATGCAGTCTTGATATTCATTTGTCAAATCTCATAATCATAATGAGCAGTAATGGACAAGAGAATTTTGATAGATTTAAGCAATACTACTGGTGAAAAGGTTTATTCATAATCAATATCTTCTTTTTGTGTATACCATTTTGCCACTAGCCTTGCTTTAAAGGTTTTAACCTTTCCATCTATCCATCTCTTCCTCTTGTAAAACCATTTGCAACCAATAGGTTTAATGCCGTTAGGCGCCTTTACAAGATCCCAAATTTGATTGGAATACATAGAATCCAATTCAGATTTCATAGCTTTGACCCAATGATGTGCATTTATATCTTTCATTGCCTCTTCATAAGTGTAAGGATTAGATTCAACCTTTTCTGAGATAACTTCATAAGTTTCTCCAAGACCTATAAATCTTATAGGTGGCCATACAATTCTCCTACTATGACGAGGTACTTGTATATGAGTCATCTCATGAGTAGAATCTTGTGGTGTATCTAATACAGCCACATCATCCCTAGTTTCTTCCATTGGTTGTTTAATTACAGGTTCATCTATTTCATCCAAGACAACTTTACTTCTAGGATTAAAATTATTCACATAATCATCTTCCAAAAATTTGGCATTAGTGCTAACAAACACTTTGTTATCTTATGATTATAGAATAAATAACCCTTAGTTTCCTTTGAATACCCTAAAAACATGCATACTTCTGTTTTTGCTTCCAACTTATCAGACTTCTCTTTCAACACATGTGCTGGACATCCCCAAATGTGGAGGTATTTCATACTAAGCTTCCGCCCACTCCACAATTCCTTAGGTGTGTTGGGAACTGATTTTGATGGAACTAAATTTAAAATATGCATTGCAGTTTTTAGTGCATATCCTTAAAAGGAAATGTGTAAAGTTGAATAACTCATCATGGACCTAATAATTTCTAACAGAGTCCTTTTCCTTCTCCCTGCTACACCATTTTGTTGAGTTCTAGGTGCAGTCTATTGGGATTCAATCCCATTTTGAGTTAAGTAATCCTTGAAATCCCTAAGAATGTATTCACCACCTCGATCAGATCGAATGGCCTTTATGTGTTTACGCAATTGGTTCTCAACTTCAACCCTAAACTCTTTGAACTTTTCAAAGGATTCGGACTTCCGTCTCATTAGGTACACATAAACATATCTTGAGTAATCATCCATAAAAGTGATGAAGTACTCATAACCTCTTTTTGCTTAGGTTGACATAGGACCACATACATCCATATGAACTAATTCAAGCAACTCTTGGGCTCTTTTACCTTTTGCATTAAAAGGTATTTTGGTCATTTTATCCTCCAAACAAAATTCACAAACTGGAAATCCATCAAAATCCAATGGCTTTAAGAGTCCATCTTTGATCAGTCTTTGAATTCTATTTAAATTAATATGACCCAAACATAAGTGCCAAAGATATGCATCATTAGTAGAGGGAAACTTTCTCTTTAATGATTTTACATGAGAATTATTATCTAATTCAAAATTGTATAATTCATGCTTATCAGGAGTTAAAATATAAAGACCATCAACAATATTGCCAGAACAAATAAACACTTTATCCTTCTTTATTACAACATTGTCTTTCAAATTAACATAATATCCATGTCTACCTAAATAAGTTGCAGAAATTAAATTCCTATGAACATTAGGTACATACAAATAGTCCTTCAATATTAAAATTCTAGAACCAAAACACAAATTAAACACTCCAATAACTATAACTGGAATTCTGCTCCCATCAACCAAAGTAAGAAACATTTCCCCTTTATTAAGCTTTTTGGTCTCTTGGAACCCCTACAAAGAATTGCAAATATGATTTGTACAACTTGAATTCACACACCAAGAATCTATGGGATTTTGTACTAAACATATTTCAAGAAGGAATGAACTTTTCATAACCTTATTCTGGGTAGCTCTAAAATTTGGACAATTCCTCTTCCAATGACCTTTCTCACCACAATGGAAACACTTTCCTTTGGCGTAGTCCTCTTTCTTTCCCTTGTTGGCAACTCCTAAGGCAATTTGTTTACCATCTTGCTTGGTGAAGCCTTCTTCTTCTTCTTTTTACCCTTGCATTTTGACTTAGGTTGAGAAGAAGAAACTTCAACCATATTAGCATCAACATTGGATGTACCAAGAATGCCTTCCGCCGCCACCAATTCATTCATTAATTCAGACAATGTATAAATCTTTTTGTTCATGTTATAATTAAGTTCGAATTCCTTGAATGATTCTGGTAATGATTGGAGTATCATATCCGCTTGGGATTCTTCATCAATATCGGCACCTAAAACCTCCAGTGTATTTAGATGAGAGATCATCCTAAGACAATGCTTCCTTATTGAAGTATCTTCAGCTATTTTGGTATTATATGAGACTATTTATTAATGAACTAATGAGACATTATCTTAGTCCATGAGATGCATAGTATGTGATTTATGTGAAAAGTCACAGAAGATATAAATCACAAGTTCTTTGTAAACTCAGAATTTTAGTTCGTAGTCGGTGATGAAATTGGGCGTTTCATTTGCGAAGACTATAACATATCAACTACGATGATTTGTCTTGATCATGGAAGTGGAGACTTCTAGTTGGTATGTTGATATGTTGATATGTTTTAAGAGTTAAGACATATTGAACTGGACCGTTGTGAGATTTATTATTCTCCTAATGACTATCAAATGAATAATAAATCTCATGACTTCTATTTACATCAACTCTAAATCCTGAGAGAATAATGGACCTGATCATAAGATGTAGGTTGTTTTGATATATCAGGAGTGAGATCTATAAGTTATGGTTAAAACCTCAGTATGTTGGATAGCCGCATTTAATGTTGATGGAACATATATTCTCAAGATGGAATTCATAGTCTCTTAATAGAGATATAAAATATTCCGTTGAGATAAGTTTAATGGGTTTGGTTATTCAGAGTGTTGGGCCCAACCACTTTAGTAAGGAGTTTCTAAAGTATATATATTTATGAAATTGGATTTCATAAATATATATTGAATAACATAAAGGATTAAACCAGATACTCAAGGATTAAGATGTAGTAATCTTCAAAGTGGCAGTTTATTTCATGGCTTTGTATTACTACGAATATTTTAATGAAGGGGTTGCATGTATAATACAGTCTTGAGATATAATTTATAGATAAGGTCTAGAGTACAACTATATTTATATAGTGGTATTAAATATGGTTAATGGTAACTTTGGACTTATCAAGAGTTGACAGAAAAGCCCAAGGCCCATTGAAACTAATGTCTTATTGGTCTATTTTGGTCCCACTTCAAGCCATATACTAGAGCCCAATTGGAATGGCCCAAAAGGCTAGCCCAATTAGATAATCAGTTGTATTTAAGGAGAGAAACATACAAAATTTCATTAAGGGGCTTTTTGATGAGACTTTCATAAGGTCTTTCATTAAGATCATACAAAGAATGAAATGGTCTTGTATGTGAGTGTTGGACACACTATTATTCTCTCCTTGGAAACTGATTGAGAGACCACACATCTTGGGCATCAAGTGGAATTGGAGTGAAGATTAAAAGTCTTCCCAAGAACTTTTGATCTTCAGTTTTGAATTTCACTGCACTAAGTTACGCTTTCTTATTCATATATTCTAAAATTTACATAGTGCATGTTATCATTTTCGAATGAAGTAGATTCGTTTAATTTTCCGCTGCGTATGTTTGTATGTGATACAAACATGTATTTTTTCAACATATATGACAATCACCTTGAGCACATACCCACACTACAAGGTCAAGAGCTTTCATGACTAGAAAGGGTCACTCACATAGCCATGAGAGTCCATTATACAAAGTGCACAATCACCCATATACAAATAGATATAGATATACATACATCATATGCAATGCAACTACACAGAAGGAAAGTAAATAGGACATTGCCAACGTTCCAAGAGTATCGCCCAGTAAGGTACAGGAAATGTAAAATAGACATTGCCATACCTAGGGAATGTGGCACAAGCAAAGAGTAGGAAAAGTAAATGGGTACAAGGAGGGGGGGAACCTTAATACATGATCTAGAGAAGAGGCTTAGAGAGAGAAAGAAAGAGAAAACCGCTTTAGACGGGATAGGCCCCTTAATCTATTGAACATTGCCCTTGGTTGGCTTGCATCTTCTTGCATGCATCCTTACCTTTTTTGCTTGCGCCTAGGAGGTCACACCCTTGCTCTAAGTATCCATGCTCCATGCGTGTACATGTAAAGAAAAAGGGAAGAAACAAGGGAAAAGGGGAGAGCATGCCAAGAACACACTAACAAAGAGAGCCAAACAGGGGAAAACAAAGCGTGCTAAGCATATGAAGGGGGTAAACAGGCATGTTATCAAACAAAAGAAGGTGTCCTAGGCGGATAAATGTAGGTTTGGATTGAGTGTCCATAATTCCATTAGATTGGAGTATGGACGACATAAGCGAGCAAAGACTCATGAATGAACATGTAGGCAAGCATGCAAAGATGCATAAAAGTGAAGAAAGCCAAACGGGTAGCACAAAGCAAGAAAAGCAAGTACATAGTAGAGAAAGGTGTGTATCAAGCACACCAACACCACGGAGGTGTATCTCACAAGTGGTTACATCTAAACAAGCCCTAGGAGGGACCAATGCAACCACACAAAGCAAGTGGCCCTAAGGACCGACAAGCACAAGCCCACAGAGGGCATAAAGCATGGCAAAGCCTAGATCTAGAGAAGCTAACATGGAGATAAAGCATAGAAGCAAACAAGCAAACATGGACATGCATAAAGGAAATGATCCAAACCCTTTAATATAGGCCTAGGTGTGCAAATGTAGGCCTAGACAACAGGATCTAGATCTACCCCACATAAATAAGGGCCAAAACACAAGAAAGAGAGATATCAAGGGACAAAAGTGCTATAGAAGCACGTGGCATAGCAACCAACATAGATCTAAGCACACAAGCATGGCATGGAGCACATAAACACATAGATCTAAGCATAAACATGGCAAAGAATACACAGGCATGTAGATTTAAGCATAAACATGGCAAAGAACACATAGGCATGTAGATCTAAGCATAAACATGGCAAGGAGCCTAAAATCATGTGGATCTAAGCACAAACATTAAATTTAGACATATCCTAGCCCAAAAAGGCTAGCCCAACAATATCAAAGCGATAAATCATGGCATAAGTAAGGAAATATGCTAGAAAAACTATAAAGACATGCTAGGAAGCAATAACATGCTAGGAAAAGCAATAAAGCATATTATTGAACAAGAAAAAGCTAGAAAAAGCTATAAAAAGAAAAAGGGTGTGGATTGTAGCTAAAAAGCTACATCCACACCCATAAACCTCAAATCCAAGGTATGGAACCAAGGAGAAGAAGATTGGGTGCAAGTACACTTCCTTGAAATTATGGTGAAAAGAGAAGAATCAAAGGCGTTTGGGTGTGTTTGGATATGTTTGGGAGAGAAATTAGAGAGAGGAGAGAGAGAATCTGCCCAGAAATTGCCCAAAATCTTTTTGTGTGTGTGTGTGTGCAAAATGAGGGGTTTGGGGGTATTTATGGACCTTGGCATGCCTTCTGAGGCTCGATGCACCTTGTTGGTGCGCCAAGTCAAGTTGGCGGCCTTACAAGGTGCACTGAGTCAACCTGGTTGACGTTAGCAATTTTTTTTCCTGCTTTTCGGTTCTAACTTTGATCGCATATTTGATGGCCTTCTTTGACTCAGATTGAGTTGATCTTGATGTCCTTGGAAAGTTGTGGATGTCTAGTTTCCAGAACACTAAAGAAATTGAAACACCTATGGTTGGATCAAAAGTTATGGCCTTGGGAAGTGTGCTGATGTGCTCCACATGGTTTTTGAGATATCTCAATCCTTAACTTTGATTTTGACCCATGAGCAATGGTTGGAAAGGGAATTTGACATTCTTTGCAATGAAACTGGTTTCAACCCATTCAGATGGTTGGATCAAAATTTGGGGCTCTCGGGAGTCAACTCCAGGTTAACATTAGTCAAAGTTGACAAAAATCTCCGAATGGCTTGAGTTTGATGTAAAAGCATGATAAATGTTGTTTAGGGAGGATTTTGACCTCATTTGACTCTCAGTCAACTCAAGGTTGATCAGGGGCATTTTGATCAATTTGACTGGAAAAGGCACTTTGAGTGCTCCGATGCCCGAATGGGTTGCGTCATGTCAATCTAGATGTTTCCGTGACCCCTTAGAGAATAGTTAATATTTTTGGAATTTTTGGGGTCCAGCCCGTAAATCGAGGGCGAACAAAATACGGTATTTATAGCTGCCCCTTCTTTATCTGACATCTCGAGTGCAATGAGAGCTAATTCCGCATTTTGTTGCCCCAAAATTGCATGTGAAAACTACGCTGTTCATGGGTCGAGACTGGTTGTACCTGACAATGCTGAGTTGCTGCTTTAAACTTCTACTTTGTGCTTAAGGTCAATGCCTATCTTTTCTTTCCCTTTATTTTCAGCAAATATGTTAGTGGCAAAGCAACTAGGAAAGCACGCTAGAATTAATTTTATTTATTTGGTATTTTCGCATATATGTTTTTTTCTTTTTATTATTTATGCCATGATGATGTTGAAAAATATTTGTTCACATGTTTAAGTTAGCATAGACGAACCTGTATATGTTGGATGCTATGAAAACACATGAAAATATATGAAAACTAAGTAGACATGAAATACTATTAATGATAAATAGAAATTTTGAGAGATTGAAAACATGATCATGATGCAACTTTGATTTATAGGGGAAACCTTAAAGAAGGAGAGTGGTTTTGAAAACGTGGGACCAAATGAGTGCCGTCGAAGTGAATCCTGGGAGAGATACATTGAAAAACATGAAACGATTCCTATGCTGTGGAAACGTGGAGAAGTTCCTACACCGTGGAAGTGTGGAAGTTTGTACTGAGCCGTTGTTAGGCATCAAGCACCATAAAAGATTCCTACGCCATGGATGTATGGAGAAGTTCCTACACTGTGGAAGTGTGGAAGTTTGTACTGAGCTGTTCTTGGGCATCGAGCACCATAAAAGATTTCTATGCCATGGAAGCATGGAGACGTTCCTACACCTTGGAAGTGTGGAAGAGGTTCCTACACCATGGAAGTGTGAAAGCTTGTACCGAGCTAGTTGGCTGCATCGAGTACCACAAAAGATTCCTACGTCGTGGAAGTGTGGAAGATTGTACTGAGCAGGTTAGAGTGCATCGAGTACCATAAAAGATTCCTACACCATGGAAGCGTGGAGTAGTTCCATCAAGACACATTAAGCTATTTGTGGTTAACACAAAGGAAAGGAATTTTCTGTTTGAATTCAAGGACAACCAAGCCTCCTTAAGAAAGGTGGGAGATAAGGAATGAATTAAGAACTAAAGGAATGATTCATATTATTCATCAATGCATTTCTTCACATTACAATCCTCTCTTTTACTCTTATGCCTTCTAACTAATTACCAAGTAAGTAACTAACAAATACCAAGCAACTAACTAATTGCCAAAGAATTTAGCACATGCTTAATACAATGCTTAGCATATGTCTGATTACAATTCAGCACATGCTCACTAATCCAATACAATTGCTATACAATACAATGATACAATACAATGCTAATGCTTTCTATTAGTACCCCCCCTTTAAAACACCTTGCCCACAAGGTGTGGGAAATGCTTGTAGAGAGAATGTAGTGGCTCCCAAGTGGCATCTTTCGCAGAACCACCTTACCACTGTACCAACAACTTAGTGATGACCCTTGATCAAAGATTGAGCTCCCTTCTATCCAAGATAGTTACTGGTTCAGGGTTGAGAACTCCCACATCATTCACAACTGGTAGAGTAGGAATTGGAAGCATGGAGCGGTTCCTACACCGTGGAAGTGTGGAAGATTGTATTGAGTAGGTTGGAGAACATCAAGTACCATAAAAGATTCCTATGCTGTGGAAGCGTGGCAGGTTTCATAAAGAGAAACGTGTCCAAAGACTACCCAAAGGTGAAAGGTGTTTGAAAGAGATCCTCTAGAGGCTAATTGAACCTGAATGTGTTTTAACAAGATGAGTCCGAAGATTACTCGAAGGTGAAAGGTGTTTTAAATAGACCCTTTGGGGGCTAATTGAACTTGAATGTGTTTCAACGAGAGAAACGATTCCGAAGACTACCCGAAGGTGAAAAACGCGTCCAAAGACTACCCAAAGGTGAAGGATTCCATCGGAAGAAATCGGTTTAAAGACTAGCTGAAGGTAAGGAGTTTGTTGGTTGTGCTGTGTTATTGAGACACCAACCAAGGCTTGAAAGAACTGAAGGATTGCCCCATTATGGGCTCTTTAGGTTCCTTGATTTGTTGAATTTTGGATTCAATGCTTTGGGGAAGATCCCCTCTTGGACATGTTGACACTCTTGGTAGAACCGGATGTATGATTCTAGATATCGCCTCTTGGTAGGCTTCCAATGTATGTATGAACATTGCCTCTTGGTAGGCCTTAGATGTATGACATTGCCTCTTGGTAGGCTCAGATGTTACCTCTTAGTAGACTCCTGATGTATGATTCTTGATATTGCCTCTCGGTAGGCTCTCGATGTATGTATAAACATTGCCTCTTGGTAGGCTCCTAATGTATGATTCTTGATATCACCTCTCAGTAGGCTCTTGATGTATGTATAAACATTACCTCTCGGTAGGCCTTAGATGTATGTATGGTAGTAGCACTTTAGCGTTGATGGACCTATGGTACCACTGTTCTTACTCATGCATTATCACATTTTTAGCATAAATGGCATTCTTGTGCTGCCTTATATTCCATGCTCACTTGCATCGCATCGTATTTCCACGGATTTATCGATGAAATCTGATAGTGATCAATCCATTGAAGGAGATGGAAAAAGGAGAGATTGCATAAAAAAAACTACCTTAGTGTAGGTTTTTTGCGGTTCTTGACAGGAGAGGAAGAGTTCTTAGCGGGATGGATCCACTCTTGAGCATATTGATTAGTAGAAAATGGACTGAACCGCGCAAAATAAACTGCTCTAGTGTAGGATTTTGCGTGATTCTTGAACTGACTTAACAGGGGTTTGAGCTTGTATTGGATGATTATACCACAATGGGTTCCTCGACAACCCTGATATTGATCATGGATTTCCCAAGTGGGATTTTTGGATTCGCCATGCGATGGAAGGCATTGATTGCCTTGGTTATCAATTGAACTAGCTAATGCTTTGAGAAAGGCTCCTTTAAGGAATTACATGCGGGAAACGACTTTTGCTACCTTTATACCATGCTGGATGGATTGTTTCAATGATCAGGAATGGCCTTGGCACTACCTCACTATACGTCTTGGTGATGGGGATTGAACTGACCCTTAAAATGGGTGAATCGGGCTTTGAAAATAAGGTTCAAGATATTTCGAGATGACAGATGAGATGCGCAAAAATAAACTGCCCTAGTGTAGGTTTTGTGCGGTCTCAATTCTTGTGACAAATCTCTTGATGGACTGGTTTATAGCTGAATCGACCATGCACCACTGTTAGGGCTAGACGAGGGTTGAGGAGAGAGCCATAGTGAAGATTAGTTGTGCTGAGGCGTGTAGCAGAGTTGATGATTTAGCATTGAGGCTAGTGGAGGCTAGATCCTTCATCCATTCCACTTTGAGCTTGAAGTATGGGCCGACTGACGTGCCCAGTGAGCCATAGTTGGCATTTTGTCATCTCCATGTTAGGGTAGCAAAGAAGGAGACATTGAGCGTTGCTTCTGCTGAGGTTGGTACCTTGCAGGCTCTACTTGACATAGTGAGAAAGAGATCTACCTTGAGTTCCGCTTTAGAAAGGGAGCTTGTTGGTCTTCAACATGCATACATCAGACTTAGTGAGGTTGCTAGAGACTTGGGCTTTGATGCAATAGGGGTTGAAATAATTGAAGGATTGCCCAATTCCGGGCTCTTTTGGGTTCCTTGATTTTCTGAATTCTGGATTCAAAGTTTTAGGAAGATCCCTTATTGGAAATGTTGACACTCTTGGTCATAGCTACACAAGAACCACCTGGATGTTGAGTTTTGTGTGGTCTTGATGAATCGTGCATGTTAGGCACCTATTCAGGCTCTCATGAGGAGAGATTTCTCCTTCTTTTAATGGATATCTTGAATTGCACTGGATAAAGGGAATACTGTCCATAGTTTGAAAATATCAGAAATAAAACTGCCCTAGTATTAGGATTGAGACTAGGGCCAACCTTTGGGCATTGAGGGTCATGTTTGGAATAATGACTCAACCATCCTCTGCTGGGATGAATACAAGAGGCTTGAAAAGTGTTTAGGGCAATGATGCTCAAATGGTATTTAAAAGTTGGGATTGAGCAATTGAATCTTTTGGGTTTGGGTCTTTTTGAAGATGCTTGGTAATGATTGAGAGAGGCCTGCATAAGCTGTTGCAATCTTAAAAACCCCATTTTTCTGGAAATTCCTTGTGAAGAAATGAATAACCCTTAAGGATTGTTGAACTTGAAAAGTTTGGAGGATTTATAATCCTTGAAGGTCATAATTTTTCCCTCCTGTTTCAATTGGTTCTGAAAACCAGGTTCAAAAATTTTGGAAATTCATTCATGATCATGAAAATCTAGTTGAATGAATTTACCACAAGAGAGGCTCAATAAGGCCATAATTCCTATGTGGTTTATAAGTGTATGTGCTCAATGGCTACCATTTTACCCTGAATAGGGAACATGTTTGCAAACAAGGATTTTTAGCAAAGTGTTTATGCTTATCAAATGCATGGTGTCCCCTCTTTTTAACCTCATGAAAGGAGAACTTGAATGATGTGTTTGGCCTTTTGAACTCTTTGGGTTCGAAGCAGGGGTTGGGAGAGAACCTAACCCTTTTCGAGGCATGATGCCTTGGCATATGCGGGTGATTCCGTCATCAATGATTGACCAAATATTCAATGTCCCATTGAAGTAGCCAAAGCTGATTTCTCGTGCATTTGAGAATTGTTGAGTGAATCACCAGGGTTGAGGTGGTCCTACACCATTGAGTAATGTTCCTAAAAAGGAAGTGGATGAAGTTAGACAAAGACTTGGGTCATGGAAATATTCGATAATATTAGAGGCATTTTGCATTTCTCCCTGAATGTAGGCTAAGTTTGCCTTTTTCTATTATCAATGTGGAAGTCAAACTTTGAGGGAATGCTTCAAGCAGTTTGTAGGATTGTTTGATGATCTTGCCAAGTAATTGCGATTATGGCTTTAGCTAAAGCTCAAGATGCTATCGAGATGATTGCTCAAAAATCCATTCGAAGGGGACAAAACCATGCAAAATATTTTTGCCCTAGTGTGGCTTATTCCATGTTCCCATGTAGATACTTGATTTTGCACCTATAATTTAATTTTGGAAGATGACTAAAATGACCATTTCAAATACCCAAAAATCATAGTTGCATTACATACATTAAATCATTCATTGCATTTCATAAAAATGATCTTGAGATTCTAACAGTAGCGACGGTATGCCCGATTCCTGAATCGAACTGTCGGATTGCAAGATCAAATGTTCACGGTCTACATGCATTGTATAGGGGTGAAACCAATCACATGTTATTAATTGGAATTAATTCTAATTGGTTAAACCATTAAAATTGATTAAAGAATTTTATGATTGGTTATTGGTTCTAATCAGAAATAAGCCTGCTTGCATGGGAATAAAATGGATAATCAGATAATAAGGGAATTGTTGATAATTAAGTCTTTTTAGAATATTTATCTATCAGATAATTATTGTTTTAATGACCTAATTATCAAAGGAAAAAGGGATTAATTTAGAATACGATTTAAAAATACGTCCAGGTGCAATTCCTGACTCAAAAAATTCCTAAAAAAGAGTCCAAGTTGAACCAAAATTGGAAGTAGGGCTCGGCACAAGCGAAGTGCCGATTCGCACAACTCCGAGGGTTGGCCTGGAAATGATCTGATTAAATTGAAACACATCTATTTCAAATTTTTAGGGATAAGGACATAACCCAATTCGTATCTGATCCCATTCGGCTTATTTTTCAGGCATCCAACCTCTATAAATAGGGGAAAAATATCAGAAATCAAGGCCTTACGTTAAAGATGTTTTGGAAGCCTTGGCTTTAAGAGTTTCTTTTTTGTAAGTGAACATATTTTTGATCTCAAAGAGGTTGAACTTCTTTGATTTCTAAAATATTCATTCATTGAAGGGCACATTAATGCAATTATGTCTTTAATCTCACCCTTTTGTTTATTCTTTTTTTTCCTATTTGATATATATGTTATAGTCTTCGCAGAAGAAACGCCCAATTTCATCATTAACTACGAACTATGTTTTGAGTTTACAAGGAACTTGTGATTTATATCTTCTATGACTAAATCACATAAATCACATACAATGCATCTCAAGGACTATGATAATGTCCCATTAGTTCATTTACAAATAGTCTTATATAATTAAACAATTTAATTATTTATGACATGCCAATAAATTACATTTTAGGGCATAAACCCCAACAATCTCCCACTTGCCCTCAAAGAAAATTTACCATATATCTGACACTTATTTCCCTTTAGAGTAATTCATAGTCACTCTAAGGCAAGGTTTGGAAACAAGTTTCAACCAGATATATTGCATAAATTATTTTTTCTACTACTTCATCTCACATACTCATATCTCTCTAATGAGATAATACTTAACGCCTAATGTGTATCTTCACCACCTAGGATGAACACATATCTTGAACTCCAACTTCATGAATCACAATCAAACTACAAGTCAGTATTTGTACATCCAGTAAGTATCAAATCCTCACTTTGGTGGACAAGCATATAATCCCTATTCTCCTAAGATATTTGAGTATATGATTTACTCCCACTAAATTAAGTGATCTTAGATTCAATTGATATTTGCTTACCATGCCCATTGCAAAATAGATATTTAGCTTAGTATATAGCATAGCATAAAGACTTCCTATTGATATGGTATAAGTAACCATCTTAATATGCTCTTCCTTTTATATGTCATAGGACTATAGCCCTTCGTAAAGGAGCTTCAAACTTAAAAGGAAAGAATCCTTTCTTGAAGTATTACATGCTATACTTGGCTAGAATCTAATCTATTTAGGCAGTTTGAGATAGACCCTACATCCAAATTTTTGAATTTTAACAAAGTTTAATTCTTAGGATGTGATCAGTCTTTCCCAAGTACTTAACATCAAACTGTACTAAACAACAAAAAACTCCATTGATGACAATAATTCTACATTATTCTAAATGATTAGAATGTGATCAACATACATTAAGAGATTTATTATTCTATATAGCTTTTACAGACGTAAGGCCTTTTAATACTTGATCAAAATCAAACAATTTGATTGCTTGATCAAAGATGATGTTTTATGATTCAGATGCTTGCTTTAGTCCATAAATGGTCTTTAAGCAACTTGCATACTAAACACTACTGGTTCTTTGTTATGAACAAGTCTAGTTACATTATATAGATGTCTTCCTCAAGATTGCTACTAAAAGAAGCTTTCTTGATATCCATTGCCATATTTCATCCAAATGAAATATAATGAATAGGAGAATCTAGATAGAGTCAAACTTGACTATTGGTGAAAAAATCTTTTCATAGTCGAACCATTTCTTTCTGAATAAATCTTTTCGCCACTAGTCTTGACTTTGAAGGTTTAAACGTTCTAATCTATCAATCTCATTTTCTTGTAGACCTATTTGAAAACAATAGGCTTAATGTCACTAGGTGCCTCTACAAGTTCTAGACTTTGAATAGAATCTAATTCTATTCACATAACCTTGATCCAGTAATCCATATTCATATCATCTATTGCCTTTACATAGGACCGAGGATCAAATTCATATCCTTGTGGAATGACTTCAAATGTTTATTCCAAAAGTATGAATTTATTTGGTAATTGATAATCCTCCCTCTACAATATTGTACCAGTGTAATAGTCATCTATAGAATAATGTCTTGTGGTGTATCTAATACAACCATCTTATTTTTAAATGTATTTTATAGTTGACCTGTAGCAAATTCTGACATTTTTCTTCTAGAACATTCTTCCTTTAAAAGAGCCCTATTCCTCATTTATGTATGCTATGACTTAAAGAAGTCATTGGAACTTCATTCCTTTATAAAAAGGAACCCTAGATCGTATTATCCTCTAAATAGAATTCATGGATTGGGAATATAACAAAATAATTGTTCTAAAAGCCCATCTTTCACCAATCTTGAATATCATTTAGATTAATAAGATTTAGACATAAGTGCCAAAACATAAAATACCAAAGGATGGAAACTTTCTCTTTAAAAAGTAAAACATGTAAATTTCCATCTAGAAAACAATCATGGATAATGCTTAGCTTTAACAAAATGGAAACACTTTCCTTTTGGTCATACTTTTGAGTCTAATTTCCTTTTGGCAACTACTAGGGCTACTAGCTTGTCCAACTATTTGGTATTATAATTCCTCCTCTTACCACCCTTACCTTTTGGTTCAGGCTAAGAATTTGAATTGTCTTAGCTTTTAGGATGTCTTTCGTTGCATAGAACTCACTTATCAACTCAGATAATATATATAAAAAATAATTTTCAAAAAAATCTGAATTGATCAAATGATTCTAACAAGGACTTGTGGATCATATCCATATGAGATTAACATTTAATCTCTACATCCAAGAATTCCAATTCATTTAAAAATAAAACATTTTCATAAAATGATATAGAATTGGAACTCCTTAAGCCTTTCTTAGCACTCAATATGATTCATACCAAACATCTCATTTAGACTTAATATAAAGTCTAAGTCTAGTACTAACTCTTGCATCTCAGCACAATTGAGATAGAAGCCAATGTAACATTTTAGCATTTCAATGGAGACTATGATCACATCATAAGCTATCTTCCATAAATGCATAATGTATTGGAAATTATGACAATGCTGAATCGAAACATATTTATGTACTTTAGCTCCTTTAAGCACCATGTCCAAAATTATTTCTTAGTTAATATGATTCAATTAAAATAGTAGTTAGAGAACAAAAATATACGACAACTTTATTTTGAGACTATGAACATAAATAAGGACATTATAATTTTGCATCCATAACCATATAGTATGGAACCCGAAAACCATACCATACCAGGTGCAACAACAACCTAATCCTGCAATTAATATTCCTTAGCATAGATTGATGCCAACCACTATGATCAAGCAAGAACTATTCTCACTATTAATGCTATCATGGTAACTTTTACCAAACAAAAATAATTTGCCGCTCTTCCTTTAGTCTCTCAGTAATAATGACATAGCTCCTTTGGGAGGTTAACATTACACTTAGTTTAGTGTACACCATTATCTAGAATCATGTGTAGCCACATTTCATATCCCTTATAGTGTTTAAATTTGTAGTACCATGAAACAAAACACCCTCCTTTGGGATCGCAAGGCATGTACACCAAGATGAGGTGCTTGTTCACACTACTTAAACGGGTAAGTTCAATCTTGTAGTACTATGAAGTAAACACCCTCCTTTGGGATCGGGAGGCATATATGCCAAGACGAGGTGCTTATGCACACTACTATGAACCGATAATGGAGGCCATGAGATCCAACCCTTGTATCTCTTTCCCACTAGAAATTTTAAAAGAAGTGAATTGTCTTGAAATCATTGTGATCTTATCACAATTTTAACCCTACAAATCAAATGTGTTAAATTGTTTAAATTCGATGTGATTTGACTAAGTCACATCACAGGAGCGTAACGAACATTCATGTAATCTCAAAGAAGTTTAATCGTGTAATCCATGAAGTAAATACCCTCCGCATGGAATGCAAGGCTCGAGGCCAAGACAAGATATCTATTCACATTACAATAAACTTAACAAAAGGGTTATTTTAGCACTCCCACTCATTATTTGGGTTTTTCTTTAAATAATTGTGATCCCATCACAACTAATAACCTTGCACATGTTGAAGACTTTAATCTCATTAAAATCACTAACTAAAATGGAAGTCCTAAACTATTTAGGATTCCATATACTAATGGATCAAAAATTAGTTATAAAGAACTCTATCCTTAATTTACTAGATAAAGTATTCTAATCTCATTAGAAACTATATAACTGTAATTAGAATTTTAATCTCATTAAAAACCTCTAATCAAAATAAATTAAGGACTTTCAATCATACAAAAATTCTAATATCATTAGAATGTTTCTTAAAAGACAAGTCCTAAACTATTTAGGACTAAGAGTTCTATTTAACCAATATCTTTGATCTCATTAGGTCTTTTAGTTATATAATGATTAATAAATGTCCTTAACTTTTAAGGACTATAAAATTAATCACTTTATATAGAATCATGTGTAATCTCATCACACACAACCTTGCCTTTTATCAAAGTTTTAACACTTAATCAAAAAGCAAGTGAAAATTCAAAATTCAATGCCTTCGATTGGTTGAACCTTTTTCTCGATCGATCGAAAAAATGAAGAAATTCATCACAAAGTCACTGCCTCATTTGATCGATTTTTTATTCCTGTTTGATTGATCGAAAATAACATTCAATCGATCGAAAGGAATTCTCAATTGATCGAGACAATGAAGAATTTCATCATAGAGTTTCTGCCTGAATCGATCAGTTCTCGATTCCTCTTCGATCAATTGAAAAGAACATTCGATCGATCAAAAGGAATTCTTGATCGATTGAAACTTGCAAAACTGAATTTTTCTCAGAATTTTCGGGTAACTGTTTTTGACGTTTTTCCTGTTTTCCATAAAAAACACCTTTTGATTTTATGAATGAAGATTCACAAATCAAACATTATGGTTTTCAAGATCATTATCAAGAACCCTAATAATGCTAGAAACCTTGAAAACATAATCCTACTCAGGAATAAATTTCATTAAAGAATTTTAACTAGTAACCAAGATACTTTAATTCTAGCATTAACATATTGTTTGATCAATATTAGTAATCTGTATCATTATTGAAAAGAGAATCCTTAAATGTATACATAGTTAACTTTCTCAAAGTCACATCATGCATATATTAATATATACTATCATATCGAGGATACAATCTCATCCTAATAAAGTTAGACCATCAATCCTATGAACATTGATGGTGTACCTCACTAATACAAAAACTAGCAAAGTCGGCACCGTAACTAAAATATATACTATGGTCCACTTTGAAAAACTGAATCCAACATATATATCTCATTTATAAAACATAGCATATGGATTCAAAGACACAATTATGCAGAAACTTTACTGCAGAAAATAAAAACACCAAGAAAACGATTTTTCTTTAATTCTAAAACTCAATCACATGTTATACAAGCATGATATTGAAGACCACTCTGATACCAATTGTTGGAAATTTTGGTTTTATATCTCATACAAAACACACAGCAGAAGCAACAAACACAGATCTACTTCATTCATGAGAGATAACATGTAACCTTGAATTCTAGAACAAAGAATAGAAAGCGTACCTTGATGTAGTGAAATTCAAAACCAAGACTTGAGAATACCTCTAATCAATATCCCAATTCCACATGGTGCTCGAGAAGAGTGGTTTCTCAATCAGTCATTATGTACGTTGATTCTCAAAGAAAGTTCTTCTTCTTCTCATTGTAGAGAAAAATTGTTGTACATTCTAACTACCTTGGTAGTTACTTTATTTAATAACTCTTATTAAATAAAAACTAATCATCTAATTGGGTTAGCCTTTTGGGCCTGCCTAATTGGGTTTAGTTTATGGCTTGAGATGGGACCAAAGGGAATAAATAAGACTCTAGCTCCAATAGGCCTTAGGCTTATCTGTCAACTCTTGACAAGTCCAAAGTTATCATTAATTATATTTAATACCATTATATAAATATAATTTCACTCGAGGCCTTATTAATAAATTATATCCTAAGATTCTAATGATATCATTTGACTCCTTCATGAAATATATATAGTGAACAAAGTTATAATGAACTGTCACTTTATAAACAACTATTTGATCCTTGAGTACTCGGTTTAATCTTTTAGTTATTCATATTTATTGAAATCTGATTTCAATAAATATAAACTTTAGTAATTCCTTACTAAATTGGGTGCCCTGAATAACCAGTTCCCATTAATGTCTCTATAAAAAGAGATTATGGATTCCATCTTGAGAATATGTGTTCCCTCAACACTACGTGTAATTACCCAACATATTGAAGTTTTGACTGTGAATATTAGATCTCACTCCTGATATATCAAAGTAACCTATATTTCATAATCAGGTTCACTATCCTCTCAGGATTGAGAGTCTATGAAATTAGAAGTCGTGAAATTAATTATTTAGATAACAGTTGTTGATTGAATAATTAATCTCACAGTAGTCCAGTTCTATATGTCTTAACACTTTAGAAAAATCAACACATCAACTAGAAGTCTCCACTTCCATGATCAAGGCAAACCATCTTAGTTGATGTGTTATAGTCTTTGTAGATGAAATGCCTAATTTCATCACTGATTACGAACTACATTTTAAGTTTACAAGGAACTTGTGATTTATATCTTCTGTGACTAAATCACATAAATCACATACAATACATCTCAAGGACTATGATAATGTCCCATTTGTTCATTTATAAATAATTTCCTATAATTAAATAATTTAATTATTTATGACATGCCAATAAATTGGATTTTAGGGCATAAACCCCAACAGTTCATATGCTTAATTCGATTTTTAGTTATTGATTAACATGTCTAAGTTTAAGATTTGATTCTTCTTTAAATTTTGAGATTTGCAATAAACTACTAAAAACATTTTTAAAAGAAAAAAGTACAACAATATAAAAACTGATCTTTATTTTCATTAAATACAGATTTGAAATTTTTTCTGCATACAAAATTGATCTGTATTTTCATTAAAAAGAATTATGGGTCTTCTAGTTCCAAAATTGCAGAAGTCACTAATATATATAAAAATGATCCCTACCAACTTATTGCCCCAGTGCAAATATCACAAGGGCCGCTTGCAAGGCCTAGGAGGGAATTTCATGAGTTGTATATGCCAATGAGTCAAGTGTTTGAAAAACTGAAAGAAAAAGGGTTACTAAAACCCTTAGACCCAAAACTAGTCCCAAACCCATTCCCTACAAGGTTTGATATGAGTGAAAGGTGTGCTTACCATTAAGGCTTAGGCCATGACATTGATAGGTGTTATGACCTTTGTCATGCAATCCAAGGTTTAGTAGACACTAAGGTGATTGCACCGCCTAGAAGGCCTAATATCACCAATAACCCCTTACCCAACCATAATTTTGGGAGAGGTCCATGGATTAAATGTTTGATGTCTGAAGAGGAAGGAAAAGAGGACTCGTCTGAGTTGATTTATGACCTACCTGAATGCTTTATGATGACTTAGGAAGAGCTAATGGGTATGACATTCGTTGCAGGGTATGATAGATGGAGTGAGGATACTATAGAAATCCCAAATTACCCAACATCCATATATGGGGGGAGACACATCAAACCCCAATCAAATGATCCAACATCCACATATGGGGGGAGACACTTTGAACCCCAATCAAATTATCCGACATCCACATATGGGGAGAGACACTTCAAACCCCAATCAGATGATCCAACATCCACATATAGGGAGAGACACTTCAAACCTCAAGACACCTAATCAAATGACCCATCAAAAAGTGCCCACATCACAAGGGGGAAGACACTTTAAACCCCCCACATTTGGAGGCAGACAACCCAATAGAGGCCTTGAACAAGTTAACCCAACAAACACCCAAAGAAGAGGATGAGGTCCTTAAGCAGTTGTAGAAGACGCAAGCCAATATATCCTTATGGGGTTTACTCATGGTCTCATACAAGCACTGTTAGAATTTGGTAGACCTTTTTAATCAAATCCAAGTCCCTACAACCACTACTTCTCAAGATTTAAATGCTATGATTGGGTCTATAAATAGGGAACTTGTTGTTGGAAAAATAAATGTTTGTATCACATACAAGACATATGCAGCGGGAAATTAACGGATCTACTTCATTTACAATTGATAACATGTACAATGTAAGTTTTAGAATTTAAGAACAAGAAAGCGTACCTTGGTACGATGAAATTCAAAACAAAAGATTAAAAGTACTTGGGAACAATTTTAATCTTCACTCTAATTCCACTAAATGCCCAAGAAGTGTGGTCTCTTAATTAGTTTCGAAGGGGAGAATAAGAGTGTGGTTTACACTCACATACACACCATTTCATTCCTTATGAAAACTCTTAATAGAATTCTCTTATTAAAAAACTCTTATGAAATTTTGTATGTTTCTCTCCTTATATTTTGCTGATTATCTAATTGGGCTAGCCTTTTGGGCCATTCCAATTAGGCTTTAGTATGTGGCTTGCAGTGGGACCGAAAGGGAACAGATAAGATTCTAGCTCCAATGGGCCTTGGGCTTTTCTGTCAACTCTTGACAAGTCCAAAGTTACCATTAATTATATTCAATACCATTATATGAATATAAATTAATAAATTATATTCCAAGACTTTATTATACATGCAACCCCTTCATTAAAATATTCATAGTAATACAAAGTCATGAATGTTGACTGTCACTTTGAGGATTACTACATCTTAATCATTGAGTACTCGGTTTAATCCTTTAAGTTATTCATCATATATTTATGAAATCCAATTTCATAAATATATACTTTAGTAACTCCTTACTAAAGTGGTTGGACCCAACACTTTGAATAACCAAACCCATTAAACTTATCTCAAAGAAATATTTTATATCTCCGTTAAGAGATTATGAATTCCATCTCGAGAATATATGTTCCATCAACATTAAATGCGGCTGCCCAACATATTGAGGTTTTGATCGTGCTTTAGATCTCACTCTTGATATATCAAAGCAATCTACACCTCATGATTAGGTTCATTATTCTCTTAGGGTTTAGAGTTGATGTAAATAGAAGTCGTGAGATTTATTATTTATTTGACAGTCGTTAGGAGAATAATAAATCTCAGAGTGGTCTAGTTTAATATGCTTAAACTCTTAAAACATATATCAACATATCAACTAGAAGTCTCCACTTCCATGATCAAGACAAATCATCTTAGTTGATATAATATAGTTTTTGCAAATGAAATGCCAAATTTCATCACCGACTACGAACTAAAATTCTGAGTTTACAAAGAATTTGTGATTTGTATCTTCTATGACTAAATTACATAAATCACATACTATGCATCTCATGGACTAAGATAATGTCCTTTAAGTTCTTTTATAAATAGTCTCATATAATTAAACAATTTAATTATTTATTACATGCCAATAATTTGGATTTTAGGGCATAAACCCCAACAATCTCCCACTTTCCCTCAAAGACAATTTACTTATATCCGACACTTATCTCCCTTTAGAGTAATTCATAGTCAATCTAAGGCAAGGTTTGGAAACAAGTTTCAGTCAGATTTATTGCATAAATTATCTTTTCTACTACTACATCTTATGTACTCATATCTCTCTAATGAGAGAATACTTATGCTTAATGTGTATCATCACCACCTAGGATGAACACATATCTTGAAGTCCAACTTCATGAATCACAATCAAACTACAAGTCAGTATTTGTACATCCAGTAACTATCAAAGCCTAACTATGGTGGAGAAGCATGCAATCCCTCATTCTCCTAAGATATTTGAGAATATGCTTTACTCTCACTAAATTAAGTGATCTTTGATTCAATTTATATTTGCTTACCATGCCCACCGCAAAATAGATATTTAGCCTAGTATTTAGCATAGCATAAAGACTTCCTATCAATTTGGTATAAAGAACCGTCTTAATATGCTCTTCCTTTTATATATCTTAGGACTATAGTCCTTTATAAAGGAACTTCAAACTTAAAAGGAAAGAATCCTTTCTTGAAGTATTACATGCTATACTGGCTAGAATCTAATCTATTTAAGCAGTTTGAGATAGACCTAACATCCTAATTTCTAAATTTATCAAAGTTTAATTCTTAAGATGTGACAGTCTTTCCCAAGTACTTTATATCAAACTAGACTAGACAACAAAAACTCTATTGATGACAATGACTTTGCATCATTCTAAATTATTAGAATGTCATCAACATACATGGAGAAATTTTTTATTTTATATAGCTTTTACACACATAAGGCCTTTTAATACTTGATCAAAATCAAATAATTTGATTGCTTGACCAAAAATGATATTTTATGATTCAGATGCTTGCTTTAGTCCATAAATAGAATTTAAGCAACTTGCATACTAAACACTACTGGTTCTTTGCTATGTACAAGTCTTGTTACATCATATAGATGTCTTCCTCAAGATTGCTACTAAAAGAAGCTTTCTTGATATCCGTTACCATATTTCATCCAAATGAAATATAATGAATAAGAGAATCTAGATAGAGTCAAACTTGACTATTGGTGAAAAAATCATTTCATAGTCGAACCATTTCTTTCTGAATAAATCTTTTCACTACTAGTCTTGACTTTGAAGGTTTGCACCTTCAAATCTTTCTATCTCATTTTCTTGTAGACCTTTTTGAAAACAGTAGGCTTAATGCCACCAGGTGCCTTTACAAGTTCTAGACTTTAAATAGAATCTAATTCTATTCACATACCCTTGATGCAGTAGTCCATATTCATATCATCTATTGCCTTTATGTAGGACCGAGGATTAAATTCATACCTTCATGGAATGACTTCAAAAATTTATCTCAAAAATATAAATTTATTTGGTAATTAATAATCCTCCCACTACGATATTGTACCGGTGTACTAGTTGCATATATAGAATAATACCTTGTTAGGTATCTAATACAACCATCTCATTTCTAAATGTATTTTATAGTTGTTTTACAACAAATTTTGACATTTTTCTACTAGAACAATTCTACGTTTAGCTTTAAGATTATTCACATAGTCATCATCAAGAAACTTTGTATTTGTACTTTACAAACATCTTGTCTTCTTTATGACTACCAAAATAATCTTCTGCAATTCCTTTTGGATACCTAATATAAACTCACATTTTTCTATCTTTTGATTTCAATTTGTCAGACTTCCTTTCTAGCACATGTGCTGGACATCTCCAAAAATGGAAGTATCATATACTAGGTTATCACCTAGTCCACAATTTGACAAATGTCCTAGGAACTAACTTTTGAAATCAATTTTAGAAAATGTATAGTAATAATTAGAGTATATCTCCAAGAGAAATAAGCTAATGGAAATACTTATCATGTACTTTACTATTTCTAAAAGAGTCTTATTCCTCCTTCATGTATGCATTGTCTTAAACAAGTCATTGAAACTTTATTCCTTTACAAAAGGAGCCCTAGATCATATTATTCTCTAAATAGAATTCATAGACTAGGAATATAACAAAATAATGGTTTTAAAAGCCCATCTTTCACCAATCTTGAATACCATTTAGATTAATAAGATCTAGACATAAGTGCAAAAACATACAATACCAAAGGATGAAAACTTTCTCTTTTGTTAGGACATATGTGATTCATTGTTAGGAACATATGTCAATATTTTATATAATTAGCTAATCATTTGACAAAACGCACTTTACTTGTAATTGAGTAGATCTATGATGTGTTTAATACTTTAAGGAACGAGGTTACAAGTTAAGTGTTAAAGCCATGCAAGTCTATCCAAGAAACAAATGACTAAATGCTGGATTTTAAAACTCGACATCTAGCATTTATCAAGGTTTAAAAGCTGTTTCAGCCCGTGGCTTGATAGCTAGCTCGATAGATGACTATCTATCGAGGTTTATGAAACTCAGTTTTTAAGTGCTGATTTTCATCCAATCCATGAGTATGTTTTTAGGCTTTCTTTTCTCACAATCCTAAACATATATAAGGATTATTTTAAGGGCAGTCAAAGGTTACCTTAGTGTGAAGAAAAGTTTTGTTCATGCAAATTGTGATCAGAGACAGAATTTGCCCAAGTTCATCTTTCTATTGAAGAAGATGCTGTGTTTGTACACCTTAGGGTTTCGTGACCAAGGAGCTTCATGATCTTCATTGTGTGATGAACTGAAGAATTTTGCAGCCAACATCTTTCTCAAGTTGGTGATCAAGTCATGTACTAGGATTCGATTTATTGGTTAGTCACGTATTGGAAGTCGTGCATTGAAAAAGAGAGATTGTCACTATAGAACAAGTCCAATTGGGTATTGCGGTAAGGGTTCAACTGTAAGTTGGTATAAGGTACTAGGATTCCTTTACTTGTAACCGCTTGTTTTGATAATAGTGAATTCTCAGGAGTGGTGACCTTAAAATCACCTGGTGAGGTATTTGCGGTGTAGGTTTTCCCCATTTGTAAACAAATCACCGTGTCAATTTAATTTCTACTGCACTTTAGTTAATTAGTGATTTGTTTGTGCTACCACGCATTTTGCATGTTAATTTGATTAATTAATAAACTTGGCTAATTAATTAATTAATTCATCACAAGGGGTCAATACATTCTTGGCCTATCAAGTGGTATCAGAGCAGGCACACTTTGATTAGGTGTTAATCTTTGATGTGTGATCCATTGACCCTTGTTGTCATGGATAGAGGACAGTCTCTTATTATACCTCATTTATTTGATGGTACTAGCTATGCATACTGGAAAGTACACATGAGAGCTTTCTTGCAGTCATTGGATGAAAATGTGTGGCAAGTTGTGGAGATAGGCTGGACCAAGCTTATGGAAGTGCCGGCCGACTGGGATGATGCTAAGATCAAGGTGAAAAACTTCAACAGCAAAGCATTGAATGCTTTATTCAGTGCAATTATGAATGAGGAGTTCAAGAAGATATCCTCTATTTAATTTGCTAAGGAAGCATGGACCATTCTCCAGACAACCTATGAAGGAACCAAGGCTGTCAAGGATTCAAAGCTTCAGAGGCTTACCACGAGCTTTGAAGAGATTAAGATGAAGGAGGACGAGTCATTCGATGAGTTCTATGCCAAGCTAAAAGACATAGTGAACTCGACCTTTAATCTTGGGGAAACCATTCCCGAACCCAAGATTGTTAGAAAGGTGCTTAGATCTCTACCCAAGAGATTTCATGCCAAGATACCATGATTGAGGAATCAAAGGATATAGAAAAAATTCCTTTGACAGAGTTGGTTGGCAATTTGCAGACCTATGAGTTGGGTTTGACAAGGATTGGGAAATCAAGCAAGAGCAAGAGCATGGCATTGAAGGCCAAGAGTAGTGACACTGATGAGTCTTCAGACGATGAAGATTCTAAAATGAAGTCCTACATCACAAGGCAATTCGAGAAGTTCATGAAGAATGCCAATGGGAAGGGCTTCAATAAGGACCATAGACAATCTAGTTCTTCTTAGTTTAAAAGTTAAGACAAAGGGAAGAAGGATGCTAGGGATGGTGATCAGTACACTGTTCCCTTAGGACCAAAATGCTTTGTGTGTCAGGGTTTCGATCACATGAAACAAGAGTGCCCTATGTATCTCAAGATTATTGGAAAAAGCAAGGCACTTGTTGCTATGTTGAGTGACACTAAGCTTGAGGATGATGGAATCCTAAATGCTTTTACTACCACCGTAAATCCTACTGAAGGGATTGTTGAAGATGTGGATGAAGAAGAGGAATTGGTGGAGTCTAAGTTCGAAAAGATGGATAAACAAGATGACATCCACATAGCCTATGCAAAGTTATACAAGGTCTTAGAAAAGCAAGAGAAGTTGTATAGGTTGGCCACCAAGAAACTTAGTGAAGTAGAACTTGAACGAGAAGAAATTCCACTAAGTTTGATGAAGCAAATCAGACCATTGGAGCACTGAGATTTGAGAATAATTTCTCGGCTGAAAAGACCAAGATGCTTGAGGCAGAATTGTTCCAAGTCAGAGCCCAGTTGGAAAGGACTTCAAGTACAAAGCTCGATGAGATGCTCAGTCTTTAGAAATCTGCATCCGATCGAACCAGTTTAGGGTGTGATTTCTCTTCTCCTAGTATTGCTTTTGCTAGTACTACTGTTTTTGTTTCTCTTGCTGATATTATTGAAACTGAGAACAATGATGTTAAAAATGAATTAACTAGTGAGAAAATAGACAAGGGTAAATTTATCTTAGGAGCACCCCTTAAGCTTGATAAGAGAGAGATTAAGAACCCTAGGGCTAAGAAGGGAAATACTCAAAAGCCCAAACATAAAAAGTAGCATTTTTGTCATCACTATAGCGCAGCTGGACGTACTCGACCTAATTGTTATAAGTGGTTAGCCACTTAATAGAGCAATAGCATGATCGCGTCGAGAGACTAGAATCAGTTTCCATCCTCCTTTGCTCCTCTTAGAGATCTTCTTAAAGCCCTCATGTTTCTTTCGAACATGAATGATTTCAATTATTCCTCCTCACTACCGGATCAAGGGTTTGCTAAACGGAAAGGTTCTTCCAAGGTGTGGAAGGAAAAAGGGTTCCAAGTGATTCTGTCACTTTTTCTTTCTCTCTGCTTCTTGTTTCTATTTTTGTTTGTTTTCTTTTCAGTTTTGGTTTATTTTGTTTTTTCACTTAAAAATTAAAAGAAAAAATTGAAAAATAAAAAAAATACAAAAACAATTTGTGTTTGTGTACATTGGTACTTGTGTAAGTTGGATGACTATTGAAACAAAGTTTTCTAAATTTTGTATCTTTTGTAGCTTAGATGAGCATATCTATGCACAATAAAACAAGTGAGCTTTCTGGCTCGTATTTGTGATGAGTAAGATTAAGTAATCTCTTGTACTTAACACTCATATCACTCTTTTTGATAGGAAGGACTAGAAAATCCTAAGAGAAAGGCATAAATAACCATCTCACCACTGTTGCCTGCCAATCATGAAATGACATCTGCGTGCTTTGGCATAGCAAAAGTGCAATGTCAAAAGCTTAACATCATTAGGTATTTCTTTTCTCTCTCTTATATGCCTATGCATGATTTCCTTAAAAGAAAAATATGAAAAGAAAAACAAAAAGCAAAAAGAATCAAAATGCTTTATATATGATTGCAAGTATGTATTCTAGGAGATGTAAGAGTTATAGGATGTACCTCATGCAGTCATGGACATGCCTGAGGGGTCTAAGGCTACAGTAGTTCCTATGGTCCCTATAGCCTCCATTCCTATGGTACCCACCGCCCCCATTTCTATTGGCCCTAGTAACCTCCTTGCCTTTGTACCCTCTTCAATTAAAATTTTGCCGTTGTGCCTATTTCTCGTCTCATTTTTTTTTTTTTTTTTTGATTTCCTTGCTACAGGCTCATATCGTACTTAAAATTTCTTTCAGGTCCATTGCCCACCAAGGCGGATTCAAGCACTAAGTTTGAGGTTAGGAGTATTTTTGCCATCATTCCTAACCCCATGAGTGAGGTTGCTACCTTCTTTGCTCGTGTTGATTAGGTTGAGACCAATGACCTTGATCCGACATATTTATGGGGTGCTGGGTCTCCCTATATGGACTTCCATAGGTATCGGGTTCCTGAGGAATGCGTTATGCACTTGGAGCAAATTTATAGTAGCCATGGGGATTTTATGCAGGGGTTCCCTCTTGGCCGTTCTGTGAGGGAGTACTTCCTCAAGCTTCCGGGGTGCGTGATGAATGACATTGAGCATAACTTCATCGACACTATTTCTACCAAGAAGATCCTGCGGTAAAAGGTCGCAATCTAGGAGTTGATCCCTGCTAGACCATCTGCGTGAGATTACTCGATCCTTCTTTATACGGAGGATACAACCTGCTGTTAATGCCATTAATACCCGCTTCGAGAGTTTGAAGAAGGAGGTGGCAGACTTAGTCATGAGCGTCTCCTTTCTAGCATTACCAGCCTTAGTCATTTTGAGGATCAGACTCTCATCTCAGGCCTTTGATTACTCAGCCGTTTGTTACTATGGTGTAGCTTTATTGTTGTTGTTGTGGTTTTTTTTTTTTTGGTGTTTATTTCTTTCCTTCTTTCCCTTTGTGATACATTTTATTTCTTCAGCACTTATGACTTATTTGATAAGTCCAATAGGACTTATACATTTTAGCTTGTAATCTACTATGCTACGTCTGCAACAATTCTTATTATACTTTATGATATAGTATGTTTCTGCTAATACCTCATGCGTGATCTTCATTACTTTCTGCTTTTTGCCGTTAAACATGATTACAAGTAAAAACAAACTACATTTCTTTCTTGTGACACTATATCTCTTGCACGGGTGGTCACTTGGAGGAAAGGAAAAAAAATGAAAAAGGACACGATGGCATAATATTTTCCTATGCATAATAGCATTTTAGCCACTTGCCATTAATGGGGCCCATCAAATCTTTTCTGTCCATTTGGGCTAGGTGGTAATACCTATTTGCATGGGCTTCCCTCACCACGAAAGGTCCCTCCCACTTTGGCAAGAATTTAGATGGTCCTGCCAAACCTCGCCTGACATGGTCTATTGTTCTCAACATAAGTTAACCTTCTGTGAACAATCTTTCTTTAATGATTCTGCCATAAGCTTCAGTCATTCTTTGCTTGTATCTGTTGTTACGCTCTTGGGCTTCTTCTTTCTTTTCATCCAATCCTTCTAAGTCCATGCACCTTTCTATTGTAAAGACTTTCTTTTCCTTTTCTTTCTCTTGCATCTACATTACCCTTAGGAAGGGTATCATTAGTTTTGCCAGGTTCACTACTTCTATCCCATATACTAAGGAAAAAAGGGAGAATCTTGTGGTAGATTTGGGTGAACTTCGATAAGCCCATAATTCGTTTGGTAGATATGTTACCCATCCTCCGCTATACTCTTAACTTATCTTACTAATGATCTTAATGAGTGTTTTGTTCGTTGCTTTCGCCTATCCATTCCCCTATGGGTAGTAAGGCAATGACCAGTGGTGCTTCACTTGGTAGAATTCTAGCATCTTTCTCACTTTTTTGTTTAACAAAGGCGTACCATTGTCACTTATGATTCTATGAGGTACCCTAAACCAAACAATTATGTTCTCTTTGATGAAGTTGGCCACTACTCCGCCGGTGGCTTTCCGAAGTGGTATGGCCTCCACCCACTTGGTAAAATATTTTGTGGCCACAAGGATCCATATGTACCCATTGGAAGGCAAATTGATTGGTCCCACAAAGTTAAGCCCCTAAGTGTGGAAAAGCCATGAGGGCTCTGTAAGCTCTATGGGTGGGTATGGATCAAATTGGCTTTCATTTGGTAGTCATGGTATTTCTTTACAAATTCTACTACGTCCTTTCTCATAGTAGGCCAATAGTAGCCCATTTGCAGGATGTATCTCAATAACTTCTTTCTTCCTTGGTGTTCTCCACATTCTCCTGCCTACATTTCCTTCAACATCTCGCTGGCCTCTTCTAGCCCTGAACACCGCAGTGGGTCTTCGTCGTACCCTTTCTTGAAAAGAAATACTTCATGTAGAAAATAGTAGGTTGCAGATTTCCTAAGCTTATACCTCTCTCCGTGCTTCTGTGGCAGGATCCCTTCTACCAAGCATCCTATAAAAGGTCTTCTCTAATCCTCTATGGCAAACATGGCATAGCTCTCTTCTCTATCTATTGCTAGATGGCAGGCTTTACACTGGGTCTGAATTTGATCCACCTCTTTGCTCATGCTCGACCAGTAGAAGCCTGCTCTCTTCAACCTTTTGTACAAGCTAACCTCCTTGTAGAACCCATAAGTCCTGCTGTGCACTTATTCTAACTTTCTCTAGGCCTCCTTGTGCCCTACACATCTTGATAAAATTCCTCTTGGCATTCTGTGGTACAGTTCTCCTTTCATCAGGACATAATCCTTCACCGTTTTCAGTTCTACCACATCTTCTTCCTTTAATAGGGCTTCCTTAATGGGATCCCTCTAATCTTCCATGCATTCTTCTTTCTCTATGAACTTTCCTTGAGCACTTCAATTATAGATTCTCTTCCCTTCTTAACCTCAACTCTAGCACAGCTTCCTTCAAAAGCTATTTTTGAGCCCAATGTAGCTAAGGCATCTACGTATTGATTCTCGCTTCTTTGGGCATGCTCTATTTCAAATGTACAAAAATTTTCCTCCAACCTTTGGGCTAGCGTCCTATACGAGGCCAAGCTTGGCTCTTTTAGAGAAAAGCTTCCTTTGGCTTGACAGACTACCAAATTAGAGTCACCTCTCACCTTTAGGTGTTTGAGCCCTATTTCGAGGGCCATCACCAATCCCATCAGGTAAGCCTCATATTCTGCTGTATTATTTGAACATGGGAACTCTAACTTGAACAATAGCGCTATGGCCTCTTCGTCACTGTTGGGAAATTTAGACCCCGGTTAATAGAATTAAGAAGTTTTAAACCTAAGTTGTTAATGAGATTTATTAGGAATAAAAATTGTAAAAACAAACAAACATCAATATCATGTGAAAATCATGCAACGGAAAAATAAATAACACAAAATATGATAACCCAGGAAAACCAATGAAACAAACTAGTTTCATAGTAAAAAACTTGGGGGGAAACCTTCCCGAAAAGCAGTTCACTATAGTAAAGAGAAGTTTCAGATCTAGTACAAAACCTTTGTCCCTAGATTCAACAATCCCCGTAGGTGAACTTACAGCAGAAACTTTCTACCACTTTAGAACCTCTAAACTCTTCAATATATGAACGCCACCCTTTTTGTTGCACGAATCCCAGTACGTGACTAACTCACCAACTTGAAGAAGATTGTTGGTTGCAAAGTTCTTCACTTCATCAACAATGAAGATCAAGAAGCACTTGGTTACAAAACCTTAAGGCCCAAAGACGCAATAGCTTCCTTTAGAGAGAATAAGGCATCGGTCACCTTTTGCATATGTTCACCTTTGTATTCTCTTATGTGACGACCTCTAAAATAAGCCTTATATATGTCTAGGGTTGTGAGAAAAGAAACCCTACACAAATACATAAGCCTGGCCCAAAAATCAGATCTGAAAATTTGAATTCCTGTAACCTCGATCGATCGGGAGGTGTCGAGCTTTAAACCTTGATAGATACAGCTATCAAGAAGCTATCGAGGAGCTGTTGAGGAGACAAGAGCTTTCTCGATCAATCCACCAGTTATTGAGAGGTGTTGAGCTATCTGTCTGTAGGTGTCGAAAGGTGTCGAGCAGCTGTCGAGCTATTTGTCTAGCTTTAATAAACAACTTTTCTTCACTTGTTTCTTGGTCCAATCTTCATGGCTTTAATACTAGACTTGAACAACATGTTTCTTGAAGTATTAAAAACATCCTAGATCTACCCAAATACAAGTAAAGTGAATTTTATCAAAGGATTAGCCAATTACATAAAAGAATGACATATGTTCTTAATAAGTGAAACACATATGTCCTAACAGTCACTATGATGAAGAACCACTCTTGTGCCTCCTGAGTTTGCCGTATAGGAGCTATCAAATTTCATGACCCACTATTCTCTAGCTATTTCTGTTGTGGCTACTTCCCCAAGCACCTCATTGTCTAACTGGAATTCCTTTTCTCCAGGAAATTGGGCCAACAAATCCACTATGGCCTGGCTTTTTACCGCTTTATGTGTTCCCGCTTTCAAGTCATACTGTGATAACTGCAATAGCCACTAGGATATTCTGCCAGAAAAAATGGGTTGCCCAAGAAGCACCTTGATCACGTGGGATTTTGTCATGAGATGCAACTCGTAGGCCAAGAAGTAATGGCGTAGCCTCTATAATGCATAGACAATTGCCAAGCATACTCTCTCTGCCTAGGGGTAGCGTGTTCCAGCATCTCTTAAGGTCTAGCTTACATAGTATATTGGCTGTTCAATGCCGCCCCCATCTTCCTAGGCTATCAGGACCCTAATCACAGATGGGCTTGAGGTTAGGTAAAGCAACAATGGCTTTTTGCGAACTGAGGCTTGCATTGTGGGGAGGTTCATCATAATCTGCTGTGGCTTTTGAAAAGCTTTCTGTTGTGCACTTCCCCACTAAAAGCTCTGTCCTTTCTTTAATAACTTCATAAAAGCCAAAGGGATTGGTGCTAGGTCGAGTATGAATCTCCTGATGTAGGAGACCTTGCCTAAAAAGCTCTTTAATTCTTTAACCGTGGCCGGTGGCTTCATAGTTGTTATTGCTATTTCTTTTGCTGGGTCTATGTCTATTCCTTTGTTGTGAACTTGGAATCTTAGAAACTTCCCAGCGGATACTCCAAAAGTGCACTTTAACAGATTCATTCTCAGCTTAAAAAGTCTACATCTTTCGAACACCGTTCTCAATACTTTGACATGATCTTCTCTCTTTCTCGACTTCACCACGATATTGTCTACATAGTCCTCCATTTCGTGGTGCATTATGTTGTGGAGTATGATGATCATAGTGTGCTGATAAGTTGTGCCTGCATTTTTTAGCCCAAAGGGCATCACTATGTAATAGAAATTCTTTATGGGTGTTCTGAAGGCAGTTTTTTCCGCATCTCTTGGCGCCATTCAAATCTAGTTATAGCCACTGAACCCATCCATGAGGGAGAACATGGTGTTCCCTGCAGCATAATCTATTAGCAAGTCCATGTTAGGCAGCGAGAACTCGTCTTTAGGGCGGCTCGGTTTAGATTTCTAAAATCCACGCAACACCGTAGTTTTCCGTTTTTCTTCTTCATAGGTACAATGTTGGATAGCCATTTTGGGTGCTGGATCGGCTTGATAAATCCTGCCACCAACACCTTTTGTACCTATTTTACTATCTAATCCTCCACGTCGATATGGAACACTCTGGCTAGCTAGGCTACCAGCTTGGCTCCATGCTCTACATTGAGCATATGCACTACCAATCCTAGATCTAGCCTAGGCATCACATTGTACTCCCATGAAAAAATGTCCTTAAAAATCTTTCAACAATGAAATCAACTTTGACCTTTCTTCCTTTGACAACTTTGAACTTATTGAAATTGGTCTAAGTTTCAGTGGGTCCGTTCCCAGGTCTATCTCTTTCATTTTTTCTTCGGCTGACACTTGTACTTCTTTTTTTGCCATAGTCTTCTCCTCATCCTCCGTATCACTTTCTTCCCCGAGTCTTTTTAGGCTATATAGCATATTAGTGTCTTATGCTGGGACTCTCCTCCGGGACCCCCTTGCATACTGTAGGCAGGCCCTGCACACCTTTTTAACTTGTATATTATTCTACGGTTAAATGTTTTGACCCTGACGCAGTGTGGAAAACTGTCCGAACTAGAAGTTGATGCCACCCTTCTCTTCCTTTTTCGTGACAACAATTCCCTCAAGTCGAGCTCTAGGTCATTCTCTACGTTGTCCCATATGGGAACAAACGTGCCTGACAACTTAGATATTGAACTTTCTCCAGACGGGGCCCATTCATCATAAAACATGGTTTTGACCAAATAGGCTTCTGCCTGCTTGAAGGGGGATGGCTTTACTGTGATCCGTATCATCCTGCCATTGAGTCTCCCCTTTATGCACTAGTGGTACATTGATGGGATAAGGTGGTGCTTATGCAACCATGGCCATCCTAGCAGTATGTTGTACAAAACCTCTATTTTCACCATGTGGAAGTGAGCTAAAGAGGTTATCGTACCTACCTTCAGCCATAGTTGTATGTACCTTGTTGTGTATTTGCCTTTTCCTCCGAATCTTGTCACCTCTATGGGGTATCCTTGAATCTTGTTTTTCGGTATTCCTACTACTTGCAACGTGCTAAATGGGATGAGGTTCACTAAGGCAGCTGCATCTACTAAGGTTTGCTTGATGGGAATCTGATTTTTGGAAGCTGCGAAGTAGAGTGTTCTTCTATGGTCTGGGTATCCTACCTCCATGTCTTCATCACTGAAGGTAATCTTGTTGGTACCTTCAAGAAATGCCCAATCAGATTGAGTTTCTATGGTGAGGCATTTAATTCCTGCTCCCGAGGCAATGCTCACCAAGGCTTCTGTGGCCATTCTTCGTTTGTTGGCCGTGAACTCTAGCCAATCAAACAAGTTTTTAAATTGAGAGCTTTTCTGCAAAGTGGTAATGGCTCCAACTGGCAACAAGGGCATTTCTTCTTCCTCTTCACCTGGATCTGCACAAATAACTACCGCTGCTACTCCCTTCCTTTTGTGGTTAGGGAACGGATTTCTTTAAACTTCTAGTTAGGTTAGCTCAAGAGTCCCTTCCTTGATTTTGTGGTGGACCAGTCTGTAGAATGCCCAGCATTCTGCGGTAGCATGCTGCACATAATTGTGCAGTCGACAGAAACGTGTGTCTCTCCATGTTAGGATTAGTGCCCTTAAATCCTATTGTATGATGCTATGTATGTTATTATGTATAACATTATGTATGACTTAATGTTGTGATTAATAAAGTTTCTTTATTATTATCTAAAATAATGGTAACATGAATATTTGGATATTATCATATAGTTCATGAGATGCATAGTATGTGATTTATGTGATTTAGTCACAGAAGATATAGATCACAAGTTCTTTGTAAACTCATAATTTTGGTTCGTAGTCGGTGATGAAATTGGGCATTTCATCTGCGGAGACTATAACATATCAACTAAGATGATTTGTCTTGATCATGGAAGTGGAGACTTCTAGTTGATATATTGATATGTTTTAAGAGTTAAGACATATTGAACTAGACTGCTGTGAGATTTATTATTCTCCTAACGACTATCAAATGAATAATAAATCTCACGACTTCTATTTGCATGAACTCTTAATCCTGAGAGAATAATGGACCTGATCATGAGGTGTAGGTTGCTTTGATATATCAGGAGTGAGATCTAAAGTAACGGTCAAAATCTCAGTATGTTGGTCAATCACATTTAGTGTTGATGGAACATATATTCTCAAGATGGAATTCATAGTCTCTTAATGGATATATAAAATATTCCCTTGAGATAAGTTTAATGGGTTTAGTTATTCAGAGAGTTAGGCCTAACCACTTTAGTAAGAAATTACTGAAGTATATATTTATGAAATTGGATTTCATAAATATATGATGAATAATTTAAAGGATTAAACTGGGTACTCAAGGATTAAGATGTAGTAATCTTCAAAGTGGCAGTCTACATTCATGACTTTGTATTACTACGAATATTTTATGAAGGGGTTGCATGTATAATAAAGTCTTGGGATATAATTTATAAATAAGGCCTAGAGTGCAATTATATTTATATAGTGGTATTAAATATAATTAATGGTAACTTTAGACTTGTCAAGAGTTGACAGAAAAGCCCAAGGCCCATTGGAGCTAATGTCTTATTGGTCCCTTTTGGTCCCATTCCAAGCCACATACTAAAGCCCAATTGGAAATGCCCAATAGGCTAGCTCAATTAGATAATCAATTAGTTATAAAGGGAGAAACATGCAGAATTTTATTTTAAGAGAATCATCATTGTGAAGTGGTGTGTCTGTGCGAGTGAAGCCACTCGATTATTCTCCCTTAGAAACTGATTGAGAGACCACACTCCTTGGGCATAAAGTAGAATTGGAGTGAAGATTAAAAGTGTTCCCAAGTACTTCTAATCTTTTGTTTTAAATTTCACCGCACCAAGGTATGCTATCTTGTTCTTAAATTCTAAAAATTACATAATGCATGTTATTAATCATGAATGAAATAGATCTATGTTTGTTGCTTCCGTTATGTGTTTTGTATGAGATACAAAACCAGATTTACCAACACTCCACGCGTCCTTAGTGGGCTCTCTAGAAACATTGTTAGACTTAAAAACTCTATCTGCCATCCATTTGTCTAAGAGGACGTCCAACTCTTTTGGCATGCATGGTATGGGAGGAGGGCTCTCATATTCCCTTCCCTTTGATTTCTTCCTCTTCTCACCGGTGGACACCGTTATGGCCTGTGGTGTGGGCTTTCGCTCCTTGGTCTTGTCAGAACTGGGCCTAACTAATTAGGTTGTCTTCCTAGCCTTTTGCAGTAGTTGAGCGAATTGAGAAATCTCAAAGTTTTCATTGACAGCCCGATATTCCATAATCATATTTCCCGTGCACATCTTTACCAATGTTATTTCCTCGTAGTGGTCATAGCAATCAAGAGCTACAGAAAACCTTTTGATGTATTCCATGAGGTCTTCTCTGCTTGGTGCCTTGCAAAGTTGCAAGCGTTATAGTTTCTTCCCATTGAAAGTATTTGCTATAGAAAACCTCCACCATGTCATCCCAGGTTGGGATGGACCCTGGCTTCAAGCTAGAATACCAAGTGTAGGCTTGGTCACATAGGAATTTCGAAAACTCCCATAGGCACAGATCCTCGTCTGTTGCATAAGGGCCTAGGGTGTCTATGAACTTGCTCATGTGCTCAATGACACTACCCTTTTTACCTTCATACTGTGCGAAATTTTGTGGCTCGTATCTGTCAAGGTACGGCTTGCTGAGTATCTTTAGGGGATGTGGTGGTTTTCTTGGATAAAATCTTTCTTTGGACATCTTGGCATTCTCTTGCTCTAGCAATGTTGCTACATCAGCTATTGTGACGAAGTGCTGTTTCGTATTTTGCAGGCCACCACCTGCAGGGTCTTTTCCTTATTCGTCATGTGTTCGGGGTCGTGTTGACGCCCCTTTTCTTTTAGCCTCATCATCCACCTTCAGCAGGTGGATCTCCTCCATCATATGTTGCTATGAGAGTTTTAATGATTTTAGAATTTTTCCCAAACTTGATCTCATGTGTCAACAGCAAATTAGATATATATATATATATATATATATATATATATATATATAATAATTTGACATGGCGATGCAATTGATAGTTGATGTGGCACAAAAAAATATTTTTTATTACTCCATTTGACACATCAAAATTTTTCATCTATGGAATAATGGCGGAAACCAAATTAACATGACACTGAAAGATTAGAGACCAGCCAAAGACCTTGTAGCTGAATTGTCACCTCCCCATACACAAAATGCTTGAGAGTCTAGGGGGGAAAGGATTTGAGCTACAAGGTTAGTAGCATGTTGTAATTATTTTTCAAAAAAAAAAAAAAAGATTAGAGATCAAATTGACACAATTGAAATGTTAAGAACTAAATTGCTATATGATATAAAGGATTGAGATCAAATATGTAATTTACCCTTAATAATAACTATCTTTGAACTTTAAATGTGTAGAAGTAAATAAAATCTAATTAACATTTCATCAATTAAAAAAAAAAAAAACCTAATTAACGTAAAATTTGGCACAAATATAGAGAACATATAACTTAATCTATTATCGGAATCATTTAGGTTTAAATCCATCACTTTCATTGTAAGAATGGAATAATTATCCTAAAATAAAATAAAAAGTTACATATATCCAATATATATTTTTTAGGACTTCCTCTCACTGGGCCAAGCCCAACACCTAGGCCTTGGGACATAGAACACAACCTCAGTTACAAACTCGCAAGATGCGAAACTTTGTTAAGGTACCCAAATCCCACAAACAAACTTACTAGAAAGAAAAAACGTGGAGAATCTTGTCTTGGTGACCAAAACTCCAAACATGAGAGGAATAGGAGGACCGCTTCTATGCATAGGTGATTTGCTCAGCGATCTTGGAGAATCGGATGACACTGCAACTCCACACCACCATGAAACCCCTCTCTCATCTTCTACCTCTTCAATTTCAAGCCCCACTAACACCCCTCAAGCCTTGGACCTTACCAAGTTCTTTCAGGTTCATCTCCCATCACTCTTTTCCTTAAAACTTTTTCGATTTCACCATTATAAACATATCATAATCGCATTTTGGTTCATACCCATCTGAATTATCTAATGTACGTATATGTATACTAACGTTAATTAGACACATGATCAGAAAATTGGTTAAACGGATTAGGATCTGAAAAGGGTTGCACTTAGTTTTTCTGGGTATCATGTGCTTGGCCATGTGGATTTTGCATTTACTTTTTTGCTAATTTTCCTGTATGTATTTGAATGATTGCTGATATGGGCTCCTCTCCACCGGGAGCCTGCAAATATTCAATTTAGCAAATTTGACAAAATGGCTTTAATTATAATGGAGCGTTCTGAGGGTATGATCATAGTGTTGTGTCAAATACTTTCAAGTGGTATTCATAAACAAACAAAAAAGCCAAGTTGGTTGCATTCAAAGAAGAACTGGTTCAGAATCATTGTCCTATTGATCTCCAGTTTTGAAGGATAGCTTGACATTTTAGCAACTTGATGTAGAACAAATAAATTTTAATGTTAGAAGTTAGGATTTTATTTCCTTGATTTTAGGTGTTTTTAAGGATTTCCTAGTAAAAATTGAGTCCTTATATGGTCTTTTAAAGAATATTTTTTCTTGGAAAATAAGTTTACTGAAGCCTTTGAATTAGCCCCTAAATTGTAAAGCGAAAATAAGAAGTCTTAATAAAATTGCTATTTATTTTATTTATTTTTTTCATCTAGTGGATTCCATAATTCTTATAGATTAAAGGTTTATGTTTAGCAAAAAGGATATCTAGCCTTATTGAATTTCTGTTCTGTGTCACAACTTGTTTTAAACATTTTTATAACTTCACCACTCTTATCCTGACATGAGATGCCTTCAAATTGAGTGAAAAGCTCATTTCATTCTGAAGTCTTTAGAAAGTTGTTATATATTAGGGGAAGCTGTATGTACCATTATCATGGAGCTGTGATAGGGTCTGACTTGAATACATTTTCATTTGCCTTCTAAAGCGCTTAGCTAAATTGGACTGGTAAGGTAGCTGGTTCGGCTTCAGTTATTAGTGATTGCTTGTCAGTTCGTGCAATGCATGATGAATCTTAATGGTAATCTATGCAGTTGAGAAAAGCATTTCTTTTGGCCTTTGACAAGAAGTCAGTCTTGTTATCGTTAACAATTATTCAGTTGTTAAAATTCTGTCTATGTGACTGGCCAAACTTAGCAAATTGGATGGTTTATTTCTTTAGATTCTAAAAAATTCTGGATGCAACCACAGAGACTAATGACTATTTTCCACCAACTTTTGGTCTAATATGGTGACATTTTTTGCCACCAGCTCTTTGTGGGGATCTTTAGTTTATTTGTAGGGCATTGTGATCATAACCTCAACTCACTGTTCCTAGCTTCCGCTTATCCCTATTGGTGTGGTTCTTCAAGTAAAATATTATTGACCCCTCCTTATTGGTGTGGTCGTTCATCTTTTTTCGTATCCATCTTTAATGAAAATTTTCATCTAGCATTCAAGAAGATTTCTATCAAGGAAAAAGTTTTCATCCAAACTGGTTTGGGAGGAATCTCCTCCAACCCCTATACGTGGTGATTCCGAAAACCATTCATATGTACTTTTAGTCACATGACCTATTTAAAAACCTGTCTAACAAACATTACTACCAGAAGTTCAAAATCTATTTTTGTGCATATTTTCCCTTAACAGGTCATGAGTTTAGATGAGTGAACTGACCGTGGCTTGTGAGATGATAAATGATGTTAGGAGTGTGGCTTTCCCATTGGGTCACAAATGTCTTACTTCAGAATATAGGTTATAGATGACTACAAATTTACTGAAGTGTTGCTACTTACATCTCAAAGTATTGGGTTTCAAATGCTAATTTGAAAAGTGCTATGTATTTAAAGAAGTGATATATGGGAGTGTCTTGAATTGCATGGAATGACTTAACTACAGAATAGAAAAACTTTGCTGTGTTATAAATTTCATTCTATAATTTCCTTTGTATATGTTGATTTTGAAGTAATGTAATCTTGCTAAATGCTGTTTAGAAATATAAGAGTTTCCTTATCAAAAAAAAAAAAAAAAAAAAAAAAAAAAAAAAGAAATATAAGAGTTTCACTTTCAAATCAACAAGAAGGAATCTTTTGTTCCCAATTGTTATGTAATCTATGTTTCAGCATGTACATATTTTACAGAAGAATGCGTCTGATTTTATTGGTCTTGCTTCAGGAAGACTACGACCACTTGAATGAGGCACTTTCTGGTACAGACCACTCCTGGACGGTTCTAACTCTAAAGGTGATAAAGAGATCAGCATTGAAGGATATATATAAGTATATCTAAAACATCTCTACATCAATGATTAGTGCTTAGAACATTATTGAACACATTATGCATCCCCACCATCACTGGTCGCTTCTTCCACCATAAATTATTCATAATTTCTTAATGTTATATTACAATTGATGTCCTAGGATGTCAATGAGCTCTAGCTCAAAAAGCACCTCCTCTCCTTATAAGAAGAACAAGGTGGAGGGTGAGGTTGTGGGTTTAAGACATGTAATGTTTGTCATTACCAATAAAAAAATTGATGTTGTAGGACACTTGCTGTGATGGTTTTTTCCCCTTCTCTTTTGGGTGTGTTTTTGTAGATTTTGCTCTGCATAAAACTAGAGACATTGTCTTGACTGCACCCTCAATTTGTTTTCGCAAAGCTGTTAACTTGAGATGAGGTGTTTTCTTTGTTCTGATCATGTTGCTACCCTTTCCACTTTGTTTTTGGTAGTTATGCTCTGCACTGGAAACTGCAAACGAATTAGTCTTGTCCACGAACTCAAATGCCAGGTTGTTGTCAGAGAAGGTTGGAGAGTTGGAGAAAATTGTCAAGAAAGGAGACTCTGCCATATCATCAGCCAAGGCAATCCATCTCTTTTTGAACCAAAAGCAAGGACCATTTATTGCCAGTCAAAATATCAGATAATTATGGTCTTATTAGGATCAAAGTTACTGAATATCAGATTTATAGGATGTTTTTATGTTGTCAGGAATGTACAAAGTTCCACATCTTTGTTAAGGATCAGGAAAAAAAATCATTCTGGGAGTTGTGGAATGTGAAACTTTTTTAACAGTGCTAAGTCTCCCTTTAGCTTCGTACAATATTTATATCTCCTATTTTGGATTAATTAGATGCTAAAATAAAATAAAATATTTATTTTTATTAATAAGACATGATGTTGTGATTTCCATAAAGAACAAGAATTTAAATAGTTATTTTTGTATTATGCATGTTTGTATAGACCATGAACAAAGGCCCAACCCAAAATCACAGGCGGCTCTCTAAAACTAGCCTAACTCGTCCTGACACTGAACCAAGTAGTACTAAGAATAAACTGAGCACCCACTGAGTCATGGACAAGAGATAGTGCCTTGGGGGAATCTGCCTACCGTGCATTACCCGACGTCTGGTGCAAGTTCCAAGGAGTGTGTAGCGAGTCTCATCTAATCAGGAATATGGTGTGGAGGGAGACCCTCTAAAGGAAGGTTATAAAAGGGGGAAGGACTAAGGAGGGTGTGAATGAGGCATTGGTAAAATTTGGGGTAAGGGGAGACACGAGGGAGATAAGGAGAAACATAGCTTAAGGGTCAAGGGGTCTAGCTTGGTTGAGCTTGAACCTTCTTAGGGGTCAAGGAAAATAGATTGTGGGCCTTAACTCAACACAAGAGGTTTCATCGGTAGCAATTAGGGCCATCTCCTAGGTCTCCCACTGTGGGATAATCCCTACTCAATATACAAATAAATTAAGGGTCTAGCCTCAAAATCCAACTGTTATTGGGCTAGGCCACCACAATTGGTGCCGTTTGTGGGAACACAAGAGGTTTCATCGGTAGTAATTAGGGCCATCTACTAGGCCTCCCATTGTAGGATAGTCCCTACCCAGTATACAAATAAATTAGGGGCCTACCCCAAGAGCCAAGTGTTATTGGGCTAGGCCACCACAATTGGCGTCGTTTGTAGGAATTCCTACTTCGCTGAAAGCCTAGAGTTGGTGAGGCTCTATCAGATGGAGAATCCACATCCAAGTAAGGAGTTAGTGGGGTTTGAGGGAAACCGGTTAAGGGGCTCATCTCGGGCCCTTTGGTCGGTGGAGTGAGAGCGTAAAAGAGTGCATCGTGACCAAGACAAGCATGAAACTCAAGTGGACTCATAGGCAACGTCGTCTAGAGGAGAGAGGATTTTATCTTACATACCTGAGGCTTCATACCACAGTGACTGATATCGCGAGATAGAGAGCTTGCAGAGGAAAATTAAGGAGTTTGATCTACAGATAAGGGGCAGGCAGCAGAGAAGGAACCATGAAGGGTTGTTCCATGAGTGAGACTCCACGAGTGAGTACATTGAGGGATCATCCCACCAGGGTCATTCTCGCCTGTCAGGGACAGGTTAAATGAATCCAGAGACCACAATTTGATGTCACCAAGGAGAGAAAGGTGCGGACATCCCAGTGTTGCTATGGATACCATGAGCCAAGCACTCAAGAGAGTGGCTCAGTCACCGTTCTTCGAAGAAATAAAGTGTACCAAGATGCCAAGGCATTTTACTTGCCTGCCGTTTACCTGTTATGATAGCAAGACCGATCTAGTGGAACATATAAGCCATTACACTCAACTCATGGCACTTTACTCTTGGAATGATGGGCTTTTATATAAAGTGTTCCCTTCTAGCCTCGGACCCATAACAATGAGGTGGTTCAACAGTTTAAGGAAGGGTTCCATCCACCACTTCAAGGAGTTAATTTAGGTATTCAGGGCACGCTTTGTTACGTGTAGCCAGGTCCCTTAGCCCGTTGACGCCTTGCTATCTATGAAAATTGGGAGTGGGAAGACTCTCTGATCATGCGTAAATTGGTATTGGGAATTGTATAATGAGATTAGGGAAGACAATGAGCAGGTAGCCACAAGTACTTTCAGACTAGGGCTCTTTCAGGAATCCGAGTTGAGGGATTCCTTGACCATGAGGCCTTCTAAGAACATGCACCAGTTAATGAGACAGATTGAAGGGCATAAGAGTTTGGAGGATGTTCAATTACGAAGTAAGGGGAAGGCCCTTGCTACTTCACAGTACTAAAAGGATCCCTAACCTAGGGACTTTCAACAAAGGCCACAAAGAGAAGTAAGGGGACAGAACCTCGATATCCGAACTAAAGGAGTGAATATGGCATTTAAAGAACCAGTACATAAAATTATGGAGAAGATAAAGCATGAACCATATTTCCGCTGGCCCGTTAAGATGGGCGGGGATTCAACTAAAAGGAACTAGAGTCTGTACTGCACATATCATCGAGACAAGGAGTATACCACCGAATAGTGCAGGACATTCAAGGACTACCTAGAGTGGCTCGTTAGAGCTGGGCACTTGAGGGAGTACATGGTTGGCTAGGGGGAAGGCACAATGGGACAGACGTCAAGAAGCCAAGGAGGTACACTGCCTCCTCCCCTTGGGATCATTGAGGTTATACATGTAGCATCCATTCGAGTGAGTGCCAGCCATCAGAGGGGAATTCTAAGCATCACCCCTCAATAGGAGCTGGATGTGGTAGATCATCCTGGAAGAAGCCCAGGTTGGCCCAAGAGAAAATAGCTTTTGATGACGACGATTTTAAGGGAACCACCTAGCCACACGACGACGCATTGGTCGTGACCTTTAGGATATGGGGTTTCCTCATGAAAAGGGTATTGATTAGGGGAGCGGGGCTGAGATAATGTACCCAGATCTATTCAAGGGTTTGGGTTTGAAAGCTAAGGATCTCACAAAATATGACACTCCACTTGTGGGGTTCGGCAAAAAGATGGTGATGCTAGAAGGGCCGACTAAGCTCCTGATCATAACAGTGGGATAAGAAGTGATGGTGAATTTTATAGTTGTGAATGCATTGTCATTGTACACTACAATCTTGGCACGACAATGGATCCATGCCATGGGAGCTATACCGTCCACACTACGTATAAAGGTGAAATTCCTTACAAAGCAAGGAATTGTGGTGGTAAGGGGTAACTAAAAAGTTGCCTGGTAGTGCTTGGTGGCTGTGATCAACCATGAGATCAAATAGAAGGAGCAAACAGAGTCAAACTCATTATAGCAATCATAGTGCCTCGAGGATTCTAATGGGGCTGACAGTGCCGAGGAGTTAATTGAGGTTCGTATTTTGCCTTATGAGGTAGGTATTTTTGAATAGGGAAGAGCCTCCCAACTGAGGATCGTGTGAAGATGTTGTTATCACTGGTCCAAATTTTGGATTTTTTGCATGGAGCCCATACGAAGTGCCCGGCATCGATCTAGAGCTTATAGTGCACAGATTCAACGTGGATCCCCTATTTCCACCAAAGAATCAAAAGTCGAGATGATCCGCCAAGCACCGCGTGGAAGCTGTGAAAGAAGAAGTGGAGAAGTTGAAGCAAGTTGGGGCTATCAAAGAAATGTTCTTTTCGAATTGGTTGGCTAATACTGTGGTGGTGAAGAAAAATAGGAAATGGAGGGTTTGTGTTGGCTTTACTAACCTTAATTGAGTGTGCCCTAAGGACCCTTTTCCCATCCCAAAGATATACCAGCTGGTGGATACCACTTACGACCATCTGAGGATGAGCTTTTTGGATGCCTTCCAAGAATATCACAAGATTGCCCTAGCTCTAGAAGACTAAGATAAAACATATTTCATCTCTCCTGAAGGCAACTACCATTATACAGTTATGTCCTTTGGTTTGAAGAATGTTGGGGTGACTTATCAACGAATGGTTACTCGGATGTTTTGAAAAAAGATTAGTAAAACTATGGAGGTATGTATTGACAATATGGTAGTTAAGAGTAAGAAGCCTGAAGAGTACATCCCGAACCTAGCTGAAGTATTTAAGATATTGAGGCACCACAAGTTGCGCCTTAACACTACTAAATGTGCATTTAGGGTAGGGTCTAGTCGTGCAATCCTAAGGAAGTGCAAAAGCTCACGGGGATGATAGCATCCTTGAATCGATTTGTGTCTAAATTAGCTGATAGATGCAAGCTTTTCTTTTAGTTACTTAGGAAATGGAAAGGGTTCCAGTGGATTGAGGAATGTGATGAAGCCTACCAAAGTTTGAAACTCTACCTGGCCTGTCCACCTATCCTATCCAATCTAGAGCCCAAAGAAGACTTGTATGTGTACCTGGCAGTGTCTGAGCATGTGGTATGTGCCGTGTTAATAAGAATCCAAGATGAAGTGCAAAGGCTTATGTATTATGTCAGCAAGACTTTGGTGGACTCGGAAAAGATGGCACTGGCCCTAGTGCACACTACTAGGAAGCTACCGCACTACTTCCAGGCCCATACGGTGTATGTTCTTACTGAGCATCCCTTATAATTTTTTTTTTTAGGAGGTCAAATTTCACGGGGAGAACAGCTAAGTGGGGACAAGGCTGGGATATTTTGATGTCAAGTACAGGGCAAAGGGTGCTATCAAGGGGAAGGTACTGGCAGAATTTCTAGTGGAATTCACCCTATCAATTGGTATCATGTATAGGGTCTTCCAGGTTTCAATTTGGCCATGGAAGATGTATATGGATGGGGCATCCAATGCCCACAAAGCTAGGATAAGAATCATGTTGGAATCTCTAGAGGTTATTGTCGACACCTCGCCTTGTGACTTTCTGCGTCGACCACCCATCGTGGCGACGCTTGCATGCATATGTGGAGGAGGTGTGTCATACCTTGGGTGTGTGTGACTAGAATGTGAGTCGATTTTATGGGAATTACCAAGGGTAAGTGAAGTCACCACCAATCATTGGGTTTTTTCTAAGGTGTGATTGGTCACCTGACTCTATTTGATTTTATTACCGATCCTAGGTTAAGAAAAATGACATTTTTCCTAATCTAATATGGATGGTCAAAAAATCTTGATTCTTGAGTTTGGAAGTTTGGTTCCGTGTGGGGAAGGTGTTAGGTACCCCACAACACCTGTTCGTAGACAATCCTTTGTTTTGGTAAAATCATAATTTTCAAACATTGGTAGTTGAAAACAAGCTATTGGCATTAGCTTTCAGGGCTTTAATTGTGTTGGGCTTTATGGTTTGGTTTTGGAATAGGTGTGGTCACAATCAATGCTTTCCAAGTGTTTTTGAAGTCATTACCAAATTTCCACAATGAAAATTCGGTAGCATTTTGCCTTATTTTCGTGGCGGAAATCCAGCATCGCTTTGCCTTAGATGCATCATAGCACTCAAAACGCTATTCTCACCAAGCTTTCGATGTGAGAATACGGCAATGGGGATGCTTAATTTTCACGGCAAAAATCCAACAAAGTTTTGAGTTTGGTGTGCTACGGTGCACTGGCAGAGTTTTGCATTTGTGTATACAACACGCATTGACATGTTCGCACCATGACGAGTTGAAGCCCTCTAAAGTGTTAAACATGTTGATACATGTCGCATACACGAGGAAACCAATGTCTCTTGGTGATATGGATTGAAACGATCACATCATAATGATCATGCATACAATATAGCATGAATATGCACCTACGACAATCTCCTTGAGCACATACCCATACTACATGGTCAAAAGCTCTTATGACTAGATACGGTCGCTCATATAGCCATGAGAGTCCATCATACAAAGTGCATAACCACCCACACCCACACATGCATATATATATATACACATACATATATACATCATGTACAATGCTATCACACAGAGCAGGAAAGTAAACCAGACATTACCAACGTTCCAAGGGTATGACCCAGTAAGGTACAGGAAATGTAAAGCAGAAATTGCCATACCCAAAAAACACTGCCCAAGCAAGGAGCAGGAAAATAAAAGAGGGTTGTATATAACACCACTAAGGCATGGGAGAATGCGTAAGTGGTTAAATCTAGACCCTACATATGGAGCAGCTGTGAGGGAAGGGAGAATAGGTGTTGGCTAAGAGAGCTTGTCATGGTCCATGCTAAAGGCGTGACTGCCTTGGGAAGGAAGTAAGATTTACATCTGACATGGTGCTCAAGTACTCACAAAAAGGGAGATAGTGACTTTCTAAGGTCAGAAGCTATGAGGACACCTCTTATTGGTTGAGTGCACCATGAGTCACCTTAGGAACATGTATACCAATCAAAATACTCCTAATGTCCCTCTCAATGTCCAAGACTTGTCTCCTAAGCAGTGGCAAAGCTACCTACCTACAGGTTGCAGTGCCACGTTGGCGTAGTTCTTATCCTTTAGTTAGCAGATAGTATCATAGCTGTGAAAAGATCTAAAGGAAAGAATATGATGACTTGACACCTGTCCTTGTATTCAGCCATATTCCTTAGAGTATAAAAGGAGCATGTAGCTGTGTTATTAGGGCAAGAACCCAACTAGATATTTTGAGATGAAAGTAGAGAGTTGTTAGGAGAGAAAGGCAACTTCATTGTAAACTGATCTCTTTCCCATACATAATACAAGCTGAGCCAAGCAAGAATTTTGTGTTCTTGCTCAAATCATGGTTTTTTATCCCTTTTCTAGGGTTTTCCACGTACATCCTGTGTTGTTTTGTTAATCAGTTTCTTCTTCTTGTTTAAATGTGAGTCTTTTTCATGTCCTACCATCGCTTTCTTTATTTCTTGTTTGAGTGTCATGACAAAGCTTGCATCTTTTCGAGCTTTCTCATGTAAATGTATTGTTAGATAACTTATTTCAGTCATATAAATAAGCTCAAATCTAACTTGCACGTACATTTTTGGCGACTCCGCTAGGGATCTTTGGTTATTTTCCTATTTAAGGGTGTTTAGTTGCGTTGTACACCTTTGTTTGTAGTCACTTTCTCCATGCCTCTGAGAAAGAAGGTGGTTACTAGGATACCAGTGGGTGTGGGTGAGAACCATCGGTTAGAACCAAGTACAGATCACGTGTCCATGCATTCTGAAGGCGCAGAATCCTTGAGAGAGAGTGGTCGTCATGAGACTATGGGGATCATGGCTACTATTGAAGATCTTCAACGTTCTTAGGCTATCATATGGGCAGAGTTTTAGTCCTTATGTTAGGAGACAGTTGTACTTTAGGTTCCTCAAGGTCCTTAAGGGTTTCCTTATCTGACTAGGGAGATATACATTCTATTTTGTTTGCAGCTAAGAAGATGGAAAGTGTTGTTTATGTTGATACCAAGCCTCCTTATCTTGAAGAAATAGCTGGGAAACCTTACCCTGCTAACTACACTCCTCCTATATTCGCTATGTATGATGGCATAATAGGGAACACTAGAGAGTTTATCAAGCGGTATGTAGACGTGCTAACAGATCACTCTCATGACCATGAGCTGAGGCTCAAAGAGTTCTTCAAGTCCCTAGAAGGCCGAGCTTTTACTTGATAAACTAGTCTTGCACCAAGGTCAGTTCTTCAAGTCCTTAAAAGGCCGAGATTTTACTTGATAAACTAGTCTTGCACCAAGGTCAGTTCTAAGTTGGAGTGATTTGCCAACGTAATTCATGAAAATGTTCTTTGCTTTGGAGTAAAAGCTCACATTGTCAGATCTACAACATGAAAAGCAAAGGGTATTTGAGGGATCACTAGAGTATATTCACAGATTTTGAGATCTATCTTTGCTGTGTTGTGACCCTGTAGAGGAAGAAAGGCTGGTGGATGTTTGTATCGTGGGTATGTTGTATGAATATCGGCCTTACTTAGAGAATCTTTAGATCTCTAGTTTTACAAGACTTGTAGAAGTTGCAAGAAAAACAAGTATGTCCATAAGGAAGCTTTCAAAAGGTTTAACTTCACAAGCCATGAGTGCTCCTAGACAACCGTAGAGGAGAGAAAACAAGAAGGTGGGGGTTGCTATGACAGAAGAGCCTAAAAAGGTGGCTAAAGGAAAGAAGAGGAACAGAGGTGGTATCCCCCTCCTTTTACTGTGTCCACTGAAGAGTTGTATAGCATCCTAGAAGCTTGGGTGAAAGATAGTGTAGTGATGCTGCCTGAATGTAAGCACGAACCTACAATAGAGGAAAAGCAAAATCCACTGTATTGTAGGTATCACAAGAGATGTGATCACCATACTATGGATTACTATGCTTTGAGGAATATTTTCCATGATAGGGAAGCTAAGGGAGATTTGGTTATCAAAACTAGGAAGAGAGCTGATCCAAGGATGCGTAGACCAGAGATGACAATGACTTTCTTCATAGGTTATGAGGATCTTATGGAAGAAGAAGCAGAGAACATGGCTAGCAGTAGCTCAGCACTGCCACCGTTGGTAGATGAAGAAATGGTGATGAGAATCCATTAGGAGGATAAAATACATTCCTTTCTTGAAGGAACAGGTCTTAGACCAATGGCTAGAAGAGAAGCAGCCTAAGCCTTGACTAGGGTGATGGAAAATAATCATAAAGTGGCTGTTGTTTAAGGAAGCTTATTGCAAGTAGCATACCAGGAAGCAAAGGATTCAGTCACCTTTTCTAATAAAGATTTAGTCAATCAAGTTGTTGATGGTGATAAACCTTTAGATGTTACTGCCTTTTTGGGAGCATCTCGAATCAAAAGGGCATTGGTAGACACTGGTGCATCCATTAATATTCTACCTCTCCCAACTTTTGATGCCTTGGGGATTATGAGGGAAAGAATTATTCCTGAGCCAATGTAGGTGGTAGGAATAGGTGCCTTGCAGCAAAATACTTTTGAGCATTTGTCTTTGGACCTTAGGGTTAGGCCAATTCAGGCACCTACTCTCATGCATGTGATGTAAGGCAATACATCTTATCATATCATCTTAGGTCGTCCATGGCTAAAGGTGTATAAAGCAGTGGCTTCCACATATCACCAGTGTGTGAAGGCCATTTGAAGGAACAAGCAGGTAGTAATTGAGGACACTAAGATGCCTTTTGATAGAGCAGAACTTCATTTTGCTGAGGCAACTTTATATCAAGAGTATGAACTTAAAGGTGAGAATAGAATTCTTCCTTTCAATCCCATTGCTTTGCCAGTAAAAGAAGAAGATGACAGCAAAGTAGTAGAACTAGAAAGGCCTTCCAAGATAAGAAGACTTATCGGGCCTGATGGTCGGGTGATATATGAGTTCTGACGGTTAATAGAAGGGGATGAGGAAGTTGGTGAGCCTAATTCCCTTAATCCAATACAACAGCCAAAAGAAATTCATGTAGCTGAGGAGTTTATGAAAAAAGCCCCTGAGTGCATGAATGATGTTGTTAAGAATGTCTAGGAAGAACTTGTTGAGGTCAATTTGGGTGATGAAGAAGAAGGTGAGAAAATGGTGAAGATCAGCAAGAATCTGTCAGAAAAAGAGAGAGGAAAGTTGGTAGCTTTGCTGAAAGAATACAAGGATGTTTTTGCTTGGAGTTATCAAGAAATGCCAAGTTTAAGTCTAAGCTTGGTAAATGCACAAGTTAAAGGTGGATCCGAATGCCAAATCTTTGAAGCAGCCGCCAAGGAAATATCATTTGGATGTGGAAGAAAAGATAAAGCTTGAGGTGTAGAAGCTTTTGAAGGCAGGATTCATTAAAGAGATTGAATGGCTGAGTTGGTTAGCTAACATAGTTCCAGTAAAGATGAAAAATGGTCATATAAGGATCTGTATGGATCTGTGTTGATATCTTGGTAGATGCAATGGTTGGTCACGAGCGTTTCTCTTTTATGGATGGTTATAGTGGGAATAATCAGATTCTTATGGACCTAGTAGATGCTGTGAAAACTACTTTTAGGACACCTTTTAGAAATTATTTCTATAGGGTGATGCCTTTTGGATTGAAGAATGCGGGTGCAACATACCAAAGAACTATGACTTTGATCTTTGGTGACATGCTTCATAAGTAGGTGGAGGATTACGTTGATGATCTTGTGATAAAGGCAAAGAATCCTGTTGAACACTTGGTGCATCTGAGACAAGTCTTTGAAAGATGTAGGGAACAAAACTTGAGGATGAATCCCTCCAAGTGTGCCTTTGGAGTATCTTTAGGGAAGTTCTTAGGATTTCTTGTTCATCATAGGGGGGTTGATTTGGACCCCACAAAGGCTGAAGCAATAGCTACTCTCAGTCCTCCTACAACTCTAAAGGAGTTGAGAAGCTTTGTGGGAAACGTTTCTTATTTAAGAAGATTCATTCTAGGCCTAGCTAAGATCTTAAAGCCTTTCATGGAGTAGATAGAGAAAGGAGTGACCTTTGTATGGTGTGATCATTGCCAAAAGGCATTCAAGAAGATTCATATGATATTGGTGGATCCTCATACCATGGTGGCCCCTGTACTTGGAAAACCGTTGCTATTGTATATAGCTAATATGGAGCAATCCTTGGGAGCATTGTTAGCTCAGGAGCAGGAAGAGGTAGAGAAGCCAGTGTATTATATTAGCAGGCTTATGAAGGGACAAGGGTTAAGATACTCAACTGCCGAGAAAGTATGTTTGTCTTTAGCTTTTGCTATGACGAAGTTCAATCATTACTTTCTAAGACATCGTGTATAGCTGGTGACTAAGAGTAATCCCGTGAAGTATCTCTTGACACGTCCTCAGTTATTAGGAAGAATGGCGTAATGGGCGATCTTGACATCATGCCTTGATATCGAATGCATACGGCCAATCGCCATCAAAGGTTAGGCAGTAATTGATTAGCTGGCTAACTTTCTTGGAACAAGTGATTTTCACCTCCCCTATGGGAAGTTATTGTAACAAAAGAGCAGGAACGATCAATGTATTTCGATGGGTCATTTACATTTTAAGGGGGAGGGATATGAGTAGTCTTAAAGTCACCATAGGAGGAGCATACATTTGCCTATAAATTATATTTCCCTTGCTCTAACAATGAAAAAGAATATGAAGCCTTGTTGGTAGGGCTGAAAGCTTCTAGGAACGATCAATGTATTTCGATGGGTCATTTACATTTTAAGGGGGAGGGATATGAGTAGTCTTAAAGTCACCATAGGAGGAGCATACATTTGCCTATAAATTACATTTCCCTTGCTCTAACAATGAAAAAGAATATGAAGCCTTGTTGGTAGGGCTGAAAGCTTCTAGAAGGTTAGGCATAAAAAGGTTGAAGGTATTTGGTGACTCTGAGTTGGTAATAAGACAGGTTGAGGGAACTTACAGAGTAAAGAATTCTAGCTTGGCTGCTTACAGAGTTATATTGCAGAGGATTATCGAATACTTTACGTTTATAGAGTACAAGGTGGTCAACAGAGGTGAAAATAAGCTTGCTGACTCGCTAGCTACTTTAGCTACTAAGTCTGTATTGAAGAAAGAAAAGATGACACTCTGAGTTAAAAAGTAACCTAGTTTAGTTCAAGATGAGTTATGTTTCCCTTAAGATTGGCACAAACCCCTGTTAAAAGCAATGATTCAAAGGAAGTATGTTGGGTCAACATTACCAGCAAATATGAAAGATTTCCTCAAGATCAATGGAGAATTGTTTCTTAGGGGAGCAGAGGGTTTGCTAATGAAGTGTCTCTTAAGGCAAGAGAGATTGACCATGTTACACAAATTGCACTATAATGTTTATGGTGTAAATCTCGATGTCAGCCTCTATAGAAGATTGTAAAGGTTGGGGATCTTCTTGCTAGAAATGGCCAATGATGCTAAGGAATAACAACAGAATTGCAAGACTTGTTCTATTATTCCTCCAAATTAAGCAGAAGTGTTTAATGGTAGGAACCATATTTGAGATACCTCTTGCAAGGTTTATTGCTTGCTGATCGTGTACAAAGAGAAAAGCTGAAAAAATATGTGACTAGATTTAAAGTGATAGATGGTAAATTGTTCAAGAGAAGTTTCCAAGGGAGATGAACCGTATGCATCCCTACTAAGGAAGTCAATGGCGTTCTTTCAGACCTGCATGTGGGAGAACCAGGAAGACACCCTGGTGGGAGGAAGTTATGGCAAATGGCTTTGCACTAGGGATATTATTGGCCCATAATGTAAAAGGATGCTCAAGACTTTACAAAGAAGTGTCATGAATGCCAAAGGCAGGGATATGAGATACACAGCAGCCATTAAAGTCTTAATCCAACTCTAGCTCCATATCCATTCCACAGTTGGGGGCTGGATTTTATAGGACCTATAAACCCCTCCTCTGAAGGATGTACATGGATACTGGTAGCTATTGAGCTATTTACTAAGTGGGTAGAAACTGTGACTATGAAGAAGGTAACATGTAGCTTAGTTGCTAATTTCTTGAGAGAGAATATAATATGTCGTTTTGGAGTACCCAACAAAATTATTTCTAACAATGGCACACCATTCCTAAACAAGGATGTGTGCCATTTAACAGAATGATACTCCATTTCTCACACGACATCGACACCTTATTATCCCAAAGGAAATGACTAAGCTAAGGCCTTTAACAAAAGATTATTGAAGATATTGGGAAAAATGAGTAAGGAGAATGGAAAGGGGTGGAAGGAGGAGCTTCCTACAGCTCTGTGGGCTCATAGAACAACCAAATCACAAGCTATAGGAGCTTCACCCTTTTGTCTAGTCTATGGCATAGAGGTTGTTATCCCAATAGATCTTGTAAGGCCAGCGGTGAAACTGGTGGAGATTGCAAGAATGCCAGAGAAGATACTTTGGAAATTATGGAGGAAATGCGTGATAATGCTGCCTTTTATAACTGCCTTTACCAGGCTAACATGAAGGCTAGGCATGAAGGCCAAGTTAAAGAAAGAAAGTTTCAAGTGGGAGAACTTGTTTGGAAAGCTGCCCCGCATGTACGAGGAGTTGCTGGAGCTGTTAAGCATAAGTTTTCTCCAAAATGGGAAGGACCATACATAGTAAAGGAAGCAGATGCAACAGGACATTATTGGCTAAAGGATTAAGTAGGTATAAAGGCTATAGCCCCATTAGTGGAGCTTACCTTAAGAAATATCATGCTTAACCTTGTAAAAAACATTTTGTGGCCATCATGTCAAAATGATTTTGTGTTTTGCGAAACTCAGACTATTAAAAACAAAGACTTATATGTAGTTATTTCATATGATGTTGTTCATAATATGCATGCAAAGTTTAAATAGTTTGACGAAATAAGGCATGGTAAAGTTATAGTACAACCCCATGGCCTTTCAGAACCACAAAAAAAAAAAAATTTTATTACAACTTGAAAATTAGAGAATGTTTGTAAGAAAACTAAAATTTTCAAGAGAGAAGTCTGGATCGCTCAGAGCTCCTAGCTTGCCTTCCAACTTTTTAATCTCTTTCCTCAAATAGTTACATTCTACGGTGATACCTAGTTGAGTTTGAAGGGTAGAACTTGCTTCTTGCTGGGATGTTAATTCCACCTAAAGTCTTTTGATTGATTCCTGGAGCTGAGTGATTGAAGTGGCATGCACCTATAAGGCTGATTCTACTTCCTTTGCTTTGTTGATACACGAGTTCTCCGTAGCTCCTAATTCACGAAGTGAGGACAAGGAAGTATGAACAGAGGGTCCTTCCTTCTTTAAGTCCCTTAATGCAGTGACATGGCTCTTTAACTAGTCGACATTAACACTTAGGCTCTCAGCCTCACTTAGTGTGGAAAGGAAATTGTCAAAGGGGAGAGCTAAACAATTCTCTTTATCCTTTGACTGCAGTTGGGATATGATAGACCCAATTTGCTATAAGAGAAAGCCCCTAAGTGATAAGGTCCACTTGCTGGTATCCCTCTTGGTTTCAGGATGTTTAGAGAGCAATAAAGAACAAGTTGCTCTCAAATTGGGAGAAACCAATGAGAGCAATGGATCAGACTCTGTCAAGGTGCTTTCACCCTTTTGTTCCTTGGAAGTAGCTTCTGTTAAATCTTCTTTCTCTTGGGGATTTTCGGCATAACCCAATTTGAATCCCCCCTTTTAGCGTTAGACTCTGTTTCTTCATTAGAAGTCATTTCTTGTATAGAAACCTCTGGGGTTGAAGAAGTGACTCTTGCTTTGGGTTGAGCTTGAGGAATAAAGCTTGTAACCTATCAAAGGTCAAAAATAGAAAAAAGAAGAAAAGTTACTGAGTCTAGGGATAAAAGAGGAGGTTACAAGAAATAGTCACTATAAAGAAAAGAGTGTACCTTGGGCATCTTAATAGAAGGGGTTTTTGCATTCTTCTTTCTCTTAGTACTTGAAGGTTTGGCTTTTTGGAAGGGGCTTCAAAGTCAAATCTCCCTAAAAGATAGGTGGGACATCCACTCATTGGGCACAACTTTCCTAAAATTTCTAACACGTTCTCTAATGTCAAACCACCATGACTTAAACCTAGGTAAGGGCAATCCATTTTTGGTGGGGGAAGTAAAGGGAATTACAGAGCTTGACACTAATATCTTGATGAGATTTTCCTTTTTAAAGGCTAGAGAGGGCACTACAGCCAGCAAAGCTAAAATAGAAAAATGTCCCAATATGCCTTGGTCATAACCATATTGGTAGGAAAACCTATGAGGATTATAGGTTTGAGTTTCATACTCATCTTGAAAGCATGCTTGAAGGTGAGAAGGAAAAGCACAAGCAAAAAAAGAAAGTTCTACTTCAGAACAGGGAGTATCTCTGTAATGAGAAATAAAGACACTTTCTAGAAAAGTGAATAATGGAGGAAGTCCACCCTCTAACACAGAGTAAGGTCTAGCTGTCCAATTAGTAGGGTCATCTAACACTTTGCTAAGGAAACTGTTTGAAGATACTGCCATTTTGTTCCAATGCCAAAAGCGTGGCAGACCTTGGGGTGATGGTAGATATTCTCTCCAAAAATATCTGCTCCATCCCCAGAAGTTGGCCCTGGAACCTTTGTCTCCACCAAAATTGGTATCTTTTGGTACTTTATCACTGGGGGCTTTTCCTTTCCTCGCCGCTTTCAGAACTGGCTTCTTCAAATTTTTTTTCACTCTATCCTCAAGGAACTTCACAGCTTTAGACTCATCAGGGGATAAAGAAATGTTGACTACCTCACCATCTCTGAACAGGAGAAGTCTCAATATCCCGTAGACATAAAGAGATTTCTTGACACCCTATGAAAAATGTGTGAGTAATGGAGTTCTAGCAGTACAAAAGAGAAAGTAAACTCTCACTATCCTTGCTAATCTCTAAATTGGAGAATACAAGACTTCATGAGCTTTACACTTTGCAGGATCTCCATGAAGGGAGGATGAGCCAACACTCTTCGACACCAGTTTCTCCAACCTCTAGAAACTGAAGTGTGAGATTTGAAAACTACATCTATGGTAGGGGAAAAATCTCCCCTGCAAGTGTCAAGTCTTGGAATGTGTTTAAATTCCAGGTCCATAGTCAGAAGATCATCGGGTTCCCCATATGTTATGTAGGGAAGGTCTTCAGAGCAAGGAATTAAGTCCCAATTGAGACTTTTATCAAATAGGTAATCTTCGAAGAAGGGAGGGATGATCCACTGCTTTTCTATGGAAGGATTTTCATCTCCTCTTAGAAGGGGTTTGTTACCTTTTGAGGTAGAAGGTTCTGCAAATTTAGCAGAGTTGGATCGTAGACTGCGTTTTACACCTATGATTTAATCTATGAGAAGAACTCTAGGTTTCAAGTTAAAGAAGGAGAAGAAGAAGATAAGGGAAAAAGGAGAAAAATAAGGAAGGAAATATTTTTTTTTCCTTTTATACTTTGAGAAGTTAGTATTTTGCCTCCAAAAGAGATTGATTCAAAAAGGGAGACATCTCGTCAAAATTGACATGTGTCAGCATAGGGAAGAAACTAAATTTCTAACAGAGAACGACAATTGATGGTGCTAAAATCAAGAAAATCTCCTTTATAGTCTATGGGCAAAGACACAACCCTTCACCAACAGGTATGATTTAATTCATTGCATTTCACATTTTATTAATTGACATGTTTATCCTTATGTGTTGTGCAGGATTTTGGTACATGATAAAATAAACATACAATATAACATGAAAGACAAATAGTAAACATATAATAAATAACTTTCCTTTCTTTCATATATTTTTGTGTTTAAAGTTTTTCTTACAAAACAGAAAAGAGGGATTTACATGATTTGTCCCTTATGGCCTATCACCTCTTTTCTAATTACAAAAAAAGAACACAAAATTTATACCCAAAAATAGGAAAGATAAAGCTTTCTTTACAACCTATGCCAAAAGATGGCTAAACAAAATAAACATGATTAGGAAAAAAGAAAAAGAAAAAAAAGACAACAACATCAACAACAAAAAGAAAAGATACAGCAGCAAGTTTAATGGCGAGCAACTTAAAGGGACCTTGGCACATAGGCATCCGTGTCATCCCTAGAGTCCTCTTGGGGATAATCCAGAGCCAGATACTCCATCTCCTTTCCTTCATCATCATCATCCTTTTCTTCCTCCTCTTCTTTGCCTTCGTCATACCTCGAGTCAGAGCCATCAAAAGAGCCTTTAGAAGAGTTGTTAGAAGAATCTACCTCATTGGAGTCAGAAAGCCCTGAAGCACTAGACTCTAAGCTTGACCGACCAAGCTTTCGCCTTCTCCTACGGTGAGCGGGAACATTCAAGAATGCAGTAGTCGCTACCTCCTTAGCTTCTTCTTCGGCCCTCAACTGAAGTTCCTCGAGAATGAGACCTGAGGAGGTAAAGGGTGAATGGGAAAAGGGAGAGGAGGGTGCAGAGGGCTTGGTGGTAGGGAAGGAGTGTGATCAGTGGAAGCACTCTCAAAGGACCATCAGAAGAAAAGTTTGACATTTTTCATGAAGGTTAAGGTTTTCTTTGGAAAAAAAATCAGAAAAATATAGAAGGAATGAAGTTTGAAGAAGAAACAATCCCTATTTAAATCTTCAATTGCAATTAAGTGAAGAGACATGACATTTTTGAGGACTAATGTCTGTCTACCAAAATGTAGGAAATGAAGAGACGCCAAAACGGCTAGGAGCACCCTTTTGAGCCACGTGTCCATTTTGAAGGTCACAGGGCATGATTATTGGGGTGTTAATACCTGAACCAATGTGACTGTCAAAGGCCTTTACCATTAAATGCCATTGATAATCAGGGGGCTAATGTATATAACACCACTAGGGCTTAGGAGAATGTGTAAGTGGTGGAATTCAGACTCTACACGTGGAGCAGCTATTAGGGAAGGGAGAATAGGTGTTTGATAAGAGAGCTTGTCTTGGTCTGTGCTGATGGCATGACTGCCTTGGGAAGGAAGTAAGATTTACATTTGACATGGTACTCTAGTACTCACAAAAAGGGAGATAGTGACTTTCTAAAGTTAGAGGCTATGAGGACACCCCTTCTTGGTTGAGTGAACCAAGAGTCACCTTAGGAACACGTGTGCCAATCACAATACTCCTAATGTCCTTTTCAATGTCTAAGACTTGTCTCCCAAGCAATGGCAAAGCTACCTACCTATGGGTCCCAGTGCCATGTTGGCGCAACTCTTATCCCTTAGTTAGCAGATAGTATCACAGCTGTGAAAAGATCTAATGACTTGACACCTATCCTTGTATTTAGCCATATTCCTTAGAGTATAAAAGGAGCATGTAGCTGTGTTATTAGGGCAAGAACCCAACTAGATATTTTGAGATGAAAGTAGAGAGTTGGTAGGAGAGAAAGGCAACTTCATTGTAAACTGATCTCTTTCCCATACATAATACAAGCTGAGCCAAGCAAGAATGTTGTGTTCTTACTCAAATCATGGTTTTTTATCCCTTCTCTAGGGTTTTCCACGTACATCCTGTGTTGTTTTGTTAATCAGCTTCTTCTTCTTGTTTAAATGTGCGTCTTTTTCATGTCCTACCATCGCTTTCTTTATTTCTTGTTTGAGTGTCATGTCAAACCTTGCATCTTTTCAAGCTTTCTCATGTAAATGTACTATTAAATAACTTATTTCACTCATATAAATAAGCTTAAATCTAACTTGCACGTACAGGGATACATATAGTGGGACCCTAATACATGCTCTAGAGAAGAGGCTTAGAGAGAGGGAAAGAGAAAACCGCTTTGGAGGGAGCTAGACCCCCTAATCTACTGAACATTGCCCTTTGTTGGCTTGCATCTTCTTGCTTGCATCTTGCCCTTTTTGCTATCACTTAGGAGGTCGCACCTTGCTCCAAGTATCCTCGCTCCATGCATGTACATGCAAAGACAAAAAAACAAGCTAGTAGACAAGCAAAGGAACAAACAAAAGGAAAAGCATGCTAAAGACAAGCTAGGAAAAGATGCCAAATGGGGCAAACAAACATGTGAAGCACCAAAAGAGGCAAAAAAAACGTGTTTTTAAACAAAAAGGTAGTGTCCTAGGAGGAAAAATGCAGGTTTGGATCGAGTGTGCATAACTCATTGGATTGAAGTATGGATGACACACAGACTCATGCATGAACATGTAGGCAAGCGTGCAACAAGAAAGCATAGAAGCAAAGAAAGCCAAACGGGTGGAACAAAGCAAGCAAGGCAAGCATATCAACATCACATGGGGTGGAGAAATGTGTGAATCTGGCACACCGACACCATGGAGGTGTATCTCACAGGCAGTCACATCTAAATAGACCCTAGAAGAAACAGATATAGCCACTTAATCACAAACCCATGGAGGGCACAGTGCACATAGCAAAGCCTAGCTCTAGAAAGGCTAAAACATAAATATAAAGCATAGAAGCAAGCAAGCAAGCAAACACGTATATGCATCAAGGAAGGGTCAAAAAGCAAGAAAGAGAGATATAGGCCTAGGTGTACGGATGTAGGTCTAGACCACAAATCTAGATCTACACGCCATTGGAAGGGTCAAAAGGCAAGAAAGAGAGATAACAAGGGATAAAAGGGCTAAAGTAGCACATGACAGAGCAACCAACATAGATTCGAGCACACAAGCATGGCATGGAGCACATAAACATAGATCTAACCATATGAACATAGATCTAAACACTAACATGTAGATCTAAGCACAAACAAGGCAAATAACACAAAATTCATGTAGATCTAAGCACATGAACATCAATCTAAGTATAAACATGGCAAGGAGCCTAAAAAACATGTGGATCTAAGCACAAACATGAAAAAGAGCCCAAAAACATATGGATCTAAGCACAAAAATGAAAAGGAGCCTAGAAACATGTGGGTCTAAGCATAAACATGAAAAGTAGACATATCCTAACCCAAGAAGGCTAGGCCAACAACATCACAGCGATAAATCATGGCAATAAGCAAGTAGACATGCTAGGAAAGCTATAAACATGCTAGGAAGCCAAAACATGCTAGGAATAGCAAATAAAACATTTTATGAGAAAAAAGAAGAAAGGAAAAGCAATAAAGAGAAAGGGGTGTGGATTGTAGCTAAAAAGCTACATCCACACCCCTAAACCTCAAATCCAAGGTATGGAATCAAGGAGAGGAAGATTAGGTGCAAGAACACTACCTTGGAGATTGTAGAGAAAAGGTGAGAATTTTTGGTGTGCTATGGTGTTTTGATGTGTTTGGATGTGTTTAGGAGAGATATAAGAGAGAGAAGAGAAAGAATCCGCCTAGAACTACCTAGAAAATCTTTTTTTTTTTTTTTTTTTGGGTGCAAAATGAGGGGTCTGGGGATATTTATGTTGAAAAAGTGACCCTTTAGTTGCTGGCACACCTTTAAGGGCCACCGGCTAGCTTGCTGACATCAGTAATTCTAGCTTTATCCCGGTTTAACTTCAAACACATATTTAAAGGCCTTCTCGGATTTAGATTAAGCTGTTCTTGGTGTCCCTAGAAAGCTATGGATGTCTAGTTTTTATAACACTAAAGAAATTGAAAATCCAAGAGTCAGATAAAAAATTGTGGCCTCGAGAAGCTTTTTACGATTTTCTGGATATCTCAACCGTTTTAACTCCAATTTCAACCCATGAATAGTCATTGGAAAGGAATGACACTAGTCCCAGTACGTTTTGATCGTCAAAACAAAATTAGGGTTTATGGTACCCTTGAGAGTCAACCTTGGGTCAAACTTGGTCAAAGTTGACGAAAATCATTGAGTAGCTCAAGTTTGATGTAGAAACATGAAAAACATCATTTTAGGATGATTTTGACCCAACTTTGTTTTTCAATCAACCTAAGGTTGACCAAAGGCATTTTGGTCAATTTGACCTGGAATGGCACTTCGACTGCTCTGATGCCCGAACGAGTTATGCCATGTCACTCTAGAAGTTTCCATGGCCCCATGGGGAAAAGATAATATTTTTGGAATTTGCGGGGTCTAGCATGCAAATCGAGGGTGGACAAAATATGGTGTCTACGGGTATAAAGCTGGAACATTCACTTAGATTGGGTTTCCATGCCTCTAACAATGAAGCTGAATACAAAGCATTGGTGGCCGGACTCTGAGCAGCCATGAAGCTGGGGGCTGTGAAGTTAAAGGTTTATTTAGATTCACGTTTGGTAGTGAGCCAAGTTGAAGGGAGTTTTAAGGCGTGGGATCCTAGAATGGTGGAGTACCTGAAGCTAAAGCTCTCACTGCGAGTGAGTTTTGGGTTGGTGAAGGTATCCCAAATTTCTTGGGGACATAATAGCCAGGTGGATTCCTTGGCCACTCTAGCTTCATTCATGAGAGACTCTATACACCAGATTATCTTGGTGGAGTTGTTGGAGCATCTGAGCATAAACCATCAGAATTGTATAACTATAACCTTGACTGCCTCGAGCTAGATGGACCCCATTATCTCATTCATCTCTGACGGAACACTCCCTAGTGAATAGAAGGATGCTGAGAAGGTACAAAAGGAAATTAGCCAGGTTTTGGTTATCAATAAAGAAAAGGCTATATCAACGATCTTTTGGGGGGCCTTACTTGTTGTGCATGCACCCAGAAGCCATGACATGACTCCTTGCCAAGTTGCATGAAAGGATTTGTGGGAGCCACATTGGTGGTTGAATATGTAGAGAGATGCCATAGAATATATTAAGAAGTGTGACCAATGCTAAAGGCACACACTAAACATCCATCGGCCCAGACGAAATCTCAATCTGGTCTCTAGTTTGTGGTCCTTCGCCCAGTGGGGTTTAGATATTATGGCCCCATTCCCTTGAGTCAAGGGGAACAGAAGGTTTGTGATAATAGCAATTGATTATTTCAACAAATAGGTAGAAGTCGAGGTATTGGCAAACATTCGGGATGTCGATGTAAAGAAATTTGTCTAAAAGAACATTGTCACTAGGCTCAAAATACTGGAGGCCCTGATCTCGGACAACAGATTACAATTTGACAGTAAGGAATTTTGGAAGTACTATAGTGACCTCAGGATTAAAAACAAGTATTTGTCTTCGGCATATCCTCAAAGTAATGGTTAGGCCAAAGCTACAGACAAGGCTATTGTCAACAGACTAAAGAAGAGGTTGGAGAGTGCTAAGGAGAAGTGGGTTGAAGAGTTACCTAATGTGCTCTGGGCTTTATTAGGTCAAAATAAATTGATCCCTTGCAAATTAATTAATTACCTAAGTTAATTAATTAGTCAAATTACATGCAATAGCGTGGTAGCACAAATAAACACCAAATAACTAAATGTAGCGGAAATTAAATTTGACACAAGTGATTTGTTTACGAATTGGGAAAACTATCGAGGCAAAACCCCATCGTGTGAATTTAAGGTCACCACTCTCGAGAATCAACTATTATCAATCACAAGCGGTTACAAGTATAAGGAATCTTACCAAACCCTTTGGCCTATCCCGAAATACCAACCTACAGTTGAACCCTTACTGCAATACCCAATTGGACTTGTATTGTAGCTGCAATCTCTCCATTAATGCACGAATCCCAGTACTTGACTAACCAATGATGCATGGATCCTAGTACGTGACTAACTCCACCTACTTGAAGAAGATTGTTGGTTGTAAAGTACTTCAATTCATCAACAATGAAGATCAGGAAGCTCCTTGGTCACAAAACTCTTGGCATAAAGATGCAGTAGCTACTATAGAGAGAATAAACTAGAGCAATTTCTACTTTTGGTCACACAATGCATGTATTTTTCTTGTATCACCTTGTGACGGCCCTTAAAATAATCCTTATATATGAAGAGGGTTGTGAGAAAAGAAACCCTACACAAATACATAGGAATATGCATGTAATCAGATCTGGAAAATATGATTTCGTACTTCTTGACATATACAACTTATGTCGAGCTTCTGTTGAGTTTTAACATTAAATCTCGATAGAAGTCTTTTTGTCAAAATTGTTGTCGAGCTTTAAAGAACAGCACTTCCTTCACTTGTTTCTTGGTCAGACTTGCATGACTTCAATACTTAACTTGAACACGTGTTTCTTGAAGTACTAAACCCATCCTAGATCTACCTAATTACAAGTAAAGTGCGTTTTGTCAAAGGTTTAGCCAATTACATAAATATGTCCCTAACAATCTTCCCCTTTGGCAATCCATGATAAAACCACAAAAAACAAATGAATTGTGAGAGAAGTCTTAAATCACTAAACTTATAACCATTTTTTGAATTACAAAATAAATCTAACCCTAACATAAACTCTTGAAAAATTTTGCAAGAAGAGAGTTCATGGCATGATAGACTTTCACAACCTGCCTTTTTGAAACACTTAAACAAAAACTCATCAAGGCATCATATATGAAATAGAAATAAAGATTGCATACATAACGAAACATGTGTATAAAGAAAGAAAAAAAACAACACATGTAGAGGTAGGTGAAGAAAAAAAAATACATCATCATATATATGAAAAAAAGTACAATGTATGTCAAGAAATGGTCACAAGACTAGTGTACAAGAGGCTGTAACTAAAAATAAAGAAAAGAAAATACATGTAAATCTCACTACATCCCTCAAAATCTACATACACTCCCCCTATAAAAAATGTCCTATACTAACTCTCCCCCTAAGTACAAGACTACTTTCAAAATAAAAACTACTTCCCCTTTTTGTCACGAATGACTAAGGGTAAGTCACTGAGAAGTCGTCATCTCGTCATCACTGGAAGAGCTAGCAACATCATAAGCAATCATCCTCATCAGCCGAGGCCTCTGGAGAAGGAGAGGGAGAGGGAGCAAAGCTAGCCATGCAAGCCTGTTTGCGGGCAATGCAACCAACTCGTGTGTTCATTTGACACATCTTATCTGTGAGAAATTTGTGACGAGTATCCATCCTCTGAAGTTGTGCCATGATAGCATCAAGAGTCACACCAGTTACCGAGGAAGAAGGAGCAGAGGTGCAAGGAGCTGAAGAAAAAGGCGGAACAACAGAAGCTATAGGATCATCCGTCTCCACTCATGGCTACTTTGGTTGAAGCTGGTGAAAATAGGAGAGAAAGGAATAGGAATGGAGAAGTGCTGAAGGATTCATGTGATAGCCGAAGGAAAGATAAGCTTATCACAGATAGTGATATCCTAATACACTCTATAATAGATGTGATGAAGTGAGAGGGAAAGTCAATAGAAAGATCCTCCATCAAGGAAAGAAGAAAACGAGCACGAGGCTTAGTGATGGAGTTATAGTGAGACCGTGGAGTGGGAGTGAAGGTCATCACCATGTTCAAAAATCTCGGACCTTTTGCAAAGCCCAAGCAAGGGGTGTTTAGAAAACCACCCCAAAGAGAAGGTTTCTCACAAAATTGAGAGACAAACTCATCTCTAAACATCGTCTTGAGATGCTCATAACCAGGGTAGTCAAGATGCACTACCTGGGAACATGTCGTACCTCGGATATAAGATCTAGAGTAACTATGATACACATACATCTGAATGTCGAGCAAACTGAGGCACAGAGGTATGGATGGCGTGCATGTTGGAGTAAAACTCCTAAATGAACATGACCGGACACCTTTCGGGCTTCCCACAGAGAGACTCCTATCCCCGAGTCTGAATGACTTCAGGTAAAGTAGTGTCGGAGGAATCTAACAGGATGACCTAACATTCCGGATGAACACCACGGTCCTAAAAGTTCTTAAAGAAGTCTGTCTTGGCCTTCTCATCAAGAAACCAAATATGAGATGGAATATAAGGATCAGAATAGGATGACTTGGAACCATGAAGAGGGTTCCAAGCTGGAGTGGATTTGCACTATTTGGGTGCCATTGTGTGTTCTATCTGAGTGAGAGAGAGAGAGAGAGAGAGAGAGAGCATAACACATCACAAACTAGAAAAGGAAAGAAAAGATATAACGTATGCATGAAAAATGCCTGAACATGTGACATGCAAAATTTAAAAGCATCATGGGTAAAAAGCCAATCCAAACCTACCAACACTCAAACAACAATAATCAATCACACATCAAAAATGCATGAAACATTGTTATAATGCAATGAGAATGCAATGCATGAGCATACATTACCAAAACAACACAAATGCAGCTCGATATAGAAAACGTAGCTCGATGGATCGAAGATTCTATCGAGGATCTGTTGAGCACTAAATCTCAACAGAAATGAATCTGTCGAGGTGTTGTCGAGGATTTGTCGACGGCAAAACTCACTTCGATGGATTGAGAATCTGTCGAGAATCTAGCGAGCAAAGAGAATGATAAAAAATATGGCTTGATGGATCGAAGAAGCTGTCAAAAATCTATTTAGAAGAAAACCCAGAAATCTCGATGTATCGAGAATCTGTCGAGGTTTCTATCAAGGCTGAAGAAGGAAAGCTCGATAGAAATGAATCTATTAGGGATCCGTCGAGAATCTATCAAGCTTGAAGAAAATGAGTTTTTCAAGGGAGGAAAAACACATAGATATGAATGCAACAAACAAGAAACTCAACCAAAGATCCAATTAACATGTTAAGCTCTCAAAACATCTCTCAACATATATGCAAAGCATACATAGATCCAAAACGCTAAACAAGTCTAACCAATTTTATATTTCAAAAATAAGTAAGGATAGTTTAGTGAGCATATATTAACACATGTATTCCTTGTGATGGCTAAATCACATTGTACCAAGACATGTATCAAAAGTAGCAAAGAGCAATAGCGTGGTAGCATAAACAAAGCACCAAATAACTAAATGTAGTGGATATTAAATTTGAGTGATTTGTTTACGAATGGGGAAAACTACCGAGGCAAAACCCCACCGGGTGAATTTAAGGTCAACATTTGCAAGAATCCACTATTATCAATCACAAGCGGTTACAAGTATAAGAAATCTTACCAAACCCTTTGGCCTATCCCGAAATACCAACCTATAGTTGAAACCTTACCCCAATACCCAATTGGACTTGTATTACAACGGCAATCTCTCTGTTCAATACACGAATCCTAGTACGTGACTAACCAATGATGCACGGATCCTAGTACGTGACTAACTCCACTAACTTGAAGAAGATTGTTGGCTGCAAAGTTCTTTAGTTCATCAACAATGAAGACCAAGAAGCTCATTGGTCACAAAACTGTTGGCATAAAGATGTAGTAGCTTCTACAAAGAGAATAATGAACTAGAGCAATTTCTACTTCCTGTCAAACAATGCATGTATTTTTCTTGCATCACCTTGTGACGGCCCTTAAAATAATTCTTATATATGTCTAGAGTTGTGAGAAAAGAAACCCTACACAAATACATAGGAATATGCGTGTAATTAGATTTGGAAAATCTGATTACGTAATTCTTGACAGATATAGCTTATGTCGAGCTTCTGTCAAACTTTAACATTAAATCTCGATAGAAGTCTTTCTATCAAGATTGATGTCGAGTTTTAAAGAACAACACTTCCTTCACTTGTTTCTTGGTCAAACTTGCATGACTTCAATACTTGTTTCTTGAAGTACTAAACCTATCTTAGATCTACCCAATTACAAGTAATGTGCATTTTGTCAAAGGATTAGCCAATTACATAAATATGTCCCTAACAGGCTTACCAGACCACTCCTAAAAGGTCCACAAGTGCAACCCCTTTCTCCATAACTTTCGGAATAGAAGTAGCAATACCTGTAGAATTTGGCTTTTCAAGCATGAGGACTGTAGGCTTTTACCCGAGCACAAATGATGCGGTCATGACCGAGCAACTAGACTTCTTGGAAGAAAATAGAGAGATAGCATTTATTTGGTTGGTGGATTACCGGCAAAAATTATCTTGGAGTATAACAGAAATGTGACCAAAGGAGTTTGTTGCAAGAGACCTTGTCTTGCGAAGGGTGCTGGGGAGTATAAGGGAGTTAGGTTTGGGAAAGTTAACTTCGAAATTGGAAGGCCCATATTAACTGACCACTGTGACTGGTGCTGGAGCTTACTACCTAGAGGATCTGGAGGGAAGGCCACTCCTTCAGCCATGGAATGTGAGCAATCTTAAGAAATACTTCTATTGATTTGCTAACAATTTTTGCACACTTAGTGTGCATTTGGCTCTAGCTTCAAAAGCCAGTTTATTTTACTATTTAGCTTATTTTTGCTACTATTCATGGACCTCATTGCACTTTTTGGTACTATTCATGAGTCCCACTGTACTATTTCAACTAACTTTTACCTTTATCTACTGTACTTTTAGCAAAAAGTTATGAGTGGATCCCAAACAGACCCTTAACATCTTCCTGAATGTAAATTTTGAGAAAAATGAATGTCCATGATCTTTTATGTGCCAACATGTTTTTATTTTGTTAAAGAGATATGAGTTTGGTTTTAAGAAAGATGATGGAGAATGGAGATTAACTAAGGATAGAAGCCTAGCCTCGATCTGACCTCGGTCACCAACTAGGTGGAAACCTAAAAAAGGACAGAAGCCTAACCTCAACATGACCCCGGTCAGTAACTAGGTGGAAACCTAATTTAGGACAACAGCCATCCACCCCTCCATGAAGCCCTCCAGTCTAGCCTCCTTGATCACCATGGCAGCAGAGTGCTCGACGTCATCGAAGCTAGTGTCATCGAACTTCTACTTGACCTACTCTAAGTTCTTCTTCATGCCTTCTAGCTCCCTATCTTGGGCTAAGACTACACTCAAAGCATGGGCTAGCTTGGTGTTAGACTCCTTCAACTTCCCTTGAAGAACTCCCACCTTCCAATTGGCGGCATCCTGAGCCATCTTAGTCATAGCCACCTTCTTCTCAGCCATTTCTTAAAGAGTGGACTCTGCTACTTGCTTCAAAGCCCTTTCCCCAATTGTCTCCTCGACATAATTTTTCAACCAACCTTCGAGCAAGTGTTCCCCCTAAGCAGCCTAAAAAAGAAGAAATACATTAATGCTAAAGTAGAAAAGAATTATTCACATAATAACCCTAAAGAAGTACTGAGAAAGAACACTTACAGCAATAGTGTGCTATTTGAGGTTAAGGACAATGTCTTCATCCCTGAAATTAACCCAAAAGTGCACATCCTCAAGCAACAGTAGGGCTTGCCCCTAGCTATCCGCTATGTGTCCACCCTCACCTTTCCTCTAAGTTTGCAAGATTAAGGTAGCAAGAAGGGGCCCTTCACCCAGACTAAAGGTGCATTACTAACCTGGGCTAGAGGAGTAGAAGATGAAACCCCCTTGGCACCTTTAGTGCTCAGGCGGTCCTCTTGCCTTATACTAGGGGAGATTAGTGGAGAAACCATGGGATCAGCTAAGGTAAGGGTAGCATGAGGCACCTACTCTGTAGGAGAGGTCTTAGTCTGGCCCCCCGAGCTGTAGGCTACCCTCTTCCTTTTTCGACCATGGTTGGGGGTCAATGCTGTGGTCCGAGGAGGCAATGTCTAATCCCTGGGAGCCGAAGTAGTCGTTCAGCCGAATAATACGCCTTTGCACCTTCGTATTGTGCTTTTCCTCATCCTTAGTAATGTTTACAAGAATGTGCTGGAATCGACCCTGGAAAACGGTGTCCCCTGAACCGTCCTTGATCACTTCTAAAGAATTTTCCCATCTCTAGCAAGGGCCTCTTCTCCGAGCCTCATTCACTGAAATGTTTGGTAGGAACCCCTTCAGCTGATCATCAATATATGTGAGTAGGGGGTGTGTCACTAGAAAAGCAGGTGTCACGCCCCAAACCCACGTAAGAGCTAGGCACGTGACAACAACCACACACTTATAAAGTTTACACCCTACAAGTGCGTAAGGCTTTCTTAACAATTAAAGAATTATCCTCAAGAAAATTTCATCATTAAATTTAATAATATCCTCAAATAAGCAATTTTCAAAAGATCTCCAAAAACAATCTTCCAACATCAAATAAAAATAAACTAAATCCTTAAGTCTAAAGGATTACACAAATGGTAATCCTAAAACATAAAAGTTCAAATCTTATTCCATTGATTTCCTAAACTTCACTCATGCGCACATCCCAGCGGAAGCCCAAACATATGCTACTCTTCTTGATCAGAATCTGAAAGGAGAAAGAGAGGGGTGAGTTGACAACTCAATAAGTAACCAAAATCCAAATAAGTTCTATCCAACAATAGATCTGTAAAGTAATAAGATGTAATATGAATCTTCAAAAGTTATAATATGCTATGGGTTTTCAAAATAGCTAAAGAAGCTTCAGATCTTAAAATAATACTTTACAAATAGATCACATACTTTAATCTTACAATTATATCATAGATGGTTTAAAAAGTAGTCAGTTTTCCGTATATCAAAAGCTATAACTTACAATAGGTTTCAAAAATAGATAAGCAGTTCTAATGACTCAATATAATTAAATATTCAAACATAATTCATATTATTAACAATCTTATGACTATGGTCACGCTATATCCTCGTGACTGGGCATCAAAGTACCAATGAACGAACCCCATTGGTTTGGGTATCAGAGTACCAATGAACGAGGCATTGGTTTGGGTATCAGAATACCAATGAACGACCCCCATTGGTTTGGGTATCAGAGTACCAATGAACGACCCCCATTGGTTGGATATCAGAGTACCAATAAATAACCCCCATTGGTTTGGGTATCAGAATTAATTCATAGTCAATTTGTTCAAAAATCATATATATGAAATCATAGTTTCTAACAAAAATATATCTTATTCAAGTACACATATATTCATATATAATCATATATTCAATATTCAATATATTTGGGATATTTCTATATTCATTACTTTAAATTAATATAGCTAAAGAAACAATTAAATAAAATAAATCTTGTACTCAATGCTCATATTTATTTGTGAAATTTCTCTATTCTTTACTGTAAATTAATGTAGCTGAACAATTAAATAGAATAGTAACAATTGTAAACAAATTTCAGTAGTTAAAATATAGTAGTATAAGCAAGGATAAAACCAATTAGGACAAAGTTACTTACCTCCAAAAGTTATTCCAAGAGAACTTTTCCTTAACAATTCCTCTAAAATCTTTAGATATCACCTTTATTGTGCAGTCAAATCTTCTATACTTCAGTATTTTGGGTAGTCTCCTTTCTCAAAACATCTGTCAGTATACGCTGACTTAAAATTAGACTATATAAACTAGGGTTTCAACCTTATTTTCAAAAAAAACCCTTAGTAATATTAATTATAAAAATTGACCCCATAAACGGCATTACTTAAATACCCATCCTTTTCTTTTATTTATTTATTTTTTTTTTCGGGGTATTACAGCAGGCTCGAGGTCTTAAAAGCTGGTGTTAGGATCAGGTGGGATGCCTAGTCTGGACACAACAAGGGAGTATGCTTCAGCTGAATGGACTGTGGCAGAGAAGAAATGGAGTCTCCACCTAGATTAGATCTAGGAACCAAAAATATAGTGCCCTTGTGGAAGGATTGATCTTTACTAGAGCACGTGTCCGAAGTTTAGGTATAGGGATGGGAAGGTGTTAGGCACCCAATCCCACCGGACTCGTAGGTCAGCCTCCACTCATTGTGTTTCAAATCCTAATCCCATCAAAGGGTCCTCTAAAATATTATTCTAAACATACACACACTAACATGCATTTAACATCCAAAACATGGCATATGTTTCACACTTATCCAAGGTAGTAGCATCAACAAGACATTTAATTAAACACATCTAATCATCCAAACCTAGCATCATGGTATTCATCAATCAAGGAGACCAATCATCATATTCAAAGATGCATGTTTATATTCATACGCATGACTTACCTTCACTTACTTTGCTGCACCATAACACCTCAACACCTATACATCAATGCATGTTCAAGTTCTCATGAATGTTCATGTGGTTCAACCAAGACATAGACCTTAATTATTAATTTATTAATCCAAGCATGTGAAACATGTTATTCTACTAACCTTAATGCTAAACATGTGGAAACTAGACTTAACAAAACCTAAACATGCGAATAAAACTAAATAAAACAAATAAAAAGAAAGAACCCTAAATATGCATTTCTGGGCACAAGTATACGTGCACATCCTAACTGTATGCACACGCATACTTCAAGTATGCGTACACATGCATAGAGCATGCACATGCATATAAGCAACTAAATGACAATCAAACAAAACCTAACATGCTTCTAATATATTAATCCAACTTTTCATTCGGAACATGGTGAGACACAACAAAGCAAAACCAAATAAAGAAAAATAAGAACACAAGTTACAAAATATCCAAATTAAGGAAGAGCCATGAAGAAAAACTCACCTTACTTATGGATCACAACTTGGTTGATATTTAACTAGCACCTCAGTGCCTACACAATAGTGATAGACCGAAACTTTTGGGGTTCTCTCAATCAAAAGAGAAAGGCATCAATATCTCTCTTTTGGGGTTTTATGGAGTCACCACTTAATTTTTATTACAAAAAAAGAAAAGAAAAAACTAAAATAAACAATTTACATATCTAAAATACCTTAAGTTTTATTAACTGGATATATGAATACAACTTGGTAGAAGAACGTTACAAGGCCTTGGTCCTAAATGCAATCTATGTAAAAAAAAAAAAAAAAAAATACAAAGTTTTGGCCCTAGATACAATCTACCAAAATAAAATAAAGACAAGACACTATTCTATCAACCAAAACCTATGGTTCAAGGGCTAGGTTACAGAATGGGAAGCTGTTAGGCACCCATTTTTCTTGGACAAAGTCCGGTCTTCTAGACTTTAAAAGATTATTTAAGAACCCTTAAACAATGATATACAATAGATTATGAAATGCAACATGTTATGCAAGTTTTTTAGATCTATGGCCAACTGTTATTTAAAGACTTCAGACCTATATACTCTTCTATGTAAAGAAATCAGATTTGATATTTAATATGGAAAACAATGATGAAAAATAGAGCTGATACCAATTTTTATAATATATATATATATATATATATTATTGATGACAAAGTGGAGATCAGGATTCCAATAAATTTTGGTGTGAAAAACTCAGATCTATTTTAGCTAAGAAAAAAATGAATTTTTAATGAAAATTTGAGATCTGATTGTTATTTATAAGAAAGGATAAGTTTTAAAGAAAGAATTTCAAATTTGATATTTTATTATGAAAAAGAATGATTTAAAAAAAATTCAGATTTGATTTTTGATTAATGGAGAACCATAGATCCAAGATTATATCATGAACATCTTAAATCTATATGACTGAAAAGAAGTGAAAACACATATCTTTCTTTGGATTTTGAGTGAAGATTGAAGATGAAAATGGAGGTTTTTGGAGTGAAAATGGTAGTTTTGAGAGAGGGAGAATTAGAGAAGAAAAAGAGAAAAACACGTGATGCAAGAGAAACTGAAAAGTTTTGAAAAACTGTCTGAGTTTTAACCCTATTTTTGCAAAACACGTGATTTTCGTGACTCAACTGACTTGTGAGTGAGTCGCCAAAATCCTTTGAACCTAGATTTTGAAAAATTTCTCTAAGTCTTTCTTGCAATTGCGACTTCCATTCGCCAGTAAGTCATGAACACCTCTGAGTAAAGTCGTAACTCACGAATGAGTCTCCAAAATGAGTCACCAAAAAGTCTAAAACCCATATTTTGAAAAAATTTCTAAGTGTTTTTCATGACTTGAACTCTTACTCACCAATGAGTAGCGAACCATTCTGGGTAAACTCGTGATTGAAGCCTTGAATACTCACGACTCGCGAGTGAGTTGCCAAAAGGCAGAGTTGAAAATTTTTTGAATTTTTTGAAAATTTTTAAAACAAAGCACTTTCCAAAAACAACTAAAATACTCAAAAATCTTTTTGGTTTTGATCAACATATACTTGAGTGTGTACAACACATTTAATCAAGTACAATCACATAAATGAATAAGGCATTCATTGAACATAGCTATGTGTGATGTGGGTGGGTATCAAATGTGAGATAGTCCTTAGTCTAACATGAAGTTTCAATGATCGATTCAACCAAGTTATACACAATTAGCACTAAGTAGAGTGACCTATCTCAATTATAGAAATGAACATATATGACCTCCCACAAGAACTTGATTACATATCTTTGAAGCTTTTCATTTGGCTTCTTACAATTCATAACATTTGATCATTTTGATCTTTACATCTCTTTTTGAGATCGATGTCTGAAATTTTTGATATTTCAATTTGATGATTAAGCCTTTGACTTTTGGGCACCATACATTTCAACACAAGCCACTTTCCCTTTTTCCCAGTCAAATACTAGTATGTGCAACGACTTTTTCAGCTCATTATCTGTTTTTGAGATTTAACATTGGTTGAGCTCTTAAGGCAAAAAAATAGTGTGTGGGAAGATATATAGCACAAGTTTACGCATGTCTCAAGATCAACAAAACTATTGACTAATCATTCATGACAAGTTTGAAGATCTATTTACAACAATCACATAGATGTCAAGATGTTTTCCACAAAGATACAAGTGCATAGAGAACAAGCTAAGCTCATTAATGCACAAAGCCATTAGTACGAAGGTACAAGGCTAAACATGCATATGACAATACTCAACACTGCCAATCAAACTTTTGGGTTTTATACTTTTTATGTGTTTTTGGATTTTTGACACAATGCAAGTTAAGAATGATCAAAAACAAAACAACCAAAGCTTTTAAACAATAAAAACAATAAAAACTTGCTAGAATGCAAAATAAGCAAACAACCAACAATGTCACATTATATGGAAAAAATTAATGCATGGACATGTTATAATACTTATGCATAAGTACCATTTTTCACCCACACAACATGTGTGTTTGGGGTGATATCCTTTGAGGATTGGGTACTTGAGCCATTATTCTTAAAGCTTAGGATGAAGTTGGCCAAATATGAGGAGATGGTGTCAATCATCTTTATCTCATCACTCATAGCGGGTTCTTCTTCTCGCCCTTTTGGTTGCTTGGGTTTTCCATTGCCTTTTCCTTGTCTTTTTGGCTTTTGAAGATCCGCATTCTTCAATGCTTGGAGCTTGTAACAATTTGGCCTACTGTGCCCTAAAATTCCACAAGGATAACAATAATGTTGTGTTTATGGACCTCTTTGTGCCTTAGGAAGAGACTTTCCTTTTGCCTTGGGCTTAACCACAATTGGATTTGAAGTCTTTGTCAATGACTTTTGATTCACCACATTTGGCTTCTTTTAAAATTTTAGCTTATCAACAAGAGGAGTTGATGGTTCTTTAGCCTTGACAAACTTCATTTCCTTAGACACTTTAGAGCTTGAACTACTTTTTCCGGTATACCCTAAACCACTTCTATTCGAAGAGGGCTTTTGATAGGCATGCACTTCATCAAGTTTCTTGGAAGCAACATGCTCCACTTTAGCATTTGCTCGAACAACTTCAAGCTCAAGAAACTTTATCTTGGAATAGGCATTGTTTAGTTCTTCATTTAACCTTTCAACTTCACACCTTGTCTCTTTGTACTGCACAAGGATGCTTCTATAATCTTCTTCGGCTTTCTTCATCTTTCTAATGGTTGTCTTAGCCACTCTTGTATATTCTCCGCACTTTTCAAGAAGTGCATTGTAGGATTCTTGCAATCTATTTTTTCCTTCATAAATGCATTCTTCTTCATCATCATCGGATTCATCTCCAACACCCAGAGATTCCACTTTGGTATGCTCACTAAACTCTTCTACTAGATTGCTTAAATCTTTCGAAGAATCTACTGGTGCAATGGTCATGAAAATGGAGTAGTTTCCTTCCCCATCACAACTTTCTTCAGAGTTAGAGTTTGAGCTATCCAAATCACTAAAGGTTGTAGCAAGAGCTCTACCCTTTGCCTTCAAATAGGTGGAGCATTATTTCTTCATATGACCATGCCCATTGCATTCATAAGAAGTGACTACTTGAGAAGGAGAAGAGCCTTTAGAATCCTTCCTCTTGAAGTCCTTCTTGTCTTTCTTGAAATTGGAGAATTTTCCTTTCTTAAAGGACTTCCCATCCTTTTTGAATTTCAAGAACTTGCGAAAGTTCTTTGCAAAGAACTCCACCTCTTTTTCAACCTCGTCCTCATCTGAGGAATCTTGAGTTTCAATTCTCTCATTGATCGTCTTAAGCGCAAGGGATTTTCTCTTCCTTTGAGATGGTCGAGAGAGCTCATATGTTTGAAGAGGGCTGATAAGTTCTTGGAACTTTATCTCATCAAGATCCTTGCTCTCCTCAATGGTGGTCACCTTGGCTCGGAAACTCTCTGACAATGATCTAAGGATCTTTCTTACTACTTTGGAGTCTTCCGTCTTCTTACCTAAGTTCAATTTCCCGATTACCACTTCTTTCAACCTTCCATAGAATGAGTTGAATGATTCATCTTCGCTCATCTTCAATTCTTCAAACTGAGTGGTAAGCATTTGATGCTTGGTATCCTTCACCTTCTTGGTGCCTTCATAGGTAGTCTTCAAAATTCGTCATGCCTCCTTGGCAATTGATACATGAGAAATCCTGTGAAATTCATCTAGTGAGACACCGCAAAATATAGCATTAAGTGCTTTACTATTAACATTAGCCGTTGTGAGAGCTGCCTTATCCCAAGTAAATTTGGTAGCTTCTGGCCTTGTCCAACCAGTTTTTATAGCATCCCACACACTCTCATCTATGGAGCAAAAAAATGCACACATACAAACTTTCCAAAATGCGTAATTACTTCCATCAAAGAAGGGAAGTGCATTGAGGGATTAAGACCTATCCATCCTAGGGGTCAAGGATCACACTAAGGATATAGAAAATCTGTCAAAGTGTACCTACTCTGATACCAATTGAAAGCTTATTTAGTGTATAAAACACTTTTGAATGTTTAGACCCCCAAATTCAAATATTCCAAAATAAGCTTATATTCAAACAATGTATGTGTTGAATGATAAATATAAGCTATACCCAAATATGCAAACTACTTAAAGCCATAATTTAAAAATAGCATTAAGTGCTTTATTATTAGCATTAGCCGCTGCGAGAGCTGCCTTATCCCAAGTAAATTTGGTAGCCTCTGGCCTTGTCCAACCAGTTTTTATAGCATCCCACACACTCTCATAAATGGAGCAAAAAAATGCACACATACAAACTTTCCAAAATGCGTAATTACTCCCATTAAAGAAGGGAAGTGCATTGAGGGATTAAGACCTATCCATCCTAGGGGTCAAGGATCACACTAAGGATATAGAAAATCCGTCAAAGTGTACCTACTCTGATACCAATTGAAAGCTTACTTAGTGTATAAAACACTTTTGAATGTTTAGACCCCCAAATTCAAATATTCCAAAACAAGCTTATATTCAAACAATGTATGTGCTGAATGATAAATATAAGCTATACCCAAATATGCAAACTACTTAAAGCCATAATTTAATCACAACACAGCAGTAATTAAAAGCAAAGGGTAAGGCATAGAGAGAAGCAAATGCAAGATAACACTGGCACGAGTTATCAAAGAGGAAACCAAAAAACTCGGCGAAAAACCTCTCTACTGCCTTCCAAGCGGTAAAATGATCCACTAGAAAATCAGTTGGGATACATAAATAGTAATAGACCCTCCAAGCCTAATCTATCCAATGCACCTAAGCCCTCCAAGATTCTTGCTCTAACAGGGTTATGCCTAACCTTATCTTCTCTAACTTATTGGATCCCGCAATTAGCCCATTGCATTAACCAAAATGAATTGGTTCTCTCTTAAACTGCTTCCCAAACACCAAGAACCTTCTTACTACTCTGAATGTGGTGAGGTAAGGATTTGGCTTAAGATCCTCTCATGGGTATAACAATGGAGAGGGTGAGAGTAAAGAAATTTGGAGAATCAAATATATATGATTGTGGATGAATCAATCTTGTTGTTCTCTGGAGTTTCTCTTTCAAAATTCTCTTTGGAAGCTCTCTACATTTCATGGGTATAAGGGTATTTATAGTAGGGTATGAGATGGAATGTGAAAAGTCAGTTTTCAGCAAAACAGGGTGCACTGGTGAGTCACTTGCGACTGGGATGGGTTGCAAGTTCCAGTCGCCAAATAACAGAAAGGCCAGACTGTGCTTTTTGTCCTGTAGTGATCTAATTGTCCTAACCCGTTAACTTTCTACATGCACCACACGTGTGACACATTTTGGCGAGTCACCACTTGTGAGTCAGTCGCAAGATCCAGTCGCGAGTTGCCTCTTGATTGCACACATTTGATCAATTCTTCACACTTTCTCACACACAACTCTTACATTATTCCCACCTAAATACAGAGTTTCTATATGTTGAATTACAAGCAAATTTGGCACGGAATAAAGTCAACACATAGTTGAATAAATTCAACCTTACAATTTGAATCCAGCTCTTACACTAGTAGACATGAATTCTATACCTTAATGAAAAATTTATAGAAAGCGAACTTAGTGATTGCTGACAGGTGATGAATCCGGCTTGAGCCAGAGAGAGTCACACTCAAAATAAAGAGTAATTTTAGGACCACATTAATTATCACAATTATTTTATGTAGTAGACTGTAATTAATTGCTTGTTACTTTCACATAAATTTACTAGCTAGTTTTTCCTGCACTAGTCACAATTTGTGGTTTGTCACATCAGAATTATGACTGAGTTAGTCAAATATAGTTGTATTTCTAGTTTTTTTATTTTTTTATTTTTATATATATTTATATATATATATATATATATATATATATTATTTATGCTAATGAATTTGCCATAAATGCTAACGTGGCCATTTGGTCAGCATAGTCAAAGAAGCATTTCGAACTTTTTTGGGGTAATTGAGAATCACAATGAGTCACACAAGTCACAACTCAACTAGAGGCTTGTCTTCCTTCTTCTTTTTTTATTTTATTTTATTTTTTTTAACGTTTTTTATGGTTGTGATGATGTGAGGTTAAAAGTTTCTAATAGGCTTTTTCCCCCAACTGAGCTTTCCTTTTGATAATATTGATTTCCACGCCTAAAACTGTCACTCTCTTTTGTTACTACTTACTAGTTTTACCGGTCAAAATGAGTATTTGTCCCTTTCGTCAAAATTTTTCAGTAAAATGTCCATTGTCTGAAATATTTAGAAAAATGTTCCTATTTTGAAACTCGATTTTTTAAAAATTAAGTTTCAATTTAAAACTTGATTTTTGGATAATCGAGTTATAGCGAACTGAAATAAAAAATAAAAAATAAATGAATAAATAAATAAATTGTGGAACTCGAGTTCCATTTAATGAGCTCAAGTTCCATGAACTCGAGTTCCAGTCAAAGAACTTGAGTTCATGGAACCCAAGTTCCTTGAATTTATTTTATTTTATTTTATAAGTCTCATTTCACTATAACTCGATTGTTAAAAAATCGAGTTTTACATTTGAAACTTGATTTTTAGAAAATCAAGTTTCAAAACAAGGTTATTTCCCTAAATAGTTTCAGACGGGGGGTATTTTGCAGAAAAGTTTGACTGAAATGGGTAAAACTCAATTCTGGCCGGTTTTACCACTATTGGTTTTACGCCTAAGTAGCTCAACTTTTTTTTTTTTGACCCCTAGTCTTACTCATTTATAATTTGTACCCCACCCCCAAAAAGAAATTTAACATATTCACTGGTTAATTTACTTCACACTACTAGTAACTTAAAAGTTATTGTTCATTAAGGTTAATTTAGTTCGAGTTTGGTTCGTGGCGAGTAAGTGGCAAATAATTGTTTAAAGGATTTAAATTCTTCTAACAAAAAGCATTTTAAAAATAAGTGTTTTCCTTCTGTTTTATTTTTTAATTTTTACCCCCTTGAACAAGTTGTGTACAGTCAAGGTCGATTCCAACAAGAATCCTATTTGGGCATACAGTTAAGCATCAATGTCGAATTGGGAGATGGATGCAATGTAAACTGTTTATAGGAACAAGGGCAAGCATGACAACAGAATAAGTTTACATATCATAAACCCGAATAGTAACATCGACTAGCTAGGTAGGAATCAGAGGGTTTAAATAAGATCTTAGTTAATTCATAATTATTTCATATTCTGTTAACTAACAAGATGAGATACTGTGTCAAGGGAATAAAAATTTTGTTTCACTTAATAAACCTATAGTCTTCATTGTTAAGAAGGCATTTTTAACAGAAGTTTAATATAGCTAGGGGAGAGAGAAGTCAGAAGCATTATATGAATTCATATTTTCCACTCACGGAAGATTGTTTAACATTCCTAGACATACGACAAATCATGTTAAATTAATCAAGTTTCAAATTAAGAATCTCATTCCTATTTTTAATTATGAATTGTACCTCAAATGATATCAAGAAAAACATTATAACGACTGTCCATCTTTTCCAGGAGAATAAGGGACAAATAGTACTCATAAATTTTAAATGAGAAATACAGGTAAATTGCATGTTAATGAGCCCACTTATATTGTACTTAGAGTAGAAGGTTAGTGGACATCATAACCAAATTAATATATATCACCTTTTTTACTCCTTAAATATTTACGTAACGACAATATGTACAGTTAAAATAACTCTAATTGTTTTCAGTGATACTTACTTCTGATTGAGTATCTACTGTACAATATGTTTATTGAAAAAGACTCAAATAAAATTTTTAGTCCTTAACCTCCAGCTTGCCGAGGTAACCAGTAACAGATAGTAGTCATAAAGTTTTTTTTTTGAGAGGGATAGTAGTCATAAAGTTGTACTTAGAATAGATGATTGATAGACACCATAACCAAATTAATATTTATCACTTCTCATACTCTTACTCCAAGAGAATAATAGACAAATCGTTAGTACATCTAATTTTAAATTAGTAAAACATGTAAATTGCAAGGTCATGAGCCCACTTATGTTGTACTTAGAATAGAAGATTGATGGACATCGCAACCAAATTACCATATATTGCCTCTCATACTTTTCAAAGATTTACATAACAACAATATCATTTTCATTAATACTAACTTCTGATTGAATATCTATTGTACAATATGTTTATTAAAAAAAAACCTTAACCTCCAACTTGCCGATGTAACTGCAGTAACAACTAGCTTTCACAATTCATTATCATTTTCCACACAATAGTACTGGCTTTGAGGGTGGTTAGGGATGCAACCAGATCAACTGTTGCCCTAGTTCTCCCCCCTAGTAAAAGAATATGGAAGGTAGTAACAACAAAAAGGCAATTTGGAACAAATTAAAAATATCTCAAACCGTAAGGGCATGAGTGTAACATAAATAATCAAATCTAACACTGATTAAGACGTGGAGTTCAAACCTTCATATATATATATATATATATATATATATAAAAAGCTAACCCCAGCTTTGGGATCAGCAGCCCACTTTAAAGTCTCTGTACTCAGTTAATTATAAACTTTTATTCCAATATCAATTGCAAGTTGCAAGTTGCAACCTTCACTGTCTCCTTTTAAAATATACCTTTCAAACCCACTCACATATAATTTTTCATTTCCTAAACCCCCCACCCTCTTGTGTATGAGCTTGGTTAACAGCTCAACCATAGCTATGGCCATCGCCATGGATCATGTTTCGCTCGAGCTCGACCATTCTGGGTACGGTTGTGACTGGCAGAACTGGCCATCAGTGGTCGACTGGGAGTCTTTTCAGCTTCGAGGCCACGATGATTTCCAAGACTTGATCGAGTCGATGATGGACGATGGTGGTCTTGTTTTGGCTCCTGGTGGGGCTGTAGAAATAGAAGGGTCCCACGAGGAGTCACACTCGAATTCGAATTCGAATTCAAACTCGAACTCGAACTCATCAGAATCGACAGACATAGTTGTGGATGAAGAAAATGATGAGGATTACAAAGGGCTAAAGCTGGTTCATCTTTTGATAGCAGCAGCTGAAGCTCTTGACGGCTCGAAGAGCCGAGATCTAGCTGGGGTGATATTGGTTCGGCTCAAGGAGATGGTTTCAGATGGAACTAAAACTAACATGGAGAGATTAGCGGCGTATTTTACCGAGGCCTTGCAAGGTTTGCTAGAAAGCGCGGTGGGTGTACACAAACATCATCATAGTGATCATAGCCATAGCCGTAGCCATAGTACTCAATCTAGTCATAACCATAACCATAACCTTCATCAAAGTCAAAGTCAAAGTCAAACAGACATCCTCACCGCGTTTCAGTTATTACAAGACATGTCCCCCTATGTCAAGTTCGGACATTTCACGGCGAACCAAGCTATCCTCGAAGCTGTGGCCCACGACAAACGTGTCCACATCGTTGATTATGATATCATGGAAGGTATTCAATGGGCAGCGTTGATGCAAGCATTGGTGTCTCGAAAAGAGGGCCCACCTGGCCCACACCTTAGGATCACTGCAATCAGAAGGGCTGGTAGTAGTGGGAGAAGATCAATCGGGACCGTTCAAGAGACTGGCCGTAGACTGATTGCTTTCGCTGCATCGATCGGTCAGCCTTTCTCGTTTCATCAATGTCGGTTGGACTCTGATGAAACGTTTCGACCCTCTGTTTTGAAGTTGGTACGTGGGGAAGCACTTGTGGTGAATTGTATGCTCAATCTGCCCCATTTTAACTTTCGGGCACCCAACTCCGTGTCTTCTTTTTTATCCGGAGCCAAGAGCCTTAACCCGAGAATAGTGACCCTAGTGGAGGAAGAGCTGGGACTGGGACCCGTTGGGAAACCCGATTTCTTGGGTCGGTTTATGGACACACTGCACCATTACTCCGCGGTTTATGATTCTTTGGAAGCTGGGTTTCCTATGCAAAGCAGAGCAAGGGCTTTGGTGGAAAGAGTGTTCTTGGGGCCCCGAATATCCGGGTCATTGGCTCGGATCTACCGTAACCGTGAGAAACCAGAGGAGACTAGCTCTTGGGGGGATTGGTTGGCTACGGCTGGACTCAAGCCTGTGACCATAAGCTCAGCCAATCATTGTCAAGCAAAGCTTTTGTTGTCCCTATTCAATGATGGGTATAGGGTGGAGGAGGTGGCTAATAATAAGATCGTTTTAGGCTGGAAATTACGGCGTTTGTTGTCAGCTTCTGTTTGGACTACAACTTCTTCTTCCGACTCTGAATACTAGTTTCACTTCACTTCAATTATGTTGTTTCTCTGTTTTTCTTTAATTTTCTCAAACACCCAGATTTGGGTTTTGATGTTTGAACCTTCTCCGCAAAATGTGTGCAAGCAATGTTGTTGGGGTAACAGTTTTTTTGGTTTTTAGACAATGTAGCTCATAATAACCATTTTGAGCTTAGCTCATTTTAAGGTTCCCCCACTTTTTCTTTTTGTGTGTGCGCTTTGATTTCAAATAAAAATCAAAATAAATAAAGCTATTCCAAAATCCAGACCGGTTATGGAATGCTTTTTGGTTTACAATATTATCACTGTCTTGAGCATATCAAGTGAATTTGGCCGAAAAAGTGAGTGGCATTTCAAAGTGGATGATATATATATTAATATGTGACTTGTATCTTTTTCTGAGAAGATGGTATGTGCTTTTGTTTTTTAGTCTGCTCCAAAACGTACTTGTTCTGATGTATAGGAAGAGATACTAGAGAAATTTATCCTTTCTCTAATCATTTCCAACACTGATGCCCAAACTTCTTATAGATTTCACTAACCTTCGATGTTGTGTAATTC